>JAODKC010000002.1:22274010-22323820 GCA_026777985.1 Mormyrops attenuatus
CCCCCCCCCCCCCCGCGCGGGCCCCCCCCCGGGCGCCCCGCCCGCCCCCCCGCCCCCCCCCCCCCCCCGCGCGGCGGGGGCCGGCGCGGGGGGGGGCGGGGCGGGCGATCCAGGGATTTTCTGTGACTCATCACCTCTCTGTCTGGTGCTTCTCCATCAATCTCCACTGTCTTTCTGTCTCTTTAGGTATAGAGCTGTGCTGGAAGCCTGCTGTTTATACCCTGACATTGCTGACCTGCCCTATGGAGACATGACTGAGGTGACCGCATCAGTGTGAGCTGTATTTCCACATGACCATGGTGACCACGTCAGTGTGAGCTGTATATCCACATGACAGTGCTGATCTTGTCAGTGTGAGATGTGTACCTACCTGACCGTAGTGACCGTGTCAGTGTGGGCTGAGTATCTACATGACCGTGGTGACCATGTCAGTGTGAGCTGTATATCCACATGACCGTGGTGACCATGTCAGTGTGAGCTGTGTATCCACATGACCATGGTGACCGTGTCAGTGTGAGCTGTATATCCAAATGACTGTGGTGACCATGTGAGTGTGAGCTGTGTATCTACCTGACTGTGGTGACCATGTCAGTGTGAGCTGTATATCCGCATGACAGTGGTGACCGTGTCAGTGTGAGCTGTATATCCACATGACCATGGTGACTGTGTCAGTTTGAACTCTATATCCACATGACCGTGGTGATCGTGTCAGTGTGAACTGTGTATCTACCTGACTGTGGTGACTGTGTCAGTGTGAGCAGTGTATCTACCTGACCGTGTCAGTGTGAGCTGTATATCCACATGACCGTAGTGACCGTGTCAGCGGGAGCTGTGTATCCACATGACCATGGTGACCATGTCAGTGTGAGCTATATATCCACATGACCGTGGTGACCGTGTCAGTGTGAGCTGTGTATCTACCTGACCGTGGTGACCGTGTCAGTGTGAGCTGTATATCCACATGACCATGGTGACCGTGTCAGTGTGCGCTGCGTATCCACATGACCATGGTGACCGTGTGAGTGTGAGCTGTGTATCTACCTGACCATGGTAACCATGTCAGTGTGGGCTGAGTATCTACATGACCGTGGTGACCATGTTAGTGTGAGCTGTGTATCTACATGACCGTGGTGACCATGTTAGTGTGAGCTGTGTATCTACCTGACCTTGGTGACCGTGTCAGTATGAGCAGTATATCCACATGACCATAGTGACGGTGTGTGTGAGCTGGGTATCTACATGACAGTGGTGATCGTGTCAACTGTTTATGTACCTGACCTTGGTGACCCTGTTAGTGTGAATTGTATGTCCGCTTGACCGTGGTGACCGAGTCAGTGTGAGCTATGTATCTACCTGACCGTGGTGACCATGTCAGTGTGAGCTGTATATCCACATGACCATGGTGACCGTGTCAGTGTGAGCTGTGTATCTACCTGACCTTGGTGACTGTGTCAGCATGAGCTGTATATCCACATGACCGTGATGACCGCGTTGGTGTGAGCTGTATATCCACTTGACAGTGGTGACCATGTCAGTGTGAGCTGTATATCCACATGACCATGGTGACCGTGTCTGTGTGAGCTGTATATCCACATGACCGTGGTGACCATGTCAGTGTGAGCTGTGTATCTACCTGACCTTGGTGACCGTGTCAGTATGAGCAGTATATCCACATGACCATGGTGACCATGTCAGTGTGAGCTGTGTATTTACCTGACCTTGGTGACCGTGTCAGTATGAGCAGTATATCCACATGACCGTGGTGACCATGTCAGTGTGAGCTGTGTATCTACCTGACCTTGGTGACCATGGCAGAATCTCATTCCAGATTGGTGAACGCGGCACGAACTTGAGCGGAGGCCAGCGACAGCGCATCAGTCTGGCCAGGGCGCTGTACAGCGAGAGGCCGGTCCTGCTGCTGGATGACCCGCTGAGCGCTGTGGACCCTCACGTGGGGGCGCACCTCTTCCATAGTGCCATCCGGGGGGCAGCTGGGAGCAGGACCGTGCTCTTTGTGACCCACCAGCTGCAGGTGAGGCAGAGGGCACTGAGGGGCTGACATGGATGTCAAGGCTTCATGTGTCTAACTTGAGGGTTGTTTGTTTGAGTCCCAACGGTGGTCCGACTGTAGTACCCATAATTACCCAAATTGGTCCACTAACGTGTGATTGCGAAGGTACCCAATGGCACTGTTTCTGCATATCTGCAACTCTAGTACCTGGCCGAATGTGACGAGGTGGTTCTGATGAAGGACGGGCAGTTGTTCAAGCAGGGCAGCCATGCCCAGCTCATGGGCATGGAGAATGAGTACACTGCACTCTTCAGCTGCACTCAGCACAAGGTGAGCGAGCAGGGGCACCTGCAGACGCTTCTCTAAGACCAGACATGGGCGGTGGATTAATGTGTATCTGTATGTAGCTACACAGGACAGCCTGGCCGGTCACTCTACCCCTCAATGCTCTGCTTGAGCATAATTCATGAGCTCTGTGGAGGGTGCTGGCTACGCACCGTTAATGCATGTGGCTCCTTTACGTGTTCATGTGCCGGTGTGTTACCTGACTGTCTGTCAGCAACGGCACTTTAACGGCTGACAGTGTCGCTCGCCTCTTTCCCAGCCAGCCCTGTCACCCACCATCCCCCCATTCGCATTGCAGACCCTGACACTCAAGAACCTGAAGAACAAGCAGAACAACACCAAGAAGCTCAGGCAGGGGGCGCCGTCCAGCACTGGCAGAAAAGCTCCTCCCATGGATGGCAAGAAAGGGGGTGAGAGGGGGTCACACTGTTGCCTCATCTTCAGCATTGGGGGCTGGAGTCTCACCTCTGCTATGTGTGTATGGTGTTTGTGAATTCTCGCTGAGTTGCAGAGGCTTCCTCCAGAGACATGCGGTTAGGCTAATTGGTGACTCCAAGGTGTACAGGCATCTGTACCATGCATCAAATTGGCATCCCATCCTGGGTGCACCCCAGCCTGGTGAATGAGAAACAGATGATCAAGTTTCTAGGGCTGATCAATTTACCCATGATGCCTCACAAAGCCCCTGACCTCTGACCTTCTGAAATCCGCTGTAGTTCAACTTATGACTGCAGAAGAACGAGGCGCTGGTGCCGTGTCCTGGTCCGTGTATTGGACCTACATACGAGCCGCTGGTGGCCCACTGGCCTTCGCCCTCAACATCTTCCTCTTCCTCGCCACCACCGGCAGCATCGCCTTCAGCAACTGGTGGCTCAGCCATTGGATCCAGCAGGGCAGCGGCGTAAGTCTTGGGAGGGGCTGGCGATGATCCTGCCTTCCTACCTGCGATAATGTGTGATGGTGTCTGATTGTCAGTCAGAGTCAGACTGGGGTCTATAAACTTAATTAAAACAGAGATCAACAGTAGGGCAGATGCAGAGAGAAAGTCTTTCCTGTAACTGAATAATGTGCCGTGAGTGGAAACAAGCCTAGCTTTTTCAGGACTGGCCTCCTCACCTGGGCATCGCTGTCTGTCCCCAGAACACCTCTGTGGTTATAGACAATGAGACCATGGTCAGCGACAGCATGAGGCTCAACCCCCACACGCAATACTACTCTGCCATCTACGCTCTGTCCATGGGGGCGGCGCTATTGCTGAAGACTGTGCGTGGCGTAATTTTCGTCAAGGTACAGTAGTCAAGGCCCATCCTGCATGTGGTCTGTGGTTCCGCAATTCTCCACTGAGTCTCAATTCTGCTCTTGTATTTATTTTTTCCCCAAATAGAAGTTGTATAAATGGGTCCATGTCAGGTGCATGGGGGGAATACTGTCCTGGGCTTTGCTTACCCGTTGCTGGCACAGCGTCCACTCGGACCCACTCGCAAATCCGCTCGACACGGGTCGCTGAGTGTCTGGGGGCCATTTAAGGCAGATGTCTGGTAATCGCTGTGAGCCTGTTACCACAGTACTTGCTGTAGCCTGCAGACAGCATATCCCTGCCCCCCTGCAAAATAAGAGATCGTCCCAGGATTCCTTGCGGCGCTTGTTACTAAACCTCAGAGCTAGTGTGTGGCTTGGGCTGTTACAGAAAGCCCTGGTTTGTTTTCTTGCTGTCCAGTGAAATACGGCTGCTGGCTTGCTGACTGTGACTCGGTCAGGAGAGATTCCGGCCCATAAAGGTCGTGTGAGTCTCTTTCCCTCATTAAAACGAAAAATCCCATCAGTAATTTGCTCACCTACCATCTGCTGTGTTTGCTAAGACTCTGAAGATGACTCATCTGCTTTTGCCTGGGTGAGATGTGAAAGACAGGGAATTCTCATTAATTGGTCTGATAACCAAATGTCTAGAAAATGTCTCCTGTATTGAAAAGTGTTTTTTACCAAGATACCTTAGAAATTTGTTTGCTCAAATGCTGTGCATGTTGAGTTATTTTTTTTGTAACAGGTTCTGTGTTTGGCAAGTCAGTGAACAATATTTTCCTTGTCATTACAAAGATGCCTACACTGATTTTCACCAGCTAAACTTTCATATCTGTTTGTGTGTGTGTGAGTGTATGTGTATAAAATATATGTATGCATGCATAATTCTGCTTCATGTGCAGTTCAGCATCAAGCCTTATTTGTGACAGAATTTTTTTAATCAAACTGTGAAACTATAATGAGTTTGCAGCATGAGAAAGCGACAGTGTCTGCTTTCTGATTAATATTAGCGGGGAGCTCCGTTGTGATTCGTGCTGTAAAATGTGTAAAATGCTGACCATTTATAATCACTTTGATCACTGGTGTTTGTCTGTGATGGCATGTCTCTGCTGAGAGTAATGAGTTTGCTGTCTGAGTCATGTCTGTTTCATAGGGTTGTGACACATGTGCATAGTGACTCTTTTTTTGTGTGTGACGTCTGTCTGTATGTCCATATCCCTGAGTGTGTCTACCTGTCTGCTGTTTTTGTGAGTGTGCCCGTGTTTGTGTGTCTGTCTATGTGTGTGTGTGATGTCTGTTCATGAATGTGTGTATGTGACATCTGTCCCCGTGACGTGTTATGCCTGTGTGTATATCTGTGTGTGTGTGTGACTCTACGACTCTGTCTGCTGGCTTTTTTCTGTGCTGTTCACCTGTTTGTGTGAAGTCTGTCAGTCCGTGTCACTGAGTGTGTGTGACGTCTGTCTGTCTGTTCACACCCCTGAGTGTGTGTGACATCTGTCTGTGTCCATAAGTGTGTGACATCTGACTGTCTGTCTGTGTCATTGGTTGTGTGCGACATTAGTCTGTGTCCCTGTGTGACTTTTATGTCTGTCTGTGTCCCTAAACGTGTGACATCTGTCTGTGTCCCTGAGTGATGTCTGTTTCTGGGGTGTTTGTGTCCCTGAGTGTGCGTGACATCTGTCTGTCTGCCACCCCCAGTGCACCCTCCAAGCTGCCTCCACCCTCCATGACAAGCTCTTTCAGAAGCTACTTCACAGTCCCATGGCCTTTTTCGACACCACCCCCCTGGGTCGCATTCTCACCCGCTTCTCCAGGGACATAGATGAGGGTGAGAGGCCGTTACCCTCTTTCGTACTGGTGCCATGTGCTGCCTTTGTGAGGGAGCTTCCATGGACCCTCGAGGGAGCTGCTTCCCCCATATTTATCCAGCTGTGTAAATGGGTGTAGAATTATGTAACAGTAGAATTATAAGCTCTTGAAATAGTATTTGGGTAATATTATCTGCCTGGGCCGCTGGATAAAAAGCATGTCCTCCCCACAGTGGATGTGCGTCTGGCCATGCAGACGGAGATGCTGCTCCAGAACCTGACCCTGGTGATGTTCTGCCTGGGAATGGTCAGTGTGGTCTTCCCCTGGTTCCTCCTGTCCATCGTGCCCCTGGGGACCTTCCTCTACCTGGTCACACGTGTCACCAGGTGAGGTCTGGACGGCACCTGGCCAACTTCAGTCTTTATACAAAGTCTTTATCCGATACACTTTCTAGTGGTTACTCTGCTTGTCTAAGTGCGTTCAGAGGCGGGCGTATTGGAGGAGATGTTTCATGAAGTACTATAATCCATGTTCTCTGTTGGACCTCTGTTTGTTCAGTCTTACTAGCTTTCTCCGAATACACAAACCGCTTCGGAGCTGAAACAGAAGGTTAATCTTGCACAGGCGGGGAGACGAGCGCTTTATTTGAGCCCTTAAGTGCTGTTATTTCCTCCTCCATATGTCACAGCTGTCGTTCGAAACCGCGAGGATGCACTGAAAGCCTGCCGCTCCTGCGCCGGCCGCGGTAACGCGATGCGTCCACTCAGGACCAGCTCAGATTGCCGCGACGCGCTACCCAGCCAGCTAATTAGCCACCGCTCTCCTGCCCGGGGTCTCTGCGGCCAGCGCGTCTGTGAGGCTTTCAGCCAAAGTGCTCCCGTGTAAACATGTTTTGCGTCCCCTAATCATCCGGGGGGGAAAAGACGGAGCTGGGGTTCGCTGCTCCTGCTTTCCATGACCCCTTCCTCGGCCGGGTCTGTGAAGCACGGCTTCTCGCCATTCTGTTGACCGGGGGATCACAGCAGGGACACACGAGTAACATCATGAATAATGTCTGAAATGTCGTGTAAGACACTGAGGAGAGTTCCAGCCTCAGGGATGTCAGTTTGAATAAGGCATCTACTGTCTCGTTGGGGCTGCGAATATGATGAGCAGATGCTTAGAGAACTGGGCACAGACATTACCATGGGGAGCTTGTTTAGTGGGCCCACAGATAAGCGGTACATCCACAGGTCTGGTAAAAAAGGATGGATGGATGGATGGATGGATACTACTTCTTTTGACATAAGTTCTCACATAATTCTGAAACTAATGCTTTCATATTATTTCATATTTCACAAATGGCACATGTGTATACACCAGAAACAGCCTGTAGATATTGGGAGAACTGGAAGTCTCCTTTGTATAGGCCGTGTGTGTGAGTGTCTGTGCATTTCATCATCCCGGCAGAATTCTGCTTCGCGAGCTGAAGCGGCTGGACAACGTCAGCCAATCGCCTTTCACCTCACACATAACCAGCAGCCTCCAGGGTCTACCTACTATTCACGCCTACAGCAGGGGGCCGGACTTCCTGAACAGGTGCGGCATCCTCTCTTACACATGCGCAAGTGTCTGTGCTGTTAAGAACACACAATAAGGTTGCCAGATACTGCCATGTGGATAGTCTGTCGCCGTCTTCTCATGGGCGGCCCCCACCTCAGGTACCAGGCCCTGCTGGACACCAACCAGGCCCCCCACTACCTGTTCAACTGCGCGATGCGCTGGCTGGCCGTGAGGCTGGACCTCATCAGCATCTCCTTAGTGACGGCCGTGGCCTTGCTCGTTGTCTTCACACACGGGCAGATCCTGCCAGCCTACGCGGGCCTCGCTATTTCCTACGCCATCCAGGTATTCGCTTTCAGCTGCACCACAGTAGATAGCCAGCAGGTGGAGTACTGGTTGAAGTATTGTATATTCCAGCAGAGCCCTGCTTTTGTACCTTTCAGAAATACCCTTAAAGTAAAATCCCTTAATTAAATATGCAGCTTTGCCAATATGTAAGTGGCATTGAGCTGATTATATAAATATCTTGCTGATTCGATAGGGAAAAGTATGAGCCAATCAAATCAATCTCGTTTAACACACCTAATCCCCAATAAAATGATTGGTTGATGCAGCTTGACATCACCCCTTTCCCTTTCCAGCTGACTGGTCTGTTCCAGTTCACCGTGCGCCTCCTCCCTGAGACTGAAGCTCGCTTTACATCAGTGGAACGGATCGATCATTACATAAAGGTGGGGTCACTGGGGTCAGGGGTGGATGTGGGCATTTGGTCAAAGAGATGGAGACAAAATGTCCCTCACAGAGTGTATTACACAGTTACACTGCATATGGCTAGTGATGCCATATGTCCACTGCACACAGTGGTAGAGCTGATGGAATAACATACAGCATCCAGTGAAATCTGCAGGAAAGCTGATGGAATAACTTACAGCATCCAGTGAAATGAGCAGGAGAGCTGATGGAATATCATACAGCATCCAGTGAAATGAGCAGGAGTGCAGATGGTATGACAAATAGCATCCAGTGAAACCAGCAGTACAGCTAATGGAATAACATTAGTGGTATGAGGTAATGCAGTAATATATTGCAATGCACTGCACACAGAGCTGGCACACATTACGGTAACATACAATGGATAATATCAGAGAGTACCAGAGTAATAAATAAACAGGAATACATCAAGGCATCCTGCATGGCCTAGTCCCCCATGACTGGGTATGTCCCAGCCAGCCGGTGGTGAGTCACGGCTTTGGAATTTTCCAACGAATATCAACAGGTTCCTGAAAAAGGGTCTTCAAAAGAAGGAAGAACTTCCTTTTTCATAATCTGGAAAACAACATCCCACCCCTCACAGAACCTGGACACAGAAGGTCCCCGACACAGCAGTCCGCCGTCCTGCCCTGACCCCTGCTGGCCACAGGAGGGTCACATCTGTTTTAAGGATGTCCAGATGCGCTACCGTCATGACCTGCCTTTGGTACTCAAGAAGCTCTCGTTCAGCATTCGGCCGACGGAGACCATCGGCATCGTGGGCCGTACCGGGTCAGGTAGAGACCTTGGGTTTCCTCACTCTCTCTCAAGTCCACATGATCTATGAGCTTAACTCAGATTCTGATGTTCCATCTAGGAAAGTCCTCCCTGGGCATTGCACTCTTCAGACTGGCAGAGCTGGCGGGTGGTTCCATCACAGTAGATGGCATGGACATCGCCCAGATTGGCCTGGAGGACCTCAGGAGCAGACTGTCAATCATCCCTCAGGATCCCATGCTTTTCATAGGTTCCATCAGGTAGTGTCCACCCATGGAGCCTCATCAACCTGACTCCATCTGACATCTCCTCAGTCCTGCAGCCCTTTGACATAGTTCTTTGTGCTCAGGTTGAACCTGGACCCCTCTGGCCAGCATACAGATGCTGAGATCTGGGAAGCCCTGGAAAAGACCCATATGAAGGACACAGTAAGCCAGGGTGAAGCTCTTCAGCTAATGGGTTTGGGACTCTGTGACTTTAATAATAGCATGACTTGTTGGTTCTGTGTGCTTAGATCAGCCAGCTGCCTGAGACACTGAGCACCGAGGTGACAGAGAACGGGGAGAATTTCTCCATGGGGGAGCGACAGCTGCTGTGTGTGGCCAGAGCCCTCTTGAGATGTAGTAAGGTAAAGACCAACCTCTGGTTCCTCCTAAGATGCAGGGAGGTAAGATGAACCCTTATCCTGCATTGCTGCAAAATTACGTAGCAGTGCCACCTAGTGTTTAAATTTAGTTATGAGGTTTAAGATAGCAATCGGTAACCAGAAGGATTAAAATTCGAAGGATATGAGGTGATGTTGTAATTCTTTTCAGGTACTCTTGTATTCATGATAACGGTAAATTTAATAATCTGCGCTGAAGTCTTGGTGTTAAGCTGCGAAAGGAGTCAACAGTGCTTCATATCAAAGCCAATATACTTTAGCTGTTTGATTCTCCTTAGATCCTGCTTCTAGATGAGGCGACGGCAGCCATTGACACAGAGACAGAGCTCCTGCTCCAGGACACCATTCGACTGGGCTTTGAGAGCTGCACCACCCTAGTGATTGCCCATCGCCTCAACACTGTGCTGGGCTGTAACAGGATCATGGTGCTGGATCAAGGAGAGGTAGGACTGTTATCAATAGCCGCAACATCTTTAGTACCCTGGGTAGAGGTGCTAACAGCATTTATGCCTCCCCTCCCCCCCATTCTGTGTTTTTGCTCCGCTAGATTGTGGAGTTTGACTCCCCCTCTGCTCTCCTGGCCAATGAGAACTCCCAGTTCCATGCCCTGATTGCTGCAGCAGAAGGACGGGCCAATTGTACAGACCTCATCTGAAAGAGGGTGCCCTGCTCCATGCCGGCGCCATTCCCAGGTCACCTGATTCCTGGGAAAAAATCAGAAAAACAAATAACAAAAAATGGAGGGAATTAAAACTGATGTCCGGTTGATTATTACTTAAGTGGAGCGTGCATATTAGGCTGGCATTTGCAGTACTATTTGTTCAATGCTTGAAGTCCCATGCAAAAGTGCTGATGTTCTCAGAAACTCAATATAAAGGCTGAAGTAATATAAATGGCCATAGGTGCTCTGTGGGAGACTTTTAGGAACCAGTTCTTGAGAACCCGGCCGATTGCTGCATGATGGCACCTCAGGTACCGCCAAAGAAAAGGGTGAAGTTTCAGATGAAACTTCACAGTGACACTTTGACTCCAGCTGGGGTCTGTTTTTGTTGCTATGTGTTTATTAACCTATATTGATAGGGGACATGCTCTCCACGTTTTATTAGTGGAATTGGAATGTGTGTAAATTAGCCCTTAAAGGCATTTGTCTGATTCCTGGTCAGAATTGTGTCTGAGAGGCTGTGGTGTGAAGTTTTGAATCAGACCCATTGTAAAACCAAAGGAGCAGAGTTCATTCTGAACATTTTGCCATCTATGTTGAGTTGTTTGAGTGGATTGTTATCTATCTTAGTAAAAATGTAGGGCTTTAAGTCACCCTGGATAAGGGAGTCTACTATATTATATGACAGCAAAGAACTGTGAGAAGTAGGCAGTGTGTAAGCGCTAATATCTATGCAGAAACGGCTTGAAGGCATATTACTCATTTACGGGCACCAGGCAACAGCATAATCAAAAAGCGTAGAGACAGCAGTATATCAGACAGAATGCTAGAAAAATCAGGGTAATATTCTGGGTCAGTCCACCAAACGTTCATAAAGTCCTGACCCATTACCGTGTGTTTTCTCATGACTCTGTTGGACCCCGTTCGCTTTCCTTGGAGTCATAATAATCGTATAATCTTTGTCTCAGTGAAAGCTGGACCTTGGCTGTCCGCGTGTGGTGGGTTTGCTATCTCAGGGTTGCGTGTGTGTTACGTCCCAGCTCTGCGGTGTTTGTTTTTCCTTATTTTCGAACATTTGAATCTATACAGGTTGTTCTCAGATGCCTTTTGAATCCATGGATACGAATCAAGATCGACAGCCTACCAGGAGGCAAAGTTATCCTTGAAAAAACTCACGCAACCACGACCATTATCTCCAGTGATAAAGAATCGGTAACAAAATGATATACCAAATATTTGTTCTTTGGGAAGGTCATTTTATTAAAATGCTTTCCCTGATTGTAAATTACTTAATACAAGGCAACATAAGTAGATAGTCATTAAATTTAGCAATCTTTGTTTGCGCTGCACGATATCTATGTACACAGCCTCACAGCACCGTTAACTCACCAGACAAGAAATGCGATCAAACTCTGAACAGAGAAATATCGATCTGACACTCATCGTCAGGGAACCCTCTGATCAGACTAAACAGCTTTGCTGTGGAACCAAAATGTAGATGCAAAAAATCACTGCATAAACTATAGAGGGTTTAGATGGGCCTTAACAAAGACTGCAGATTGCTTACCGGTAGCAATATGAGAAACCCGACAAGAGATTGTGTTTTGCACAGATTTGCTTTATCTCAAAGATTTCGGATATCATTGTGCAATATTCAAAGCCTTTTTTATCACTGTATGCATACAATGGTTTCTCAATAAAATATTTTTATACGTAAAATCCACGCATTAACTTTATTTCATGTTCATGCGATCTGAAGAGGTGTAACTATTTTTCCATAGCCTTTACTGTATAAGTTTGTGGGTTTCAGTCATATTTGACAACATTATTATCAGTCAATCTCCTCAATGTCTTCAGTCAAATGGTATTTCAGCTAAGGATTTTCCATTAGTAGTGAGAAATCAGAAGTTCTCACGTTTAGCATATACTTTTCATGGCGAACGCGCTGCTAGTAATATAGCCTGCAGCCAGTTTATCTCTACTATACAAATCATTAGATTAAATACACAGGCTAATATGTTAAATGTTCTGCCCATTAAACCTTGTAATTGGGTGCTATATAACACTAATGTGTAATATGAATCATTGTAACATGAAATGGTACTGTAGGCAAAGAAACAGTTATTATTATGATTATTATTAATTATTAATTGTTATTGTTATTATTATTATCTGAAAAGCAAGATCGTCACCCCAGATGCGTGAGAATTGGAGGTGAGATGATCCCAGACATACACACATCTTCCGTCCATGTTAGACTTGATCATCTTTAATAAACGCATGCTAGTTGACTGTGACTCTTTCAACATCCTTAACGTTTTTCATAAGCCACAATAGCTGTAATGTATTCAAGTAAGCAAAACTTTATAGCCCAAGCACTGCCACCCCACTGGGACATTAAGTAGGATTATTAAATTTCCATTTCAAAGTTAACCACTTTTTCTGTCAAATATAGTATCAAGTCCAAAGAGGCAACAACGACATTTGCTGATCTTTTTATTTGCAGACCTGACTGTGAACTACAAATTTATTGACTTAATGATTTGATTTTATGGTGAGTCACACCTGTTTAATGTAAACCGCTAGATGCTGTATTACACGTTTCACTCATTTCTTCACATTTTAATGGTGCAAAAAGTTACCATACAGACGCGCTTTACTGTACTTCCATCTGGGGAAGCTACTCACGGTCACTGTTTTGGTAGAATTTGTTCATAAAATCGTATTAAATATTAATTTGTTTTGATTCATGCACTTAAAAGTAACAGAATAGAGATGTGTGGCTATGTGGGTTTCGACTGTGACCAGAATGTTGCAGGTTCAAATCCCAGGACCAGTAGACTGATTATATTATTCTTGGACCCTTGAGAAAAAAATAAGATGTTCCAGGAGTACTGGATAGACGACCAACCATGTGCACCGCCGCCAAGTTTCTGTCTGACCTGTAGGTGCGTCTCTCAGGTTGACACCGATCTCTCTTGATTAACCTGCTAATGAGTTGAATTATTGTCACACTGAGCATCACGATAAGCAGCTAAAAGATGGATGAATGGATGTTTGAGTGCATTAGCATAGTGCCACATACTGATTATGTTATCTAACTGATAAAAGCTTTAATATTATCTATGACAGATTGCATTTGAAATCCCCCCCCCACATCAGTGCACATGTTAGCCACGCCCCAAAACAGCCGTGATTAATACTTTTTCTTAGCAGGCACCTGTTAATACAATTTTTATGACACCATTGGAAAGGGTTTCTTGGTTTCTTAATAATCCTGTTTCAAGGGTTGACAATAAATTCGATATTTTGGGTAAGTTTGACAATTTTGAATGCACTAGGGCACGTACTTTGATATATAACATCCTCGTAACACTAAAGGATTTTACTATCATTTAGTCGTCATCCCCACAGAATATCTCCTGTACCTTCACAATCTACTCGGTTCCAGCCCCCCACAGTTAGTCTGTCTTGATCCAGCCAAAAATCGCTAGAAAAATCACTTATCTTTACATTTGAAGAATAATTACAGAGAGACCAGTGCCTGATTACAAAGGGATTCTGTTTCCTTTCCGTATTTTGGATAATTTTCAGATAATTGACACGGGTGTACTTTATGATTTATTGTGGGAATATTTACTGTTCGTGGGCTGGCATGGTAGTGCAGTGGTTAGCACTGCTACTACACACCTCTGGGACCAGGGTTTGAGCCTCTGCTATGGTCTGTGTGTGTGCACTTTGTATGTTGTCATGTGGGGTCTCCTCCAGATACTCTGGTCCCCCCCACAGTCTAAAAACATACTTAGGTTAATTAGAGTTACCAAATTGTTCTTAGGTGAGAATGGGGTGTGAGTGTGCCCTGTGATGAGTTGGCGCCCCACCCTGGGTGGCTCCCTGCCTTAAAAAAACACATTTTTATTTTTTTATAAATTACAGCTTTATTGGAAAGACTCTTTTGGTGTCGTGGGTAAGGAAACCTGGTATATAAATAGTAATTATACTCTTCTGATAAAATTCAAATTCTAGCTTGTTTATTCTAGGTCTGTTTGTGAAATGCATTTACCCTATGGCATTTGTACATTTTTTATATGTATATATTAGAAGAGTAATAGTGTGTTTCCTTTTAATGTTTTTCTTTCAGTTAATGCGTTTGCTGTTCTGTGTAGATGTTTCTAGAATTTTGTGTTTTTTCAGTTAATGCATTTACTGTCTGTGCAGAAATGTTTTCTAAAACGTTGTGTTTTCAGCTAATGCAAACTTGTTCTCTGGAATACCTATTACTTGGGTTTTGAAATTATTTTTGTTCCCTGCATGTTCAGTTTTAAAATTTGGAAATTGTTCTTTGAAACATTATTTTGCTCAATAGGATGAAAGTATTACAAACCAAAACACTGAAGACCAAAAGGCTGAAACACTAACCTTTGGGGGGAGTGTAATTTCACTGTGATTACAAGGTCAAAATGTCCACCATAAACCACCACACTGGTGAATATTGCACTATACTGGACTGTGAGATTTATGTTTTATTTCATTTATTATACATGCTGTGGGTGATGCGGGTATCGACTAGTCAGACCGTGGACTAAATTTTACCGAGGTTCTCCTGTACGATGACCTAATGCAAGGAGGAGACTACAGCTGGCCTGTAGGAAACTGTTCTCCTTCATGGAAACTCTCAGCTTTCATCACTCATATTCCTGGCAGCGGCATGTGTCGCAGGTTCCTCTCCACAAACTCTGAGGGTTTGAGATCTGCTGACAGAATGGATTTCTGAGATGTTTGATGGCTGTCGTGACCCACAGATTCCCCATTGACAGCGTTTCCTTCTTGGTTCCCGCATGTCATCGAGATTCCCAGCGCGCAAGCTTCAAAGTGTCCGTAATACGTGTCAGCAAAGACAGGCCTCGCTGATTTACGCCGGGGAGGACGTCGCATTTTACAGCCTGCCCCCTATAGTACGCTGGAGCATCATTAGTAAGAGCGTGTCATGTGCAGGCGGGCATATCACATGTCACTTTTTTATGCTCACAGATATCAAACGTTACTGCTCTGTTGTAATCAAACCCGCAGCCTGCAGGGATACTAGATTAAAACAGCAGGGGGAGTATTTGTGTCGCCCAAGCCTCCCTTGTTTCTGGCCTTGTCGTTTATGCATGATTTTATGCTCCCCGTAGTTGATATTTCTGCCGATATACATTACATGGTTAGCGCCTGTAGGGGGCGCTCCGAGCCACCTACTGCCACGCTGCTGTCAGCCCTCATACTAAATGAGCGGGTCCCCCCCTTTCCCTGTGTGTGAATTGACTCACTTAGTATGAAGCAGGACTTCAAATATGACAAGGAGCATTCAGGTTACGAACATTTTGGTGCCGAAAGCCAGATGTGGCCCATGGCCTCTGGGAACACGATCATTATAATAAAAAACACGGGTAAAGTTTTATGTTCAGGTCCCGCAAATAATCAAATATAGGTCTTTTAAAGCAATAGACATAAAAAAATAACAAGACTTCTGTAGTAGCTAGAGATGTCATCACATATTGAAAATTAAAATGCTGTGTCCTGTTTGAACCAATATGGGAAGTGATTTGTCCCTTACTTCGGGATTACCACCCCCCTGCTTGGCAAATTGTATCACCGACCCTGTGGTCCGGTCCTGGGGGGTTGGCGTCCTGTATTTCTTCTTGTAGCTTTCATGGGACATGAAAATAATGATTACAAATGGCCCCTACTGACACGGCGACGCTCGGATTTGGTCCTGGCCTGGTCTGCAGGGACGAGCCTACAGCTTAAGGCCAGGCAGACATGGCACTGACTGAACCTGCCATCGCTCTTGCATGTTTATAAAATGTGTCCACAAGCCTGACCTACCACCAGTCTCTGCTGCAGCACATCCAGCTAACCTCTGACCTCATCTGTGACCTCACTGAACGCATTCATAGGCTCGCCTGCTTGCATCAGATCCCACGTTTCATTCCTTCTCTCTAAAAGGTGTAGAGTCCAAATTATATTTACTTAATTGCTGATTGAAGGAGTTCAGTTCTTTAGTTAAAACAATGTCCCTCTATCCTACATCCCATTACCTTCCCTGTTCCCTCCACATGTTCCTGTTCCATATGTGTCCCTCACATCAATGCAGCTGTTTTGCAGAAAATGTGTACCTTATTGGGGGATACAGTTCCTGCCAAACTCGGACCTGTACTGTGCCGGTATCTGTGCTGCGTCTGTGCTTGTCACTGTAAACTACATCACTGATGACATGGCCTCCCGCTGTTACCCGCTTGGCTTAGCAGAGACGTTTATCCAAGGTCACCTTTTCCTTCTGCCGACTGAAGCTGCTTCTCCCAGATTGCCTGATGTCTGGTTGGCTGTGAGGGACGAGCACTGCAAACTGTGAATTTTCAAGCTGGCGTGCATCAGAAGATCGCCTCATCGGCTCGGGCTCTTCACAGGAGGCGTGATGGGTCGGCGTGAAGCTAAATCCAGTCGATGTGACTCAGATTGTGCGTCTGCCAGGAAAATGAGAAGTGGGCAGTGTGACTTAATGTGGGAGAGTCACAGACTGCTGGTGGACATCGGCATATTAGCACGGTCAGCAGGCCCCCATAATTTTCTACAATGTTGTTGCTGTTGACTGGGAGGGAGGGGTTAGCAGAGGTCCTTGGGTTTCAGCCTGGGTAAGCCTGTGCATTACAGTGACCCTGCTGATGGGGGTGGGGAGCCTCCTTATTGGTGAATGTGAGGTGGCAGGCGGTCCAATGGTTTTGGCTGAACACCTGAGAGGCCCTGAGCCACTGGGGCTCTGCTTATTAGTGATGACTGGCTACACCCCTGGCCCCCAGGACCATCTGGTGAAACGCACCCTTGGACCTTGGGAGGGCTGGTACTCCCCTGGTGATGGCCTGAACAGCCTCCTAAGGGTGGCATCTCACAACGTCCCTGCAAAAGTCCCACCTCCGCTCTGGTGGCATCGCCGTCGCCAGGCAGCAGCAAATTCCAGGACACAGTGGTGTGGGACATGACCATTTCTCCTGAACATCAAAGGCTTGCCACCAGCCCTGGGCCCCTCTGTCAGCAGGGGGCGAAAATTGTGCTGTAGCCTTGAGTTTTGACCTGAGTTTTTTCAAGCAAATACCCAGGTATATGAATTGATAACTGTGTAAAAGTGAACCATAGAAAAAGCTACATGGAAAAAAAAAAACACTTAGGGCACATCTGTAAAAACTACATGACTGACTGAATGCAGATTTCCTGCCTAATTAGCTCCCTAATTTTGATCAATCTGACATTTCTGTAAGGGGTCATTATTTCACCATGTGTTCACACCTCAGTGAAATGGTGGATCATGAGGAAAATTGATTATGATAAACAGCAGAGATAATTAGCTAATAATTGGAGCGATTAAGCAGAGTGAATGGATTCACGGGAGATCCAGCTGATACTGAATTGAGTTTGACACTCATGGGTTCAGGTTTACCAGCAGACATGAGTAATATGGTGCGAGTAATTATGTGGTAGTACTCCTGCGAGAGCAGTAGGTGGTGTAGCAGTTTAGGACCTGCCAATGTAAACCAATAAGTTGCTATAGGAGGACCTAGCTTTTACGCGGTCCTCCAAGAATTATGTTACTATGAGAAAAGTCAGGGGCGGCATGCTGGTGCAGTGGTTAGCACTGTTGCCTCACACCTCTGGAACCAGCGTGCAAGTCTCCGCCTGGGTTACATGTGTGTGGAGTTTGCATGTTCCCCCCATGTCATTGTGGGGTTTCCCCCCACAGTCCAAAGACATGCTGAGGTTAATTGGAGTTACTAAATTGCCCATAGGTGTGAGTGTGCCCTGCGATGGGCTGGCCCCCCGTCCTGGGTTGTTCTCCGTCTCGTGCCCGTAGCTTCTGGGATAGGCTCTGGACCCCCCACGACCCAGAAGGATAAGCGGTTTGGAAAATGGATGGATGAGAAAAGTCCCCTTTTTCATATGCCTTTTTAGCTGTTGTAACCTTGTGCAGGGAGTCCAACATAAATTACTGCATTGCTAAACTGCCCCACTGAAGAAGGTTATCCAGATGTGAGGTGCAATGTCAAAACCGCAGCAGTCTTAGTACCTAAAGATAGAGCCAGACAAACCTGCAGGGTGCAGGTACCAGTCCAAAGACAGCCCCTAGGATACATGCTGCCATGCCAATTTCCAGTGCGCAGTATCTGGACAAGCTTCCTGAACTGTGATTGGTGCAGTGGTTTCACAAGGTCACATGCCTGCCGCATTGTAAACTGCTTCATTAAGATGTGAAGCTCGCCTGTGGATGGTAAATAACCGCGTAAGTAGATCTCTTTTTATATATACAGCTCCAAGCGTGCCTTATTGAGAGGAGGCCACCAAACCAGCCAGAGGGCTTTTATAGCAGGTGCAGAACACAGGGGCTCATATGACATCACAGACGATCACGTGACCTCCCGTAAAATCCAGGCAGGATTGTCATCTCCATAGAAACAGCCGCCTTGGACACCGAAGACCATATGTCGGCAGGTATGCATCGTCACGGTAACTCCCGCGGTGGGCTGCTAGTTAGCAGTCTGGTGGTGGTGGTTCCCGTCGGCGGATCTCATGCTGGTCCTCATCCAGGCCCAGGGCCCTGCCCGCTCTGGCTTGCGGCTGGCTTACTGTGTGCCTGGCATTTTCACGGCATTTATGCCATCTCTACAAGGTGTCCTTTTATAGGAGGGGTCCATTTAAACTATGTTTAATGCATATTATTTATTTTTCATCAATAAACAGAATATTTTTTATTAGTAAAGACACACCTCAAAAAATTCACCATCAGTTCAATCACCTCTGTAATTAGGGTGTCACAGTCCTTGGTACCGGGCCATAGATACTGGATCTGTTTTGGATATCCTTACTGGTTTACGTTAAGGTTCAGTAAGGATCCCATTAACTCACACTGATCTGTAATGTGATATACACCAGCATTTCCCAACCTGGCCCTCTGGGACCCCGAGACAGTCCACATTTTTGCTCCCTCCCAGCTCCCAGTATGACTGTCTGGGGTCTCCGAAGACCGGGTTTGGAAACAGATATACTCCATAGCCACCATCAACACAGGGGGTGTCACTCATTTACTATTTTTGGCATTGCTAACCTTGTATACTACAGGCCCAGATTCCAGCAAGTCTGTCCTGAGCCAGACGGTCTTCCAAAGGGACGATGGACTCCTCACCCCCCCATGACCCACGCAGCAGTGCTGGAGACAGGTGCCTGCTGTCTGAAGTCCCCCCAGATTGTCATCAGCAGCTGTGCACCATGGCAGAGATCAGTGGTAGACTATGCCCTGCTGATCAACAGGCTTAAAGGGGCGGCCACAGGTGGCGTGGGCCCCAGGGGCTTGTGGGATTGACAGGAAAAGAGAGACTGAAATTGTGTTTTGTGCGCATAATCATTACTACTGGACTCTTCATGTAGTTATAAATTATAAATGAGAATATCGAGCATAAAATATGTATAAACATTTGTAAAAACAGCCTGATACCAGACCTAATTATTAGTTTACATTGATGCACTAATATTTGCATGGATCCATCGTCACAAGAGAACAGATCAAGCTTTTCAGAGATACAAAGGAAGGTCAGCTTCTTGTGTTTGAGCGTACTGGATGCATTAATGGCGGATTATATCGGTGCCCCCCCGAAACTGGCACGCTGGGCAGCGGCTTTTAGGGAACGATGTCGCCCCCCCTACCCCTGCCCCCCCCCCACATTACATGGCCAAACAAAACCGTCATGACACTTCTTACGCAGAAATACGCAAGACACACTTTCACCCACAGTATGCAGCCAGTGGTGGTGGGGGGGGGCACCATGTCACTCGCAAGGCCACACAGATAATGAGCAGATACCGGACACATTGGTACACGTCGGTCGAACATCCTGGTACAAGCACTCAGCATGCCTGTATCCGAGCACGTACTTACCTGCAGCTGTGTGAGATTGCCCAGCCCATAACCTGCTACCGGCAGGCTTAAGATGAAGGCATTTCAAACAAAATGGGGGTGTCAGTCAATCACGAGTCCAGAGCACATATGCCTGGTCTGTCGATGAACGAAAGACTGATAATCCTCTCACCTACTGAATTACGGCAAATCGACTTTACAACAGGGGATTTTGGGAATCAGAAGAGAGAGAGACACTCTGTGGGAAAGGTGATGTTTTAAAGGAGCACAAGACAAATGAGAATCTGTACTTGTTCAGTTTTTAATGAGTTGAACCATGTATGATAGAATGAACCCCATATAACAATGATTGCTAATTTAGAGTATTAAATTAAAGTATAGTCTGGTCCTTACCTCTGATGCAGGGATTAGTGCCAATTATTGTTTTATTCAGCAAGTGAAGGACCATTATAATAATAAGCCAGTGATATTTGATGAGTTTTAAGTAATTTCATCCTATGAACGAGAACCTGTTCAGGGTTGTTAAACAATCAATGCTTATTTTAGTCTCTGCTGCCACCCTGTGGTCAATGAGTGACATTGCAAGCTGATGAAAACCCAAGCATTGAGTCTAATTAATGTATTAGAAAAGAAACAAAATATTCAACCAGCCCCATTTTAATCAGAAAATACATTTAATAAATTAGTAGCTAATTTTTATAAAAAGGGATTAAGACAGAGAATGGAAAAAATAATCCAACCACTTCAAACCTTTCCTTTATTGTTGTTTTTTAGGCAAGGCTATTTTCTTCCTGCTTTTCGAGTCATTCTTACTGGCCTTTGGTCTGTCCAGCCGGGGGAAGAACAGCCCCGTCTCGGGGCCCAGGGCTCTGCCCTCAAAGGGGCAGGTGTCCCCCCGATGCCGGGCCAAGAAGCAGAGGCCCCCCCATGCCCGCTCCTCAGGCCTCACCCCCAGCCGTGACAGGAGCCTGTCCGCCAGTAGGGGCACAGCAGGCTGCAGGAGGATCCCATAGATCCTGAGGCACTCCAAGGAGATGTGAAGGATGGTGTCCAGCCAGCAGCGGTCGCTGGGGTTGCCGCGGTCCAGCTTCCACGGTGCGTGCCGCTGGAAAAAGCCGTTGGTGTGCCGCACACACGCCGCAACCGCCTCCAGGGCTTTGTAGGCCTGCAGCGCTTCGTAGTGCCGGGCCACCAGCCCGGGCAGCGCCTCCACCGACTCCAGCATGCTGTAGTCCTCGGGCACCGCCCTTCCCTCCACGCCAGACGCCCCGTCCCTCGGGAAAGACGTGGCACAGAAGCGGGGGTACACCTGCTCGGGGTTGAGCGAGAGGGCCGTGCAGCGGTTCAGGAGTCCCCCGAGGGCATCAGCCAGCTCGCTATTCAGCAGCTTCACAGCTTTATCCTCGTAGAAGTCACAGTCGGAGTCCGGCACACCCTGCCGGAGAAGGAAGTAGCGCAGGCCATCCGTCGTGAGAAGCCTGGATGTCTCCAGGGGGTTCACCACATTCCCGCGGCTCTTGGACATCTTCTGTCCCTCCACGGTCCAGTGGGAGTGCACAAGGATCGCCCGGGGGAGGGGCAGCCCGGCCGCTAGCAGAAAAGCCGGCCAGTAGATGGCGTGGAACTTCAGGATGTCTTTGCCGATGACGTGACGAGCCGCGGGCCACCAGCGAGGATGCTGCTCCGGGTAGCCAGCCGCCGTCAGGTAGTTCACCAAGGCATCAAGCCAGACGTAAACCGTCTGCTCGGGGTCTCCAGGCACCGGCACACCCCACTGCAGGCGCCCCCGCTGGCGTGATACAGACAGGTCAGGCAGGTCTTCCTGCAGCCATTGGAGGACGATGTGCCGGAAGCGTTCTGGCTGGATGGCCCCGGGGGTCTCGTCCAGCCAGCGCCGCAGTGCGCATCGGAATGCTGACAGCCGGAACATGTAGTTCTTCTCCCTCATCCACTCCACCTGCGGGTGAGAAAAGCAGGAAAGTCCACTCCAGCAGCAGCACTTTTGCATAGTTTTCCAAAATTCATGTTTTGTGAACATTTTAGAGAAGACCTTTCGGGGGGGGGGGGGATTGAAGGCCCTGCCAAAGGGCGGTATCAGAGATGTGGCCATTCTGCCGAGCACAGGATTCGAACTGGCAACTTCTGTTCACAGGCACCTACCTTGCTGAACCACTCGCCTCCTTAGCAGCTGCAGCCCTGCCGACGGAGGTGACTCACACCAGGATCTTATCTTACCTTGTGTCCGCTCTCGAGTGAAACCTTGACGGCTGTTCCATCAGAGTCGGTGCTGTCACCGACCTGGGTCGGCATCAGGAAGCTCTCATCCTGTGTGGAGTACCAGCCTTCGTAAGTGCCCTTGTAGATGTGGCCTCCCTGTTGTAGCACAGCCCAGAACTGCTCCACGGCATGGCGGTGCCTCTCGCCTGTCGTCCTGATGAAGTCCGTGTAGGAGATGTCACACTTTTCAAAGAGATGCCTGAACTGTCCTGACACCTCAGTGCAGAAGGTCAGAGGGTCCTCTCCGGCACAGGCTGCCGCCTGCTGGATTTTCAACCCATGCTCATCCGTGCCTGAAAAGCGCAGAGACCTACGGTTAACCACTGCACTGACAAGAACAAGTTTTATTGTCACATGTATTCAGATGAAATTCTTATGCCACAGCTGCAACGGAGCGGACAAGTTCATGGGGGGAAAACGGACAAACAACAGTGCGATAAATTTAGTGCAAGACGGGACTTTGCACTACAAGGACAAGTGGACAATAAATAAGAATTAAATGGGTGAGGCAAAAATTCACATTTTCTATTATAAGCGGCTTAGGTTACTCACCAGTGGAGAACTTGGAAGTGATCCCATGCATGAGCTTGTACCTGTGCAAATAGTCGGCTATGACTGCGGAATACAAGTGTCCGATGTGGGGGGCGGCGTTGACGTAGAAAATGGGGGTGGTGATGAAATGAAGCTCGTCGGAAAGCGTTGTGCAGCCTGAAACACATGGTCGGACCGGACTCCGTGGAAAGCCGCTGCCCCTGGACACACGCGTGGGGGTCCATGCTACAGTCTTTAAAGTGCGTACGGTGAAAAGATTCCGCAGCACCATGGCAAGACAGTTCACTGTTATGACAGCAATTCGCCTTTCATTTAATTAAACGTGATGATGAAACACCACGGTCGAAAAAGGTGTAATTCCACTCCCCTTTCCAGTCCATGCGACGGTAATGTCTTACTTCCGTTTGTCGTGACGAAATGCCCTTAACAAATCACACGCAAAAACGTTTAAATGTCCCCACCTTTTTAAAGATATCTTCCAATTATATCTTAGGAAGCAGTGATTGATATTTACGCCGCCCAATCAAATCCTCACATATTGAATGAGTCATGTGTGACTGGATGCTCTCCGAGAATGCCTGTTGAGTGATAAACAAGCAGCAAATTCTGACGGATACTGTACTCAAAACGAAGTTTTACCGCGGATATAATATTTAAAAAACTTACACTACATAGTTCTTAATTTATTTTTATTTTTGTCGCCGACACGTTCTTGTTGACGATCCCTGGTTGTGATACTAAATGTAGTTTTAAAATTTCTACAGTTAATAGGATGTCACCATGGAACAATGAAAACCACCATAACAGCAAGAGTCAGAAAATGTTTTATTGGTAAAAAGCAGTATGATATAGGAGACTTTTCTTCCTTTACTAAATAAACTTCATGTGGTACACAACTGCACTCCTGTAGTATCTCGCACCAAGACATTAGCAGCAGCTCTTTTAAGTCCTCTAAGTCCCATGATCCCATCACCAGTTCATCGGTTGGCCTTCCTTGGAGAACTTTTGGTAGATACTGACCGCTGCATACTGGGAACACCCCACATGACCTGCCGTTTTGGAGATGCTCTGACCCAGTCATCAAGCCATCACAATTTGGCCCTTGTCAAAGTCACTCAGATCCTTACCTTTGCCCATTTTCCCAGCTTCCAACACATCAACTTCCAGACTGGACTCTTCCCTTGTCAGGTGTGGTCCTCTGACAGGTGGCATTGTAATGAGATCATCAATGTTATTCACTTCACCTGTCAGTGGTTTGAATGTTATAGCTGATCACTGTATAGTGAGCTGAAGATATGTTTAAGCAATTCAGGTGTAACAGTACTCAAAAATTTATGCTGCCTTTGAAGTGTTGAAAGATGCTGTCAGCCGGAACTTCATATCACCCATATGGTTTTGACACCGTCTGCAAAAAGTCAACCTACTGTATAACAGTCAGCTCATTGAACCTGTGATATCAAAATGTCTCACCACAAGCAACAAGTTGAAAATGGCAGGAAATAAAAGGCTACCCTATAGTTTCAGGAATTAGTATGCCCTATTCAGTATTCAGTAGGCCTATAGATTAGTTATTTAGCCTCTTTGCTTCTCTTGTGCATCTCCTTGTTCATTTTTAACCTTCATTGACTTTCAGGAACTTGCTATCTGTATACCCATGCCGCATTGGCTGAATCCTCAGTATTATAGCACTGTCTGAAGTCATAAAGTATGAGCCTACATGGTTAGTCAGTATGAATATAAGGATTTGTTCATTATTTTTTGTTGATTGGCCTTATAATAAAGCACATAAAGCACAGGACCTGTGTCACAAAGCAGGGTTTCGTACTTAGCCAGATAACTTGTTGGATTTAAGGCAGTCTGGGATAAATGTAAATGGACAAAGATAAAGTCCATTAAACTGGGGTACCTGAAATCCGAACAAGTTACCTGGCTGCGCAAGAAATCCGGCTTCGCAATACAGGTCCCTGTATATAATAACCCTTTGTATATCCCACTGTTGCTAGATGGCAGTCTAATGTTGTTTGGGGTTAAGGCGTTAAAATACAAATTCGTTCACTCTTACAAAAAATCTTAAAACTATGTTTGAATTTAAAAAGGAATTTATATAATATCGCCTTTTTAAAATACTGATTATGTTATATAGTACTATAGACGTTTTAAAAAACGTGTTGTTCATCATCTCCCATATGGTCTAGCGGTTAGGATTCCTGGTTTTCACCCAGGCGGCCCGGGTTCGACTCCCGGTATGGGAATTACAGTTTTATTTTTTTCCTGCAAAATATACATCTAGAGTAAAGTGGAACATCAAAGCAAAGATACCGAATTCTTGCCTCAGCTTCTTACTATAAAATGCTGTGATAAAGTTGAAGTGTTATAGGGGAGTATAACATGGCTTTTCGACGGTCATATGTATATATATCACCAAAGGTGACCCAATTATATACTGACTGAGACAAAACATTATTATAGTGTTTTAATTATTTTGTTTACGACAAGGGGAGGCAATTACCGGACATAGCTTACAACTATTCAGAAATTCCGATCATCGTTCTAAGTAAATCTAAACGGGCGGGGTCCAAAGTGTTGATAAAATGAGGGACCGTCTCTAATTTATTATTCTGAATATTACCGCACAACATTCAAGCCAACGATACATCAACTTTCCATCGCTATTACTCAGAGATCTAAATGACACTGAAAATCTAGAGAATTCAAGTTTATATATTAAATATGTTTATACAGAAGTATTTGGAGGGGTCAGACGTGCTAACAGTGTTCTCTCCAGAATCACTGCATTGTGGAACACATTTTTTTGCCCTTAGCAGTTTTATCTGTAGACTATTTGTCAAATAGTCATCGTTTTGCTGTGATTACTGTTTGTACAAACCAACATTTTTAAATGATTAAAGCGAGGACATCGCGTGTGTGTTGGTGAAAATACTAAATAAATAAATAAATCACGGTCCCTTGAAATGAAAGTCATAGCGACAGCGTAGCATTTATGATAACCTTGCAAATCCTGATAGCCACTAAATGATTTATTAAAAGAATACAATCCATTTGATCTCATCCTAATCTCAGAAATGGACATCGGTACCTTTTTTGTTTTTAAATCCCAAACATTAGTACACCAACGTAGATTCAGCTGCGATGTACTTTTTAGAGTTATTCAACAATGGGCAGAACTTATAAAACTAGCTAATGGCTGCATTGGATTTAGCCGTTTAAATTACCCTTCCCAGGTTTAAAAAATAAACTGGTTCGCCAGATAAAACCAATTGTTCCCATGCGTCGATTCCGTTTCGGCAAACTGTATGTAATTTAGCAAGCGTCCCTAACTGGATGTTGGACAATGTCAAGGGAAAAATGTGACTCATCCACACCGGGCCAATCAATTGAGGACTGTGTGAGGAAAACCCCATATACTTAAGTAGCTGGAAACATTGGAATAACATTAACAAGCCAAAAAAGTGAAAAAGAAGAAAAAGTTATTCAGTCGACTAACTGACTAAGGTTTTCCAGTTTACATACTTAAGGGTAGGAGATTATTTTACTTGTTCACTTATCTTTCTGGGATAATGCCAGTAATTTACGTGAATATATACCGCTGACTACATTTAGTGCAATAACAGCATACAGCAACCAAGTAAACCAGTCTACAAGTGATACAAATTAACCGGGCTTGCGGTTTTGAATTCGAACAACGACATAAAAACCTGCGTTACATGACAGAGGTAAGGCTTGTTTATTAACGTGTTTGAAAACGGTATGGTGCAGCGTACTGTATATTAATTCTTTGTGCGTTAGATGCAGGTTATTCGTCTCACAGTGGCGTATCTGGCATTATCATATCTCAGTTCGGCATATAACTACGTATCTAATTACTACACAACTAATAATTTAAACGTCTCAGTAGAATGGTGTTTTCAGGGTAACAGACAACGAGTTATGAAGCAAACCACTTTTAACATGGACTTTGTCAACCGCAGAAATGCGTCTTTCTTCTAGTTGCGCTACACTGCATACTTTGAATATTGCTTTAGTAATTGACGCCCATGGGGTGACATAGTGGCATTTAGTTTGTATTTACAAATGACTGGCATGTAATACTTGAGAAGTTTGTCCGGTGGTATAGTAATACATTCTGCAGCGTGATGACTCTAGGCGTGATCATTGTGGCTCCGCCCCCGACACGAACACGTGACCTGTGCGTGTGAACGCGGTGTGGGGGGGCCGTGGCGTGACGGTACACACCACCCCCCCCCCCCCCAAGCTGTGTCGGGATGCGGGGTCCGCTCAAACCATTGTTTCGCGTGTCGTTGGTAGCCTCTGGGAGTAACTGAAGTGAATATCGAAAATACCAAGTTTCCCATAAATTTACTCACCTCCCTCAACATTTTTTAAAACGGAGGTATTACGTAAATATAGATATTATGAATGTCGTGTTTTGTGTAGGTTTTCTGTAACAAATTACTTTTGCCGGTGGTCACTGGTGTTTTTGGAAAAAGCATGTAATCTGGGGTGTTTGTAAGCTCCTTTTAGAAAGTCAAAAATGTGTGTCCTTTTCCCGGATCCCTTGACTTACTCACTGTAGGCAGTTCAGTCTTTGGCCTGATATTTATACATTTGTGGCATAAGGTTCTGCCTTCATGAGAGTCTCAGCGAACCCTCCTCCCCCCCACCCTTCTGCTGGGCATGTGGGTCCTCTGTGGGAGGGGGGGGGTCATTTTGTGCTTGTGCGAGTTGTTGACCTCTCTGGGACTTGCTCCAGGCCCATGCACAAGGGAGATAGGCTGGTTCCACTAACCCACCCACACCCATCCTCAGTCTCCCCTCCTCTTCCCCTCCCCTCCTGATGGCCAGCAGATAATTAGAAATGTTGGTCTTCTGAAACCAATTATCTCCCACAAGAGCTTCTAAATATACCCCTGTGCAGTTGTGTTAGCCTGGGGCCTGCTGTGGGCTGGGCTGGGCCCCACCGGCAAGCCCCTCGACGTGTCTCCCCAGGCCCCCCCGGTGCTTCCAGCAGTCAGGTGGGGAGACTCTGCTCCCCCTTTGAACTTTTCACCAGAGGGGGTCGCTCAGCACAAAAGGGCCTTCAGTCAGCCCTCCTCCGCCCTGTGATTATGATTCTGGGGAGGGGAGGAACAGAGTGTGTGGGGCCCCGGGCCCCCATCCTGCAGGTAGATCCTAAGATGCGGGCTCCAGGCTCCGGGCTGATGGAAGCTCAGGGCACAGAATGTGACCATGATGTCACAGTCAGTGCTGCACTGTGACACCGAATTCCACGCCCTGCTGAACACAACAGCCTTTTTTGTGCTCAGTTTATTTTGTGCCTCCGTCAAAATCGATGCCCCCCCCTTGGGGCTTCTTTAAGTCATCTGACTGCTGACACAATGACCTCCTTTACAGCAGGGTTTTGGTGAGAATTAAGACGTGTTATGTATTATTAAACTGCGTGTGTGTGTGTGTGTGTGTGTGAGTCAGTCTGCTAGCTGAATGCGGAGTACATGTCAGCACCCTGTTTCTGAGGCTGACGCGGTCTTGCGGAGCAGGAAAAGCAGAGGGGAAGGGGCTGGTTTCGGGGGCTGGCTCTGACGAGCGGGGGGGCGGGTTCAAGCCGGGCCATGACACAGTCAACTCTGAGGAGAGTCACGAAGCAGGGCCATGGAGTGAGCAAAAGCGGAACGGGGCTAGCTCTCTGCAGCTGCGGAGTCGCGAGCGGTTTCGGGAACCAGTGCGAAGACGGCGCTGTGCCTCTTTGCCTCTGAGCTGTAGAGCAGTTAATGTTTGTTTGTTTGTGATAGTGTTCGGTGGTGTGTTAATGTGTGATGGTGTTCAGTAGCATGTTCATGAGTGATGGTGTTCAGTAGTGTGTTTGTGTGTGACGGTGTTCAGCAACGTGTTTGTGAGTGAGGGTGTTCAGCAGTGTGTTTGTGTGTGACGGTGTTCAGCAGCGTGTTTGTGTGTGACGGTGTTCAGCAGCACCTTCACTTCTTATCTCGGCCGCCATAAGCTTCCCACGGTGGTAAAATGTGCTCTACATGAGCGCCATTAGCTCCTGCCAAATGGCCTTTTATATTTTTCTCCCTGCTGTCATGTTTTATATGCTCTCTTTCTCATAATAAAAACTCCAGGTGAAATCTTCAGTGTGACTCAGGGTCTGCAGTGCAGGTCCTGCTTCAGCCTGGCCCGTGAGGACTTGCAGGTTTCCATGTGACTGCTTGTGAAATGGAAAGTGTGCACTGGATACACTTCCCGATTTCACAGAGAATCGCTCCTTCTTCAGGGGGCTGGCTTCTGTAGAAGTGCTGTGGGGACCGTTTGTGTGAGGTTCCCCATTTAAGCTGTGCTGGTTTTCGCATGGTCACCTGGACTGCTGACAGATGACCTCATCTGGTGGCACACAGTCATCTGACTCATGAAGGAGGGAAATTCCAAATTCCAACCAAGGTCTGAGACAGCCTTTTCACTATGAGGAAATGTGTCAAATACACACACACACAAATTCTACCGAGTAAATGATTTAAACATTGTGACTTTCAGCCACTGCAGCCTTTAAACCATATTCAGGTTTTGGTTGTCTTAAAAAAATCTGTCTTCTTGCTTCTATAATGCATGAAGAAGTCCAGAAAACTCCTGTTTGCATAAAATTACTTGGCTCTGTATGATGAAATGATTAAAAACAGGAGTGTTACAGCTTGTATATTTGACCACAGGCTAAAGTCACAAGAAGTTAACGATGGAACATAAAAAAATGAGGGAGATATCCATCCATTTCTTGAAACCACTTATCCTATTTAGGGTCACGGGGGGTCCAGAGCCAATCGGCACAAGGCAGGGAACACTAAATACCTATAACAGTACCATAAGAATCCCTCGCATCGTTTTTTTACCAATTTCTTGCAGTTTATGGGATCAGAAAATGATTAAATGAGCTTTATTGGAGGGGCTCTGTTTATTCTGGCTCTGTGGGGCGCGGCGTGTCGTGGTGAAAGGGGCCCCACATGCCCACTAGCGTCTTTGAAAAAGGCGATTTGGGGAGTGTGGTGTAGGCGTGATCTCTGCGTGATGTCCGCTCCCTCTTACAGAGATAGGCAATATTTCAATTAAATGTATTTAAAACTGTATTTTAAGGTACATCTATCTGTGTTGCGTCCAAATATTTGGTATATTGGTTCCAGTTTGTGTAGCTGTAGTATGTCAATAATGAAAATTTCAGATGATCTGATTTCTAATAGGTTTGTGATTAAAAATGAACATAAAGGGCATAAAAAGTCTTTGTACTGTCTGAGACTGTCAAAGACTGTGAGAGATAGGGGTGCGGGGGGGGCGGCAGGCAGGCGGTGGTGACGGCTGGTGTTTAGAAACGCAGTCCTCCTCTGCCTGCGCGCGCAGCTGCAGCTTACTGCGTTCGTCCTGCTGTTTTTTTTTGCGAAATTTGGAAGTCTGGAAGCAGAGTTCTTACATCATTTCCCCTGCGCTTCATATTGCCATAAAGCAAGGTTTAGTTGAGAGAGAACTTTTGCTTTCTTTTAATAAATTGTCTTCCAGTGTCCATTTTAATGTAATGTAAAGGTTGCCCCAGAGCTTCATGGTGTCGTGACAATCCTCTTCCGATAGGCCGGTCCAGATTCCCCCTGGCTATGCTTGGGACGCTGGGGTCATAATGGGCCAGATCACATGTACACAGTCACGCCCTACACTCTTCTCTCTCTCTCTCTCTCTCCCCCTCTGTCTCTCTGTACTCAACCCCATGATAATCGTGCTTCTGCTTAATGAAGGTTCCTGACGTTCAGAAACTGGTGCAGCAAACGATGACTATCTGAAGTTTTCTTCGGAGCCTATCTGCGTATTAGTGGCCCAGCTGGGCTGTATCTCCACTGCAGCCTGCTTCCTGGGCATATGACTCATTCTCTGCCCCTTGTTGTTTTTGTACGCTGGAAAATTAAAACTGCCACAGATTTTTGGTCATTATTCTTCTTCAGTCACATTCAAGGGATCGTGAATGTAAATTCCATTCAGCTAACTAATTAGTGAGCTATCTTATTACCATTGTATCACATTTGTACTCAAGGATGATGCCGCTAATTGAAGGGCTAGCTATGCGCCAGTGTTAACCGTTTTCCGTGTCAGTGGTTTGTTAATCACCGTATAGATCCTTGATTCACAGCAAAGAGCAGCAGTGCTACCAGTCTTTGGTGGCGGGGCTGAGCAGTGGGGAAATGGGGAAGTCGTGTGTTTTATTTTGTAACATAATTACTTCTGTGTTTACTGCTAACTCTAACGGGCCTATCGGATGGGCTTCCTCCCCCTGACGGCGCCACAGACTGCAGTACATTTTCACTTCAGTTTCGACTCACTGCAAAATGGCCGGCATTTTGCTAAAAGGCCACTGGGCCTTGTGACAATCCCACACTCCTTATCCTGAAAACAAACGGGGAATCCCCCTTTTCCATTCAGACCCACGCCGTTCAGGTGACATGTCAGTGTGGTGACCTTCGCTTCTGGGTAGAGAAATGATGAGCCCGTGTCAGAGGGGTCTGATTCAGCATCCTGCTGTTCATCCCCAGGCAAAAACGGCATGGTACGTGAGGCTGTGAGGCATGTGTCCTTAGGCCATGAGTGGCGGGTGTTTATGGTCACAACGGGAAGGTGTCATGTCACATGCTGCAGGGGAAAGGCATGTATTTCCATTGCTGAAATCTCAAGAGACCCGCTAGACTTCATTTTCACGCCAGCTGTGGGCTCCAACGCTGCAGGCTGTGCTAATTTTTGTCTGTTTTGATTTGTTGTAGTATCATAGTTCTTAAATGCTTTGCCGAAGCATGTCTCTGCATATCATTGTCTCATATGGTGCTAAAGATGTAAAAACCGGCTATTTCAGTTGAATTGCATTTTGCATAAAATGGCAGGACTGTGTCTCGCAGACGGGGCCATTCCTCAGCTAAATGATCCCTCTTGGATTTATCCTTTTCTAAAAGGCACATGCTGGAAAAAATTGGATCCCAGTGTTTGCTGCTCTGAACACTGGTCTTTTCCAAGACTTTTTGCACAGCCAGAGCCTTCTGACTTTGTGGAAAGTGGAACATGGTGAGCTTTGCAGTGGACTGGAATGAAACGGAGCAACTAATATGTGGCCTGATGAACTTTTAGAATGTCTAGTGTCAAAAAGAATGTCAGTCTGGTAGGAGGGATTTTGAGTCCCAGGTGCATTATGGGGCTTTGGTTCGGGGGCTGGTCAGATGATGGTAAGCGAAGGTGCTCCTACAGGTGCAAAAGGTTTACTGTGTTTGCTGAGTCTGCATGTTCTGTTAGACATCATGCATCAGAGCTCATCCACATCATGGAGGACCTGGCATGAACATCGCAAACCAGCGACTGTTAAAAGGTAACGTCAGCACCTCCACTACCTAAGGATACTTAAGTTCAGGCTGCCTCCCAAGATCCTGAAGGCCTTTTATGCCTGCACCATGGAGAGCGTCCTGACTGGGAGCATCTCCACCTGGTTTGGGAGCCGCACCAAGCAGGACAGCACAGCCCATGCCACACAGTGTATGACCCCCTGAGCCGGCAGTCTTGGGGTGTGTCACGGTAACCTCCACCCCCCCCCCCCCCAATCAGCAAATCTTAACAGGAAATACCAGAATAGTGTTGCTTTTTAAAATACCATCAAAACGCCATACACCATAGTATAATGTCTGGATGGTATGCCAGGACAGTGTTACCTTGAAACACAAAACTTAATTCGTTCACGAAGGCTGGTCCAGTTGTGATTTATTCGAGGTCCAAGTCGAATTTCCCCATAAGAAATAATGTAAATGAATTTAATCCCTTCCATACCCCCAAATGATTGCCTATTTAAACTTATCTACCGACCTATCTAATGATAAAAAGCCTTAATAATGAATATAAAACTAATACATACATGAAAAAGCGCACATGCAAATCAATAAACATGAGATAAATGACAATTTATGGGAATTTTACCCGTATTGAGGTGGGCTGATGGCGTACTGGAAGGGGCAGGTGGAGAGGAGGAGGGATGGACGGGTTATTGTTTGGAAGAGGAGACGCGTCTCGATCCGTACAAGGTTTAGTAAGTCTGTTTTGGTTTGTGGTGTTCCAAGTTTTCGGAAAATGCCGTAGCCTGGAAATTGTCCGGGATGATGACGGGAAGCTACCGTCTGTCATCGAGTGTGAAGGACATGGCCTGGGCTATTGCCGATTCAGCGGTGTCCCAAACCAAAACTTCTCTGATGTGGTGCTACTTCTAAATTTGGTGCTTTCATTTTCACACACATTTGCACCAGGATTTCTCCCGATTCACAGCTTGCCATGTTTTATGTGACTCTGGCTCTCACCACGGCAGCCCTGTGCCCTTCTGTGCCGTCCAAGTTTCCCATCAGCCTCTGCTCGGAATCATGTGACACCCTGATCATTCCTTGAAATTTTATTTCAAGATTGTTGTTCTGTTGCATGTTTGTATGGCTGTTACTTATAGCTCAGATTTATTTTTAGTGGGGAAAAAGAAATAGGACCTGAAAGGCAAGCATCACTGGTAACATCTCATTATCTGCTTCAGAAGTGCTAAGAAAATGAGCCTTAAATATGGCTGCATGCCAGCCTGGGGGACGTTTCCCAAAAGCATATTTGCATGCAGCTTTAGCAACTTGCATAGTTGGACAATACAACTGAACAGATCCACTTCTGTAATTTGCTAATGGGGGCTATTGAGAAACGCCCCCCAGACTGTTTTGTGGTAAAATATCTAGAAAGTTGTGTGTAACCTTTGTGAGGTGAATAATTGGAGGTGTTTTTTAGTTGGGGGGTGCCTGGGGCAAGCCTCAGCGCCTCGGGGGGCGCTTGGGGGGCAGTGTGTGGCTCAGCGGGTTAAGACGCTGTACCCGTGACGAGAATGTCTGCAGAGTGATGTCACATTTAGGCCCCTGAGCGAGGACCTTAACCCCCCCATCGCTCCAGGGACTGTCTGACCCTGCTTTGTCAATTGAATGCCGCTTTGGGTAAAAGTGTTTACCAAACAAAGGTGATTTTTATAAACCGCATAGGAAGGCAGGGGGTTGCTTGTTATGACGAAAACAAAGCTCTTGGTTTCTGCTACTCGCTGACACAGCGTAGTCTTGGGCTCAACGGCCTGTATTTTTACGCCATAAGGGAAAGGCGGACCTTCGATTTCGTCAGCAGCGTCACATGGCTGTCAGCTGTGGGTGATCGAAGGCTCCTGTTCTTTTTCAGCTTTTTGTGCTTATGCGGTGGGGGGGGGGGGTGTGTACACAGAGCATGCTGTCTGTGCCGTGGGGTGTTATGTGAAATTCCTGGCCCATCATTCATCACCTTTTTTCTCCTCGCCTCGCATTATGCTGGGATCAGGCTTTGTAACACAATTCGTTTCTTTTCTCTCTTTCTTTTTCCCCTCCCATTTTTCAGCGAGGGGTGTTTCTGTTGATGCCGCTGGCCGGCCCTCCGCCTCGGGGACGTTCATTAATCTGAGCTGGATAGGCTCGGAACCATCTCCCGCCTCCCTATCCGCAGTCGAATTGGTGCAAGGGTCGGTACACGAGCCCTGCTGGACCCAGTGAGTCCAGAACTAGAGCATTGTGTCCTGAGGGCACATTCTGGTTCTGTGGGGCGCGGTGTGTCGTGGTGAAAGGGGCCCCACATGCCCACTAGCGTCTTTGAAAAAGGTGATTTGGGGAGTGTGGTGTAGGCATGATCTCTACGTGATGCCCGCTCCCTCTTACAGAGATAGGCAATATTTCAATTAAATGTATTTAAAATATATATTTAATTACTTTTGAGTATTTTGTAATTTTTATTTTGCTGGATGGAAAAAAAACAGATGTAATTTGTAACAAAATACTTTGAGAGACTGTATTTTAAATATTTAAAACACTTAAATATGATGTCATTTTTATTCATTTATTTTTTGTCATTGTAAGAACCTTCATCACCAGGCTTACGGACTCTTAAATATAGCCTGTCACTGTCTTTGGCTAGATGCAAATAAATCACATGTTGGACTCGACTTGCTCACTGTGAACTAAGTTTTCCCATGACCAGATGTCCAATGAAAGAAACTGCTTTGGTACTCTGTGCAGATTTCCTTAAGGTAAAGTATGTAGTAAGATATACTATCAGATATTGCTCACTGAATGTCAGTATAGGACAGATAAATAGAGCGATTAGCAAACAGCAGTGCTGTACTCCAGAACTTTTAAATTGACTTGCTAGCCAGCTAGTGGCATTCTCGTTCATTTCAGCAGACATGTTCAGGCAGTGGCATCTTCTGCTTTGTCATATATGGAAGACCTCTTTAGCAATAAACCAGGCTAGCTACTTTTGTTCCTAAGGACAAAATAAATTTCTGTCAGCTACATGTGGGCGTTTTTATAGCCAGTGAGACTGTGTAAAGGGGAGAGCTCACTGGTGAACCCAACGCTGCGTGTTAGCTATATGCATCACAGCCGCTGGTCCCGCTTTTTTTTTTTTTGAGCATATATCTAAAAAACAGTTTCATCTCTCAGTTTCTGCATGTTTAACATCATACTGTAAGACAGACTGGGAAATTCACACATTCTGGCAAGGGTGTAATGGTACTGAAACGAGACCGAAATGGCAAAACAATTGTTCATGATCTCGTGTCACGGTTCCGGAAGACGGAATCGCGATATGCCGTCCCCCACCCCCCACCCCCCGCAGGTGCAGCCTGTTGAGCTCCCATTATGTTACTAATATTGCAAAATTCATTTTTCATTTCACAACTAACACTACTACACGTGTAAGTCACAAAATTATTATTCTATTCCCAGTTAGGGGAAGCTGTACATTTTGTAAATACAATGGTACCTTAGAATATGAATTTAATTCGTGCTAGAAGGCTGGTCGAGTTGTGATTTGGTCGAGGTCCAAGTCAAGTTTCCCCATAAGAAATAATGTAAATTAATTTAATCCTTTCCAGACCCCGAGTGATTGCCTATTTAAACATATCTACCTACCTACCTAATGATAAAAAGCATTAGTAATCAATATAAAACTAATACACACATGAAAAAGCGCACATACAAATCAATAAACATGAGATAAATGACAATTTATGGGCATTTTATCCGTATTGAGGTGGGCTAATGGCGTACTGGAAGGGGCAGGTGGAGAGGAGGGGGGATGGAGGGGTTATTGTTTGGAAGGGGAGACGCGTCTCGATCCGTACAAGGTTTAGTAAGTCTGTTTTGGTTTGTGGTGTTCCGAGTTTTTGGTCGAGTTCCAGTTAGATTTTCCTCGACCGACCCGTTCGAGATCTGTATTGGTATTGTTGAACACGTCTCAACTCATACAAGTTTTTGCAGGGATGGTCAAGTTCCAAGATTTCGGTCAATGCACAAGTCTAAAAAATTCAACAGACCCGTTCGACGTCCGACTTGGTCAAGTAAAGAGGTGTTCGAGTTCCAAGGTTCTACTATATTACACGTCACTTGGGCAGTAATGGTACATGCATTTGTCGTGTACTGTTACTATGCATGTATTTTCAAATTACAAATTACTTGCATGCATTTTAATTAAAATACATTTTCTTACACCAGTATTTTATATTTTATTTTGTTATATTTGATGAACAAGTATGTGTAATTTGTAACAAGTTACTATTTGATGTATTTGTGCCCATCTCTGTGTTCTTTATGCTTGTCTGATACACAGTTTTTGGGGTTGGGGTCATGTCCCGATTGTTGGTGGCTTCCAACATGAGCTTTCACTGATGATGTTGGGTCAGATGTGTCCGTAGCCTCACTTCCGCTCCATCATCAGAAACTGCGGACCTGTTGGTCATGTTCAGCTTCCTTTTTTGTTGCAGCTTTCTGTTTTTATTTATTTATTTATTTATTTATTTAAATAAATCTTGGATCGATTTATGCTGCCTGGGAGATTGCTGTGGGTTGATGTCAGCATATGGCATGGCTGTCGTCTGCGTGTGATTAAGTATTCCTGGCCTCATTAAGGTCCTTTGTTTCATAGCCATACAGATGAGGAAGTGATGCACTGCTATGTGTTGTGGATGGAGGTTTCTGAGGTGTGCAGCCTGTGTGGGGTGATGGTAGATGGGGGGGGACTTCATGCACCATACTAGAGAGCACTGGGCCTCAGGCAGTAAATTGCCCAGGATGCGCTACATGAGTATTCTCCTGGCACTGTGCGTGGGCAGCTCAGCCTTAGCATTCTCCTGGCACTGCGCGTGGGCAGCTCAGCCTTAGCATTCTCCTGGAACTGCGCGTGGGCAGCTCAGCCTTAGCATTCTCCTGGCACTGCGCGTGGGCAGCTCAGCCTTAGCACACGCCACATGTCCTGGTACCTCATGCGTTCCAGGTTACAGACCTGCACTCCCTGTTTCTTAGCCAGACCGTAAGATAAAGATAATGACAGCCAATCTCTCTAGCTCCTTATACCCGAATGCCAGCCATACTAGAGAGTGACGGGGGCTGGTACTGCCATTAATTAATTACCTACCCCCCCCCAAGTGGACTTTATATCAGGAGAGGCATATAGGACGGTTTTTTTATATCACCGGGGCGGCGGTTTTCCTGTGGTCACAATCTCCCTGGTGCTTTTGCTTAATAAATTTGTCTAATTTATTTGATTGAATTTGGTTCAGTTGTTTTAAAAAAATCTTGATTATTTTTCTCTGCATGATTATGCTGTGTTTTCCTGTTCTGTGCATAAATGTGAATGCGTAGTCCAACCATTCCGTGAGCTCTGCCGGATAGCAAACGGCAACTCCCATAATGCTTTGCTTCCAGCTCTGGTTGACTGCATTTGTGGCGGGCGGAAAGAACAGATATTCACATAACTGTATGAGGGGGAGAGAGAGAGAGAGAGAGAGGGAGGGAGAGAGAGAGAGACTTTAGGTAAAAGAGCGAAGAAGAGAAGAAGTAGCAACTTTTTTTACTGAGGCTGATGGAAATGTTAGCCATCAAGAGGTTATCTAGTGGAGTTTTGTGAATCTCTTGTCAGGTTACGGTTTAAATTGAAGATTTGTTTGTAATTTTAAATTGCCATTCTTTATCCAGCAGAGAAAAAAAAAATTCAAACTTTGTGAGAGAAATGAATTTATCATTTTTCAAAATATATGATGAATTGAGTGAAAGAGCAGCTGTCCCACACTAACACTGGGAAGTATGTTCACTTTTTTTTACCCCAGGACAGCAGAGAAGCTCTGGCACATTGACCCAGGGTAACAGTTTTTTCAGCACAACCCCTGTTATGTGAGTGTGAAACCCACTGGAGCAGCTTTGCGACTGGCGAAAGCACACGGGCCTCTGTGGAGAGCCGGCAGCTGATTGGACAGCTGGATCATGCCGGGTGACCCCGACGGCTGCCCTGTCTCTGAGTTTGCCAGGACCTGTTCCAATTCTTGCATTCTTTCATCTCCACTCAGACTGAGCCCACACGTCTTATCGGGCCCGTCTCGTTGCCTGCGGGGTGCGTTCCTGTCCAAGCTGACATCACCTCTTTTCAGAGTGATCATTCCTTACCAGAAAGACATGTGGACATTTAATGTTTCTCTTACACGGTTTTAGCAGGAGTTTGTCCCATGTGTCCTGTACTGAATCCCTCCACGTTAAGGTGCTGAGCCCAGGTGTGTTGGGCCTGTCGGACGGCGCTCAGCATGATGACAGGGCCCTGAGTCGCTTCTGTTCAGCAGAAATCAAAATAAAAACCCTGTGCTGATCCATCCAGTAGGCCCAGGTGTTGCTGCTGGATACCTTGTTCCGGGCTGCTCCGCCTCCCTCCCCTCCCCCTCTCCTGCCCCAGCAACCCTCCATCACAACAAGCACTCACCTGAATAAATTTGCATACTGGACCCGCCGAGGCCTGTGATTGGCCAAGCGTGGGAGTTTCTGGGCCCCCCCTCTGGGGCCTCTCCTCCAATGGCTTTCGGGCCTCTGACTCACTAAGAGAGTGCAAGTTGCTTCATCTGACTTCTCCATTTTTTTTTTTTTCAGATAGGCGACCTCAGCCACTGCCTGTTTCTCGTTTTTGTTTTATCTGATAGCACGGCAGAGGGAGAAGTCAGGTGCCGTCATTCCAGGCACGGAATATGCCCTTTTGCTCAGCCTAGGCACACCCTGCTCTTCGAGGACTGGCCTCTCCGCTCTGCTACCTGCTCTGCCTTTTTTTTTCTTAATTTTTTTCCCTTGGCTCTCTGAACTCCACGTTCACGAATCTCCGTCATTTTTTTTTTGTTTGTTTTAATTCCTCCCATTATCACGATGACTGAAATGAAGTCCGTGTTCCTCTGAGGTTGGTAATCTTCATATCTGCGTTTGGTTCCTTAACACGCTTGCTCATTTGCTAGTTTGAGGAACTTTAAAGTCGTTCGTTGCTTGAAAATAAGCTAAGACCTGTAAAGAACTCACTTTCTTTGGTCGGATAAGTAAAATTTTAGTTATTTTTTTTGACAGATGAGGATTTTGAGTAAAATTATTATTTAGCCCGCTTTGGATTTCAACTAAATTGGAACAGATATGACTGAAGACGGTAGGATGTGTTTTGCAGAAGTTAACACCGGCAGGATCCGTTTCGGGGTATGTATGACAGTATGCTATGTTTTGAGTGTGAGAAGCGAAGTCAAAACAAGTGCGTTTGGTCTGTGTGAAATGGCAGTATTTTGGAAATGTGGCTCCCTGTCCCAACTATACCTGTTCTCTGTCTGTGCTGACCCTCGGTGTGTGAGTTTGGAAGCAAATCGCGTGCAGAAATGTGACGGTACCCCCCTTGTGTATCAGAGTGTTTATTCCATCATGACAAGATTTTTAAATCTATTTTTTTTTGTGTGTGTGTGTGTGACTTGTTGCCTAATATGGGGTGTTTAAGCTGGGCGGGGCGCTTTATTTCGCAAGCCCCCTTGCTAAGCCTCGCTGGCGGTTTAGAGTGTCCTACGGTGTGGAGTTACAGGTAATTAGTTTTCACGGCACTTCCAAGCCTTCCCCAAGCCCATGCCGGGACGCAGTCTGCGGCCACCCCATGCCAGGGTGGCCGGTGTCTCTCTCGCAGTTGCTTGTTCGTTTTCCGCGGACGCGCTTGTTCCCCCCCACCCTCCGTGGGCAGCAGTTTCGGGTTTGCTTATCGAGGGCCTCTGTGTCATTTTGGCGGGGGCTTGACGGGCGCCTGTTTTCAAGGTCTGCCCCGCGCGGCATAACACAGTAGTACCGCGTGACGGGCCAGCACCACACCCTGCTCAGCCCCCAACCTTTCCGCTCACATTTGCATAATTTATGTCTCTGACACATTTATGGACACAAATGGACTTTGGTCTCGGCCACTGCACCTTTTGAGCACATTGAAACCACTAACATCATTCCAAGGAGGCTGATTTTGGAAAATGGATAAGAATCGGATGAAAGAACGGGTATCCCGACATCGGAGATAAAAGCTTCCGTCCGCTTCTCTGCTTTCTTCATTTTCCTTGATCTTTTTTTTTTTTGTCTGGTTCAGTCCAACCAATTTGTTGCCATGCCAGCTAGCATGGTTTGAGCGCCTGAATTTGAGCCATTTTCAGACGTGTAAGCATCAAGAAGGTGCCCTGAGCTTCCGCTTAATGGCGTCAGACTTACTGCCTCATACACGCTACCCCTGATTGCACGCTAACGAGTCTCTTACCCCCCTGCTGCTCTTCTTGGTCTTCCACCGTACAGATTGGTACGCTGGTCTTTATAGTAATTAAAAAAGAAAAACAAGCCGTAAAACTGACTGAAAGAATATTTCACTGGGAAAATAAAAGTATTTCTTGGCCATTTGAGATGACTAGGGAACACTGTTTTGGAGGGGTGGGGGGTGTTTTATCCTCTGGTCGCCTGTCCTCAGCCAGTTAGCCCAGTCACTTGAGTTCATGCCGTTTTACGAGTATGTCCCTCTGTTGGTGTCATCATCTCTGGGGGGGTTTCTGGGCTGGGATGCTGAACACCTGTGCAGCAGGGTTGGGTCTCCAATAAAGCTGCTGGAATGGACAGTTTGGTTTGGGTTTAATTAGGGTCCATCAGTCAGAAACTTCTCCATCTCCCAGAAGTGTGTATCTATCTGTGCTGGGTCTGAATTTTGGGAAGCTTCTTGGAGCGATGAACTTCAGGCGAGTCTGCTTACGGTTCCTGGTGCCTGGCCTTCTCCCCACACTCCTCGGTCTTGGGTGTGTGGGTCTGCTCGGCCGGCTCATACGTATTCCCCTGGTCACATGGTATGTTGACAGTCAGGTTTTCGTACATGCTTCCCGGCCGGCTTACTCTTCTGCTTCATCCATCTTGTTCCTCGTCCCCCTTGTCTGTCGTGCTTTATTTGCCCCACCATAGCTTCGGGGCACTAGCAGGTGTGTCTGCCTGAAGTCTAATTCCCTGCCTTCCTGCCCCCCCTCCAAATAGCGACCCTCGTGTGTCTCCTGTTTACACCTCGTCCCCGTTGAGATGTTGAATGAGCTCAGCTTTTCCCCTCCGTTAGCATGTTCAATGTCGGTGAAACAGACAAACAAATAAAAATAAAAAGTTCAGCGTGAGGAGACAAATGAATGACTGGAAAGGAAGCACGTGGCCTGCTGCTAGCTGCTCTCTATCTTCCCTCCAGTTTCTCAGGCACCGTGGGCGGCCATTTTTTTTAGTTCCTGGTTAATGTACACCGAGGTCATTTGCGTCTTTTTTCATATGACCCTCGTCGTTTCCATGGGGAGCACGCTGCAAGCCTCCCCCCTCCCCCCGCATTTGGCGCTCTGTTAATCGTTTGGCGTGACGTTTTCTCCGTTCACCGTGAGCTCATGCATTACATTCACACAGGTTTGATACTGGAGAGCGAGAGACTTTTTTTTTCAGGTTTCCTTGGTAACAGTATCTGTTTTTTTAAGGACTTTGCCTAACAAGGCAAATAGTGTGAATAAATGTTAATAATACCTGGCAAATGGGGGTGGGGCGGGGGGGCTTTGTGTGTAAACAGGGCCTGCCTGGTCGGTTTTCCCTTTGCATCGGGGCGGGTGGACGATGTGGCGCGAAGCAGGGCACGTGCTCTTCAATTAGCGGCAAATGCCCCCCTGACCCCCCCTTATAGTTTTCTCACGTCCTCCCCGTATTTCCCAATACGGCGCCCCTGTGCCTTACGGAGGTCAAAGGTGACCTGTTCGTCCCACGGGCTCGTGCCGATTTTCGGATAAGGGACCCTGGGAATGTAACGCACAAGGTGCCGCGTGGACATACCTGTCATGCACAAAGGAGAACTCCCCCATGCCGGTTCTGGGCAACTCAGTGGTGCAATGGTAAGATGGCGGTACGTTCCCCATGAAAAAAGACAGAGCGTTTTCTTACAGGGGAAGAGGGTTCATGCGGCAAAGACCTTTAGCTTTTTTATTCTTTCCTCTTCTGGTACGTGGTCAGAATTTGCTGGTACATCGGCGGGTGAGCGCTTATAGGAGGCCTATGGCCTACTTAATCCTAACTAAGCTGGGGGTGGTGGTTTGGGTGGCCTTGGACCTTCAGAGGACTTTTTTTGTTCTCTCACTGCCGCAGACGTTCCTGTTTCCTCTGTCTGGCTTTTTGTTTTTTTTTTTACCTCTCTGGATGTTTGAGCTCTGCGTGTGCGTCTGCATGTGCGATTGCTGAGCGCTTTTGGGGATGCTGTGCTGGGGAGTACTAAGTACCCAAGTTAAAAGGAGAAATTCAACAGCAGATAATGGCTCAGGTCGATGCCCGGGTGTGACCCTCCCAGCCCCCCTCCCCCTTCTGGGTTTTGACTTTGTCCTTTTTATGGCCGCCAAACGCCTCTCTGCTCAGGGGCGTCTCCCCTTTAACTCGTGACACACCCGACATGACCAGCCTTTTGTTTGGGGGGGGGGGGGCTCTGAACAGAATATTGAGCCAGGGACCCCCAGGTGGGCACTGCAGGCCCCCGGGCTGTGTCCTCCCCCCCGGGACCACCTCCCCATTCCCCAGTGAGGCGGCCAGCTTTTCTGTGTTCCATCTGTTTACTTACTGGGGCTGTTACAGTAATAAAACATGTCCGCCGCCCCCAGTAACATCACATGCTTCCTCCAGTAACCAGTCTTTGTGGGTTTGTACCAGCCAGCCTTCTGGGCCATTTCTCTCCATATGTTATGAGGAACAGATTTTACATATTCCAGAAAATTAGCTGTCAGTAGAAGCACAGTAAACGGTACAGGGGAGATTGGGAAATGACCACGGGGATCCCTGGCTGGTATGATCACTGCTTTCTCAAACTTCCCTGGAAGTGTATCCATACGTATGATCTGGCATATCCCAGCACTTGAGAGGATTCCAGTTGAATTTCAGCCTCTGAGATGGGCACACTCGTGAAATGGCCTGACCTTCTGGTTCACATTTGCGTTTGTGATAATGTCGTGTGTTTGTTTGTTTGTTTGCTTGTGTACATTTTATTGCCAGTGTTCTGGGAACGTTTTGAGATAAATCCCAGGAAGGCAGACCTCATGGGAATCTTCTGGCAAAGTAAAACTCCTCTTTTTGAAGCTAATCAGCTCTTTTTTGCTTTGTTATAAACTTTGATCTGTTGTGTTGGAATTCGAATATGGGCTCATATATGGCATTAACGTGCGAATTACACCATAACTTGTGTTTGCCTTAGTGTGTGTGTTTGTGTGTGATGTATTTATTACATTGTGGGGACAAAATGGCGCAAAAATGTGGTAAAAAAACTGTTATTTTGATGTTGTGGGGACCACCTTTTTAGGTCCCTAAAGGGAAACTTAATTTTATACGAATCTGGTACTGCAATCAAAAAAACCTAAAAATCCAAAAGTCTTGTATTTGGTTTGGTTACTTATGGTTAAGGTTAGTGCTGGGTAGGGGTTAAGGTTGTCATTGTTGAGATTAGGATTTTTCCCATAGAAATGAATGGACTTTCACCACAAAGGTATGAACACAAACATGTGTGTGTGTGTTTGCATGTGCGCGTGTGTTTGCAGGTCTCAGCTCCTAAAGGGATCCCATTCTTCCTCCAGGAGGGCTTTCCACATTGGGCTGATGAACGCCTGGTCTTGGTGCAATTCCTCTATGTGCTCCCTGAAAGGGGCCTGCGGCGCATGCTGGGATTGCCGTCACACAGCAGGCACAAAGCTGGGTTTTGTGTGACCTGCGGGGTGTGTGCCGGCAGTGTGTTTGTGCGGGTGGGAGCCGAGTAAGGTACACGGGTCCAAAAGCGACCTGCTTCCTGACTCTTTCTCCTTGGCTTGTTGGGGGCGGGGGCTTCAACGGTTATTACGATGCGTGATGTCTGCGAGCTATGGGGACGCCCTTTTCATTGCAGCCTGTATTTAATGTAAATAATGAAGGTGTGCTGCGTGGCAGATATGTGGATTACCTCAGTAACCCAAATGCATCCTTGCATGCCAGTTACATTCCTCAGGATTTTCTGGAAACCTCATGAACGCTAAATAACAACTGGTGACCACTGGCCCAGAAAAGCAGACACGATGTCCAACGAGGTCAAATGAATCCGACATATGTCAGAGCGCCACTTCACAAGCCCAGGCGGGAATCCCTTCGTTCAGACAGTCGGACAGTAGGTGTACTCCGCACCTGAGAAGACATCCCTCATTGAGATCTTCCACATTCCCAGAATCGATCTTCAGATTTGTTCCTTTTTGTTTGTCTTAATTATTTATTTTATTTTCACTAGTCTCCCAAAGAGCACACCCAGAGTTGCTGCTGAAATGAGAAACTTTATCTGTAATATCTGAAACTACCTCGTACAGAACCCAAAAATTACGTCACGAGCATTAATCACGTAGCATATGAGACAATGAAATTCAAGGTGCTGCTTCATCTATTTTTTGTTACCCGGTGCTGAGCGTGCAAAATAAAAAAAGGAGCCCAAAAACGAACGTAAACAGGTTTTGCTTTGAAGTCCGTAACACCTGCTCGAGGCTAGGAACCAACCCATTTGTGAGGGAGACCCAGTCCTTCGGTCGGGCTGTGGAACAGTTACGTAAGAACAACGAGGGGACAGGCAAACATGAAAAAATAGCTTATTATAAGGGAAAAATTGGTAACATACTTTAAGAGACTGTCTTTCAGGGTGCTTGATATTTTTTGGTGTTTTAAGTGGGTGTGCTTCTGTAGTAGAGAAACGTGAAAAGCATGCCCTGCCACGGTGACATTTGCATTCGTTGAATATATTCAAAATCATTCTTAAGTTCCCCATGCTGGTGCTTCTGTTGCAGGCGAGATGCCAACGCATGCCTGTTGCCATCTTGTTTCTACCCGTGTTTTTACACATACAGGAAGTTCCTCACTTTTTATATTTGAAATATGAGCTCTGGAGAGTGAGGTTGATTTTAATTTGAATAAGCTTTCAGATCTTAATGATGTGTCTTTCCACATCACAATGGTTCCTAAAATGTTGGTCCCATTAGAAGACTGTAAGTTTGGCCTTTAATTTTAAAGTCCTGGCAGATAAAACTATTTTTGTGGTTATCTTCTCTCTCTCTCTCTCTCTCTCTCACTCTTTTTTTAACCATGGTTTTTTTTAAGCTTTCTAGATTTTATTTTTTCAAAATCCTGCTTTGGTTGACTAACTGCTTGTAGATCATGGTAGTTCGAAAACTGTGGCATCCTGCAGTGGGCCCTGAATGGTTCTTAGACTTTACTTGTTCCACTTTTAACAACTTATAGTGGAGAGTGGAGGATGCATGCATTGAGAATAAGTTTGAACCTCTTACTTGCTCATGTCGCTCTCCTAGTTAGTGTGAGCATGGTCTGGCAGAACCTCGCTGTTTAGCTGGTCTCGCCCTATAAGCTCAGGTTTTTCACCAGCAGCCTTACAAAACAAATTTACAGCCCTGAAAGTCGGCCCGTTGGGCGTTTGCCGTATTGCCTGAACGTGCTTGACAAACGTTTCTCCAGAAGACTGTTGCTTGGCGACAGCCACTCCTTGTTTGTCTACGATTTGCCCAGGACCTTGGGGGCATTTTCAGACAGACTCCTCCTCCAAGGACCCTGTTTGTAGTGGCCTTGTGCTCTCTAAGCTGTAGGCATGCTTTGCCAAACAAAGTCCAGCTGATCAGATCGGTTTGTTTCACCCGTCTTGTAGACTTAAGGCTCAGGTTCCATAAGCGGCAGATCAGTAAGACTGTGCATTAGATGTGGTATAAGTCATGTAGCTGCAGTATTTGACCTTACTGGGGTATTTTGGATTATTATTTCCATCTGTTAAAGCAGTGATTCTCTGAGGCTAAATAACAACTGGTGGCTACACTGCCATTTTGCTCTTTCTCACTGTAGCTGGGAAGAGCATTGTAGGGCAGAAATATTTTAACTGTGTTATTTCATGTTTTTCTAAATACTTCTCACCTATGCTAGATTTACTTCCATGCAAGCAGGAGCAAATGAGACCCCCAGGTGCGGTAAGCCCAGGGGACATGTATGTTTACCCTGCACCATGGAAGTACCTGGACATGTGACACAGCGTCGGTGGTCTAGTTCAGTGTTTAGCAGTCCGGTGTCTCGAGGACCCACAAACAGTCCATGTTTTTGCTTCCTCCTACCACCCAGTAGGACTGTCTGGCAGAGAGGTGTCCTTGTCATTTGCTCTGAAGGGAGTCACATGACCGTCGGCTAGCAGCAAGAGACAGAAACAGGAGCAACATCGCATCGCATTGGCCATGTCTTTTACCGCTAATATAGACCTACTGATGGTAGCAGGGTCTCCGAGGACCTCACTTAATGTCGGCACGTCTGTCACAATTCCTGATAAGTAGGGATTTTGGGACGTTAGCAATACCCGTCCTGTTTCTTGTTGGTTTAAGGTCGCAAAGGGAGAAATCTGGGATAAATGAGGCTTCAGAGTATGTGGTCAGTGAGATTGCATGTCATCTGTCACTGCTTGGGATCATCCAATGGGAACCAATGAACTAACCAGGAGGGGATCATCCAATGGGAACCAATGAACTAACCAGGTGGGGATCATCCAATGGTAACCAATGAACTAACCAGGAGGGGATCATATGAGATGGTGATTGACTGACCCACCATGATAGACCCACCGTGGCTTCTGCGATATACACTGGGGAATGTTGTGATTTGCTCAAAATTCTTTTTTATTCTGATAGAACAAGCTCTGATTGAGGTATTCATAATGTACCAATGTCATGGGACAGCCAGCTTGAGTGAATGTGTCTTTATGTCATGATCACCTGGCCTTTAGCCCAATTGGTGGTGATTTGATGGTTTTTGGTTCATTGGCACAGCTGCAGGGCAGCGGGATGCTTACTTTGTGTCAGGAAGCTGAGATGTTTCCCAGCCGAACACGAATGAATCTGTCATTCTGACGTTTTCTGGCACGTCTGGCACCCAGGTGCAGATGTCATGCCATCAACACAGACCTCTCACTAGCCTGGAATTGCACCATGTGACGATGACAACAAATGTCATGTTAAGCCCTCATATGAAATGGAGACGGTGATATCCTAGCCTTGCCTTTTACTGTAGGTATGTGTTTCATAACACAAAATTTACCATAAAACCAAGGGTATCACTCTTCGTCGAAAGTAGACTGAAGAAGAGTTGGACGAGCCAGTGAATACTTTCATCTTCCATGGTCTGAATAGTCCCAGCACACTGTAAAACATGGCTAAATAATGGTTGAGTCTGTTTTCAGCATTGACGTTGCTCCTTTTTGATGGGAATGATTTCTATGCCGGGAGTTTGTCTGACCAGGTGATTTCGAGGCTTATTCACCGTTTTGTTGCTTTGCTAATTGTGTTGTCTTGAGTTTTAGTTACAACATCTTTCTAGATGATTGCATCTGTGATGATCTTTAATTGGTGTTCTTAGGAAGACTTAGCTCTTCTCACTCACTTCTGCTCTCTTTAGAATTGTCTAAGAATGAAAGACAAGCCCACGTTAACTAAACTCAATAAAAATGCTGTCTGTCACAGCGATTGGATGCTTCAGTGTTGCCGCATGCTGAAGAGTAAGTAATGTCCTTTTTCTGAATGTTGACATCCGATCTGTGGAGTCGGCGCTGAGGCCCATGCACAGACCATCTTGTGTATGGTCCACCTTGGTTGACCACTTAGGGCTTGGCTTTTGGCAGGATAATGTACTATCACATCGCTTAGATCATTTTCCCATTAGACTCTGGCTACCAGACGCATGCCGGGGGCTGCCGGCGAATCCTTCTAATCCTTCCGATACTTGGAAAAGACAGTTTGTTTTAATTGCATCTTCATTGCATAAGTATAGTTTACCAGCATTGTTGGTGATAGTAAATTGGTAAGAGCCGCCCTTTTGTGCAGCAGTCTGTCACTTGAGGCATGGTGGACCTTGTCCGGGAGCCAAAATCATGAAGAGAGCTTCGGTTCGCTTGGATTTCCAGTGTCTGAGAGGTTACTATGCATGGCTGCATGAATTCGGGGCTTGTGTTGCGCAGCCAGCCCTTGCTCAGACATGTCATCGGGGGAATGAGTGTAAACAGGCTTTTGCATCTGGGCTGGATGACTTGGGATGGGGGCTGGGCCGGCGGGGTGGGGGCGGCAGCAGCGGCGGTAAGTGCTGCTCAGCAGGAAAAGCCAGAACCAAGCAGAGAGCAGTCATAGTGCGTGTTTCAGCAGTGCCTGCCGGTAATGCGAGGAATTGGTAATTAGCATTGCCATGGTGACGTGCATTCAAATGTTACTCATTAAGGGATATTGTGTGACCTGACGCTTTTCTCAGTCAATGTGCTGTTGGGATGCACTTTCGTTATAAAGCAAAACATAACATGGGGAGTGAAAGAGGTGAACCTGGAGATGGCTCCTACTGTAGGATCCTTAAACTTTGTACTTCTGGATATTCCACCAGAGTAATTAATTAGCTGTCAAAATTGATACTGCTTTAAGAAGCACCAAAATAATTATACTACCTGAACATTATGTATGTTTGTTGTTTGGTTCCTGTAGTATCTATACTGGAAAGACACATTTGAAGTATTTCTTCTTTCAGATGGTGTAGACTTTATTACTGTGGTAATAATGTTTCATACTCTTGTAAATGACTTCTTCTTTGATGATAAAAATCAGCTACGTGGGTCGTGCCTCCATGTTGGCGCAAGATCCTGAGATGTGTAATAATCAGTTTGTACCTGATTATTGTGCCGTTGTGTTTTTATGGCTCCCTGAGCGTGGAACAGCCACTGACAGGGAGCCGAGGAGTTTCTCGAGAGTCAGATATGGGATGGAGCTGAATGCGCTGCCTTCTTCCAGTCTGGTCTTGCACCAGATCAAGCTCATCCCAGCGGCCAAAACAGCACGGCTGTCTTCAAACCAAAGCATTTGAAGTATTCCTGGGAGCTGGGATTTGCCCAGTCTTGAGGAGGTGGCCACGTACATATTTTCAGAGCGCTGCAAGGATTCTACATTTAGTAACGGGGTCTCGTTCCCTTAACCCCTGTTGGATTTGTATGCTTCTTTGTTGCTATGTAGATAACCCAGGTCAAGTCCTGTGGCTTGGGCCTTAAGAAGCTCATGAGGTCTCAGGTCCAATCCCTGGTAAGGTATTACTGTTTCATGAGGGTCCATACCTGTGCCGGAGCATATCTTAGGCCTTTCTATAATATTTGCCTATTCTGAGGGTATTACCAGGGGTGATGTACATTGCATGGCATGACTTCAGAGTTCATTGTTTTTCTACTGAACCAGCCAGGCGCTCTGCAGCCTACACTGAGTTTCCTGCCGGTGCACATTAGCATGACGGATCTTTCCGCCGCTAGGGTGTAATTGGGTGGCTCGGGTGGCTAGCACAGCCGGATGAAGCAAGTGAAGTTGACATCAGAGAGAGGTTTGCATGCGGCCATGAGGGGCCTGTGTCCGTTATGGCTTGATGGCATGTTTGTGACAGCTGGGGACATCGCAGACCACCGAGTCTCCGTTTGTAGAAAGGTGTTTGTGTGCATGTGGTTCTGGGTACTGCTGTCTTTCTGAGCAATTTCCTGTCCTGTTTTCACAATCTGATTAGCTCTTCCTATCTTGAGAGTGTGGCCAGTCACCGCATGGTAGAAGTGGCGGGCGGGGGGACATGTCGCTGACATTGCCCGTGGTCAAAGCTCATGTGTGCGTATTAATATCCATTCCTTGCTGGCATCTTCCCCTGCTGTGTTTCTAGATAAGTCTGGGCAAAGGCAGGGAGG
>JAODKC010000002.1:22327377-22391007 GCA_026777985.1 Mormyrops attenuatus
GTTAGGTTCTCCCCAAACGAGCTTGATGGGCCAAATGGCCTCCTCTCGTTTGTAAATTTCTTATGTTCTTATGTTCTTATTTCATGGTGGTAGGGAGTGACAAAGCATTACCAAAGCACAAAAGGATATCTGCTGCAGAATACAGAGAGCAGCGTGAGGAAAATAATGTCATTAATGTGAACAGTATTCGCTCGTCACAATGTAAACAAAAATCTTTACCCTCAGAAGCTTTCAGCTCGCACAGATGAAATTAAATTGGCATGAGACCTCTGTAACTCAGCAGATGTCTGAAATCCGTTGATAATAATACGAGTGATAGAGGGTTATACTGGCAGGCGCAACACAAAGCTGTAGAGATGGCATGATTTTGAGCCATCCCCAGTGGTGCAGTGGTGTTCACTGAGCCCATATGAGCCCATCCTCCATGATAATGTCACCCCAGATATTGCTCGTGGGAGTTTTACTTATGGGGCGGGACATTTTTCATTCTGCCCTCAGTACATTTTTGTGTAAGTAAAAGTCCCACAAGCCCTGATTCCAGCCAAATTGAATTAGTTTTATGCTGTGGTTATTGGTTCTATTCTGTTACCATGGCTATCAGGTCTAATCTGTTACCTGGGTTGTTGGTTCTATTCTGTTACCATGGCTATCAGGTCTAATCTGTTACCTGGGTTGTTGGTTCTATTCTGTTACCATGGTTATCAGGTCTAACCTGTTGCTCTGGCTATTGGTTCTATTCTTTTACCATGGCTGTCCAGTCTAATCTGTTACCTGGGTTGTTGGTTCTATTCTGTTACCATGGTTATGAGGTCTAACCTGTTCCTCTGGCTATTGGTTCTACTCTGTTACCATGGCTGTCAGGTCTAAACAGTTGCCTTGTTTGTCAGTCCTATTTTGTTACCTTGGCTATCAGGTTTAACCCGTTGCCTGTCACCTGTCACTCCCACCATCAATCACCCTCTACAAAGAAGCAAAATTCTGCATCTGGGTTTAACGGTTCTCGGTATTGTATGCTGTAAAGATGCAGGTTTCTGTTCTCTGCGTTGCCCTTGGGCGTAGCTCATACATAAACAAACAGGGCACAGCATTGCACTCATTACCATTTTCAAGCATTCATGGTCCTTCAATACTGACCTCCGTTGCCATTTCAGCGTCATCCCATGAACAGATGTTTTAAATGGCAGCTTTATTGGCCTAGTGCTGCTAAAACTGACAGGGAAAAATGTTGCAAATCAGAAAATGTGTCAGCCTACCAATGCCAAGTCCCTCATTTACAGCAGCGCGAGGAGACCAAAAACCTACACTGAATCAAAAAAAAGATCAAAGAACTGGATCAATGCTGTGAAGCGCTTTGAGACAATATCATGTTGTGATAATGCGCTATACAAAAATAAATTTGCTGTTGTTGTTGTTTATGGGTGAGGTCCATCAAAAAATAGTGGTGTAAATGTACTGACAGAAACTAAATTATCTTCCTCTTGTGCGGTGTCAGTTTTACAAGCTGTACACTGACTGGCAGAAGACTGTTCATTGAGCAAGTCCTGGGGGATTGGAGTGGGAATTCAGACAGGACATTGGCTTTCGTCTTGAAAGCATTGCTACTGACGTTCAACTTTGCTGCCAGCTGGGAATACTTTGCTAAAAAGGGCCTAGAGAAAGTACTTTACTTTGCGAGTGCAGGCAGGTGTTTGTAATGGAGGGTGAGAGAAAGAAATGCGTTCTGTATTTCAGTTCAAAAAGATACAGTCACACTGTGTGGACACACATTTACATTTGAGCTGTAACATGTATCTGCTTCTTAACACCTCCAAATGGTTGTGGTCATCAAAACTGAGTAAACCAGCGTCTCCTCCTCACCATCTGCTAAACTTTCATATTAAATTACCCGACATTCATTCTTATATATGTACAGTGTACAATCATATACAATTAAGTGTAACCTTGTCTTTCAGGCATACGGACAGGGAAAGCATGGGGAAAATATGATTAGGAGTAAGTATAGGGAAAATAAGCCCGTAAAACTGTACATATCAGTTACACTCATGATTCTTCTCCTTCTTCTTAATAATAATAATAATAATAATAACAATAATAATAACAATTATTATTATTATTATTATTAATGATAATAATAATAATGATGACAATAATAATAATAATGATAATAATAGTAATAATAATAATAATATAATAGTAGTAGTAGTAGTAGTAGTAGTAATATTGTTGTTGTTGTTGTTGTTCCTGCAATGGGTTGGCACCCCACCTGGGTCCCCCCCCCCCCCAACCCGGTGCCCATAGCTTCCCGAATAGGATCTGCCCTGCAATTGATTGCTAGAATTGGGGGTATAGAAAAATCAATGGATGTAGTATTTTATTATGTTGACACACCCCATTCAAGGTTACTCTGGAGCATCCAGGATAGGTTCCAGACCCCCACGACCCTTTTTAAGTCAAGAGGGACAGAATATTGATGAATGAATATTAATGGATATTAATATTATTAGTAGTAGTAGTCGTAGTAGTATGTTGGCGCCCCATTCAGACTGTTGCAAAGTTTGACATATCTTACTAAAGCAAGCTAAAGTGTGGTTTCTCATCCTATGGGGGCCCAGAACTATCTTGAAAACACATGTTGATGCCTGAAAATGTCATACTTTTCTAACCCTAACCCTAGCCTCAGTTTGCTAACCCTAATTTGAGGCCTTAGGGTGAAACAACAGGCTGTTGGAAAGTAGGAAACATGCCGTTAATCAAGCTAAACGGTGGTTTCAGTTATAAAAGAGCACTGACATTACGCTTTAATCCCTGAAAAAGAAACATGGTTTCTAACCGTAACCCTACCTTCAGCTGGCTAAACCTAATTATGGGACTTATGGTGACACAACAGCTGGTTGCAAAGTATGAGATATGCTCCTAAAGCAAGCTAAACTGTGGTTTCCCATCCTATGGATGCCCAGCACTATCATAAATACACATATTGATGCCTGAAAATGCCATGGTTTTTCTAAACCTAACCCTAGTCTCAGTTTGCTGAGCCTAATTTGAGGCCTTAGGGTGAAATAACAGGGTGTCAGAAAGTTTGAAATATGCCGTTAAATCAAGCTAAACTGTGGTTTCCCATTATAAAGAGCACTGACTAATGATAAAACACACTTTAATCCTTGAAAATGCCACATTGTGTCTAACTGTAAGCCTACCTTATAATAATAATAATAATAATAATAATAATAATAATAATAATATTCTCCCTGCTTAGGATGGATGGATTTATTCTTCTTCTTATTGTTGGTGTTATTATTGTCATTGTTATTATCATCAGTATTTAAATGAAAGAAACAAAGATAAATGTATAACCTAATACCTGTTTATCAGTGTGACAGTGTCCCTGCAGCTTCATTGTTTTAGGAAAGCATTGCACTTGCATAATAGAAACCCTTTCCAATTAGTATAATAATGATGATTAGCAAAAGAAAATAGATACAAGATGATGTCAATTTTTGTTCATATCTGTTGCTCCCATAAATAACTGCTTGCAGAGATATTGCCGTGGCAGCATGGGAGGGTAGCAGCAACGGCAGAGTCAAAAGCAGCAGAAGAGGAGGTGGACGAGGAGGACTTCCAGGAGCTGACGCTGCGGGAGGCAGCCGACGTGCAGAGGCTCATGGAGGAGAGCGACGGAGCCATGCAGGATGCCCAGGCCTTCGCCCAAACCCTGCACGCCAACCTGGCCAGCATGGATCAGGTGACCACCAAATACTCTTAGGCTACATTAACCTCTATTCACAGTTACACCTACTGATGGCGATGGAAGACCTCCAAAAGCAGAAACCAGGAAGCATTTTATTCGAAGGCCTTTGTTTTAAGTTGGGTGTAGATTTAGACTAGATTGGCCCTCAGAATTTTTAAGAAGTAAATCCAGAACATCTCCAGGTCTAATGCACCTGTGGTAGATCACCATGTGTACAAACATTGCTCCTCAGATGATTCCATATCTCTTGTATCCCCTGGGGGCCAGTAAGTGGCTCAGCAAGTTAGGACTCTGTGCCTGTGAACAGAAGGTAACTGGTTTGAATCCCGGGACTGGCAGACTGATGCAGCTGTTGAGCTCCTGCACAAGGGCCAAGCCTCCAGGGGTGCTGCATGCAGGCTGACCCTGTGCTGTGACCTCAAAGCTTGCTCTAACCTATATATGTGTCTGTGTGCCTCATGGAGATCTATAGAGTATAGCTACTCTGTTCTATATAAGGCCTGTTGGGGTCTGTGGTTCTGAGAATCCTTGGGTTGTCCCTGTTGGGTCTGTGCTGGTGAAATTAATACCAAGGCAGTATGAGCAGCCTGCTGGGAAGGTGGCATCTCTATCCTCCAGCAGCAGTACATCCAGTCATACCTCAGACTGGGAATCAGTGCCTTAGCCTGTCATTCCAGCAGAGGGCTGCCTTTGGGCTGAAACCGCTCTCCATCTGGACTCCCTTCCAGACCACTGGGTTGTGAATGCTTCCCTTGTTTTGGAGCTCATTCCCTCTTTCAGAATCTGTGCATGCTCTACACGGGGGAAATTTCATGCTTTCTCATTACTTTGTAATAATAAGGTACAATAATTCAATGCATGCCCCCAGTTAGTAATATTATCCATATTCATTAAATTAGCGAAAGCATTCAGATTACAATAAACACAAAACTCATATTTGGAAATATTCTCACTTTATTAAACCATTTACCAAAATCATGATTGATGTACACAATTAAATTGCTCAACACAATTATTCTTATTGCCACAAATACCCATGATATACATGACTAAATTACATTAAACCTTTCCTTGCTAATCCTATTTCTGAGTGTAAAAACAGTCTGAATATGACTGAGGCTGTCATTATTCTACATTCTAGTGATGGACTAAAGGATGCTTCATGAACCTTATGGACTAAAGGATGCTTTATGTATTTTTTGACCCCACTAGATTGTGCTCTCTGTTCAAAAATGGACACACAGCATGCCCCAGAGCAAACCAAGAGCACCATCTAGTGGGGTCAAAAAATACAGCAAATGGTTCATGAGGCATCATTTTGTCCATCACTACTAAATTCCATGTTGATGATGCTGAAGGTTCTGTGACTCAGTGGGTAGCGTTTTGCATGGAGGGCATATCTTCTCCTGTATTTGTTCTGGCAGTGCCAGTTTCCTCCCACTGTACAAGGACATGTTTAGTTGTACTGGCACCTCTAAGCTGACAGTAGAATGTGCTTGTGTGCTTGTCCTGTGATGGACTGGCATTCCATCCAGGGTGCTCCATGCTTACTGGGAGAAGCTTCCTGCTCCCCCTGTCTTGGATCAGCAGTTACGGAAGGCGGAAAGACATTTGAATGCCGTGAGACTAATGTTGCCTAATCACCAAGCACTGTGTCATCTCTACTCGCCCCCAGGAAAACTTCCAATCGCTGATGGAGACTGAGCGTCAGGGAGAGCAGCTGCTTAGCCTGCTCGACGAGGCCCTACTTGAGGTGACACACATCGAGGAGGTGTTGTCCCATTATGATGAGATGCTGCATGGCGTCCAGAAGCAGATGGACATCCTCCATGCCAGCAGTGCTTGGCTACAGTGCATCGACCGTAACCACAGCCAGCTTTGTTCAGAGCTCTGCCAACTAGTGGTAAGGAGGGCATATGCAGTAACAGTGAAAAATCTGGACACACCTGATTTTAATTCAGAAATCTCTATTTTACTCAGCTTATACTCATATAGTAAAAGTCCTTGAGACAATTAAGTAATACATATCAAGTACTACAATGACCAATAGAAGTGTTCAACCTTGAGGTGTGCTTAGGGTCATTATCATGTTGAAAAACAAATGTTTTTCAGTAGGTGTGCCCAGACTTTTGACTGGTACCGCAGACTTTGTATGGCTCTTGCTCTGCTCACACCTGTACCTGGACATTCATTGGAAGCAAAGTCTAGTCACACTTTTGCCTAGTCAACTCTTCAACATACATACATTTGTAATGTGCTGTTTTCCTCACTTGTTTGTTGCTTTGGAAAACCGTACCTACTAAAAACAATAAGGTAAATAAGGTTTAAGTAGATCATCAGTATGAATTAATATTTATTATGGCCAATCCAGTCGATTTATGTTTCAGATAGTAATATGATTAGTAATATTTTATAATGCATATAATGTTACAGAAGCTAAGAATGGCTGTGCTTGCAATAATTTTTTTTTATGCCGTTATCTCAAGATAACAAAGCTTGTTGTCTCATGATAACGAGTGCTTAATTGCCCTGCTAAACACAAAACACCTGTACACAATGTCACTTTTCAGTACCAAAGGTTGAAAGATAATTATAACATCCATGCTGTGCCCCTCTACAGCACTGTATAGTGGACTAAGTATAGCTTTAATTAGAGTTTCATGATACAGGCTTTAACTATAACACGCATGGGAGAATATTGTATTTTGATAATTCGATTCAATTCAAATTGACATTCATTAGGAATCGATAAAATGTGGCTTTATACGACTTGCCAAATACTTAATGAGGCAAAATAAAGCTATTAGTGTAAATCAGTTGCTACAGTTGTCAAGATACCTGGAGATTTTCTCGAGAAAATTAGCTTTGTTATCTCAAGATAACAAGATAATTATCTTGCTATCTCAAGATACGGCATAAAAAAATAATTGCAAGCACAGCAGTTCTCAGCTTCTGTATAATGTAATATATAATATAATATAATAAAATATAGTACCTATGGTTTTTTCAGGAAAGAGCTGGTAGATAGTAGCTGGTAGGTTCCTGTGTAAGGTGGACAGGCAGCACTGGTTCAGCTCCCTTCCTGTCAGCACTCTCCACTTTCATCTCTGTGGAAGCAGACATCACCCTGCAGTCTGTGTGTTGTCAGGACCGGCTGTCAGTGCGCGAGGAGCACTTGCAGGTCTTGACCAAAGGGGACCTGGAGAATGAGGAGCAGATGAAGGGCTGTGTCGCGGCGGTCCGGGCGCTGTCCCAGGGCCTCAATGCACCACTCAGCACAGGTGCCTTATGCTCTAGCGCTCTGGCTGCTGATGTTAGCACTAGCGACTCTTAAAATGTGCAGTGTGTCATTTTTGTACAATTTTGATGACAGACATGAATGAAGGTAAAAGGATGAATGGCCTCATGTGCATCCAGAATCATTTGAATTTTTATGTTGCTCATAAATGTAAAGTTCTTTTAATTACAATGAAAGTTATACAGCTTATTGTAGTTCAATAAGTAGAGCGTTGCGCTAATAACACAAAGGCTGTGGTTTCTAATCCCAGCAAGCAGATTTGAATTGAAACCTTACCTCCACTGCAAGTTGTTTTGGATAAATACATTAATTAATTAATTAATTTATTTATTTATCCGTTAGATAAATGAGTTGAATGTACCATTGATACAAGGTACAACAGTCCAAACAAAGGACCCAACGCACATGTACTATGTGTAGGTGACATTAAAACTTCCGCAGACATCTAGAAAGCTACATCTTAGACATGCAGACTTTGTGTTACTGAATTGCTAACATGGAGAAGAATTTGCAATATCTAGAGTAAAAATGGATTCAAAATAGGATTTGTAAAAACATACTGTAGTGGGAATTTTGCAGTGTCTAGGAATACAGTGAAAGGCCATCATGCTGATGCTAGGGAATATTTGGTGTGTGTGTGTCAGGTCAACGCAGACTGCAGGGGGCAGCGGAGCAGCTCATCCGCTTCCAGAGCGTCCGTCAGACCTTTGAGCTCCGTCTCTGCCGACACATCACGAACGCCGTGATCCTGCAGGTGGGTGGGGCCACCGCGGCTGCTTCGAAATGACGATCCAGGCCCTTCGAATGATCCAGGCCCTGAGAGTGTGACGAGTTTCATGGCCCCCGTTGACAGGGCCTGAGAGAGGGAGAGAATGGGGCCGGCGCTGAGCCCTGGAAGCCCCACGCCTTCCACATGTCACTACTGCGCTATAAGCCTCTGATGGAGTGGCTGAAGGAGAGTAACCCAATCGTCTTGCAGCAGCTAAGCAAGGTTAGAACGAAGCGACTGACACTCAAAGGCACGTGGAGCTGGGCTGTAGGCATTCGGGATTCATGCCATGGCAAAGGCAATTCTATATATACCCTCTCTGTTGTGTGCTCTAATGATAGCGTCCCACCCATTATCCAGAGAGGTAGTCCACAGATTACCGCGACAGTTTGCCAAAGCTGGGAAAATGTAATGCAATCTGCAGCTGCAAAATTATAATTAGCATATCTCAGTTCTTATTGGCATGTTTCTGACAGGCATTTTTGTGTTTACCTTGTCGATTGGGGCTATTAAATTTAACCCTGTGTAATATACGTCTTTCTTGTAACTAAAAAGGCACATAAAATACTCTCTAATTTATCTGTATTGACACAAGAAAGGCTGAAAATATCCACTAGACACATTTACATATGAAATACTAATAAATAAAAATACTAATACTGATAAACCATACCAACAGGGAATACAATGCAGAATAGCTTCCCTGGGGTTGCAAATGCCATTATTATATTTTCCATTCATGTAGCATTCAGGCATCTTCACTCACGGAAAGTATTAAACGCATTGCGTTATCAAAACTGTGTTTTTTATTCTGTTGGATTGGCTTCAATTGAACACTGACACTGGAATCAATATGAAGGTAAGCAGCATTTTATTTCTCGAATGGAAAGCACTGGTAGCTCATTAACCATGCTCGGTAAAGACTATGTCAGGGGTGGCATGAAAATTAATGTGATGACTTGTACTGTGAAATTGAAGGGAATTTGAAGTGCACTTCTGAGAATGGAATGGAATCAATTTGGCTGTGAGTTTTACTTTTAGAAGTGCACTGTTTCCCCATAATCTTATGGGCCACAGCCGTATTGCAGAAGTCTCTGATCGCCATCTAGTGGCCGATTGGGCTTTCTTCATGCACATCATTTTAACTAGATCCATTGATGAAAAAATTCTTAGAAAGTATGTCTTGGTGTCCTATAGGTTTATGCTGAAAACATTTGCAAGCTTTACGAGAAACAAATGAAAGACCTTTTCGATGCAGCCAGACTCCAGTTGTGTGGATCAAAAGATTCGAAAAAAATTGGTGAGTTTCCGGTTATGGGTGGCAGTCCTATCAGAATGATAGCCAGAAGCTCAGAGTGGAAACTGTATTCCCATAATCCTCTTTCGGTTTGTGGTGTGACACTGACACGGGTGAAAAGGGCCTGTGGAGAGCTCTGGTTGTTCCTTGGTGTCATCGTCATTCAGCCTGACCATGTGGCGTTGGTGTAGGTGTGATCTCAGCGCTCCCGGACTCGGTGACCGGTGCCGCCAGCTGTATGGCCAGCGTGTCCAGGAGCACGCCAGTGTCGTCATACTCGGAGGGGAAAGCCAGCATAGTAAGTCGCATGACGCCAGCTCAGTAGGTCATTTGGTGAGGCATTTCAGACAGTTGATAGTTCATACAACCTCTCCCTTTCTCCCTGCTGAGAGCTTATTTAAATAGTGCGGATAGAGTATTGCGTAATGACATTTCCCCATTAACCAAGAACCAAGCTCTGGTAATAAACTTCAGCTGAAGCAACTTTTTGTAGAGCTCCAAAGAATACAGCAGGCAAACCTGGAGGAGTGATTGTAGGTGAGGTTGGACTGGGTCAGCCATCACAGTGCAGCCTATCGCTTCGGTCTCTATGTAACTGCGTGCTCCTTGTTTGCTCCAGGTGATCCAGCTGGTCCTAAGCCAGCTGGGAGCAGTGTGCATCAAGGAGCAAGAGTTCCTCACATCCTTCTTTGGCCTGAACAGCAGCTCCAGTACCGTGGCAGTGAGCAGATCATCTTTCAACATCTTTTCTGCCACCTCGTTTCCACAACTGTTTAAAAAAAGTCCCAGTGTGTCAGCTCTTGTCTTTTTAATTTCTTCGCTTTTCCTGGAAGGTCATTTAAAAAAAAAAAAAAAAAACAGGTGGTATTAATGGACACCAAAGTCAATAAATGACAAAATAGTAGCGATCCAGCCCACTGCTAGTTGTCCTTGTTTACGGGAAGCGGTTTTAAATGTGGTGGTCGGTTGTTTTTCTATTAAAACTCTTTATTTAGTGAGTTTCATACATCAGACACAAGGTGCAAAGAAACTCCACAGTTGTCCCACGGAACCTGCACAACTGTAAATGAAAGACTCCACTTATTGAATTTGCTGAAACCTATATGTGCCGCCTATAATTATATCTTTGTGCCCCCCCCCCCCTCCAGTTCCATGCTGGTAGGAGGAGCAGTGTTGTTGACCAGACCCAGAACCCAGTGTGAGTGCCCTGCTGCGGAGTAGCGTGAGAAATGTGGCACCTGAAAAGCCCAAGAGACTCAGCCCAGTTGTGTCTCACTCTGACTGCAGTGGCCGCTGAGTTTATGTGTTACGTGTCCTACTACAGTACCCGGGAGCAGAAGAAGAGGCCTCACAGCTGGGTCCGAATGTCCGTCAGCCTCGAGCCCCCGGATCCCTGCATGGAAGGCTGGGACTGCGTCCAGGCCGTGCTGGGGTCCGCGGAGCCCCACCTCTACGCCCTGCTCAGCTCATGCGAAAAGGCGGAGCCCCTGAGCTGTCTGGTGGTGCTGAGGTGCGTGGGGCGCGGCCTGTCCCAGTACCAGCTGCAGCTGACAGCCTCCTACTACTGCTCTCTGTTGCGGTGTGCCCAGCAGCACAGCCAGCACAACCTGCACACCTATGCGGTGAGTCATGTGAACGCAGCCTGTCCACCTGTGTTTAATGTTAATAGCCCCATTCCAGAGCACGGCGTCCCTACTGCACCCTACACTGTCAGGGAAAAGGGTACAGCCCGGGTACAGTTTGTACCTCAAGGTACAAACAGCAATAAAGTACCCCCAGTGTTACAAAAATATTCCTCAGATTCTATTTCTGTACTTCAAAATGTACATTTACCTAAGATAGATTTGGCAGACCCTTGAAGGTACAACTCCAGTGACATGTAATTTTTCTGACATTGTATGGCACCTATGAGTCATGAGTTGAACATAAAATAAAAATCCTCCTTGCTGAGGAACTTCTGCCAGCGGGGCTCCCGCTTACGTTTTGTCTGCTGTCGTCTGTGTAGGAGTCTTTGTGCAGGGAGGTGGAGAGCCCACAGGCTTTGAAACGGACCCGTGGGGGCATTCTGCCCTTCGTTTCCCGCCTGGAGGACTTTATGTACCACGGCAAGGCCATGTTAATGGGGGAAGAGGAGCGATGGGGGCTGGACAGCTTATACGCCAAGCTGCTCCAGGCGGCCGTCCATACCCGTGAGTGCGGGAGAGCGTCTCCGAAACAAAGCTACCACTCATTACAGCTGTAAAAGGAGTTTCTCATTCTGAGTCTAGCAGCACCTGATCTAACATTACAAGGCACAAACACTCACACCCAGCTGGCAGTGTAGAGATGCCAGTTAGCCTAATTTGGCACAGAAACAGTGCAAGTGAATAAAACCATAATAAATAACCGATTATGTGACTGTATGGAAGGATCAACATAGTCTTCATATAATTTATTTGTTTATGTTATATATGTTTATATATGTTTGTTCCCACAGTGGAAAAGCTTTCTGGGTCAAATGCACGCTCAGGACCCCTGGTGGTGAGGCTGCTGAATTACCACCGGCTGGTAGACTTTCTGGAGCAGCTGGGGCTGTCAGGACTCAACGAGGTGCATGAGGAGGCCAAAGAGAGGATGGCGCTGCACCTCCGGCACTACATGGCCATGCAGATGGGCCAGCCGCTTGGTTTGCTGGGCGTGAGTCACGCGCCTGTGAAATGCAGTGAAATTCAGTGGCTTTGATTTTGGGAGCTGCAGTTGGTTTATATATTATAGTATTTTGCAATATGGATGCAACTGATAATGATAATATTGTACCAGAATTTTGACCTCTTATATTTTTGATATTTAAGCAATGCTTCTCGGTATCCCTAAATTTAATGAAGCTTTAATGAAGCTATTTTAAGGTATTCATAAATACAGACACTCCTCTACTCACGAACGAGATACGTTCTGAACAGCCGTTCGCAACTTGAAATGTTCGTAAGTCGTTATTCAACATCATCTTAAGGGCATGCGCAAATACTAAGATCTAGGATGCCGGGAGTATGCACGCTACGCTGCTGTGTGGCAGGAGTAGCGGCCAGAAGTCATACTAGGCGGAACTGGAGCGCAGAAAAAATAATTGATGTTGCAGACAGGAAACGGGAGCCCAGTGAACACAGTTTCAACTTACAGTCCTCTTTGTTCGTATGTCTGAAATTTCGTAAGTTGAACGTTCATAAGTAGTGGAGCGTCTGTACTATTATTCCCTTTATATAAAGATTCTCAGTTTTAATATTCTCCTTTTTGCCTACTCATTTTTTTCAGTTTTGGTCGTAATATATTACTTTTATAAGTTGGGAGAGATGCTTTTATAGAGGATCGATATTATACAGTATAATAGGGTAAGCGGGTACAGAAAGTGGATGGATGGATGGATGGATGGATGGAAGTTATTCACTTGGTTGTGATAAAAAATTATAACAGTATTTAATATTGTTCAGAGCTTTTAGTTTATTTGTGATGCACAATTTGGTGCACAAGGAAATGCTGATTCACTCTCCGAACAATGGCAGACACGATATAAAAATAATATGACATACAGGCCATCCTTCCATTCATCATTCTTAACCACTATTAGCCTGCAAGCTATGAAATGGAAATAAAACATAAATAGAGAGCCCTTCTTGGGCAAGAGCCAGTGCTAGGGGGGAGAGAGATACTCCTCACATGTAGACTAATATGGTTAAAGAAGGTAATTTGGCTCCTTTGTTGCTGAACTTTGATTTCCGTCCATGATCCAGTGCTGTCACGCTGTCCGTTTTTCACCATGATTGAGTGGCGTCCTCCTCCCCGTCAGGACTTCCTGGACGGGGTGCAGGGCCACCTGGCACATGGCGTGCAGGAGGAGGAGGTGGGCTTCCAGCTGGCCTACAGCAAGCAGGAGCTACGCCGTGTCGCGGAGCGCTACACCAGCCGGGAGGTGAGGCGCACCCTGGAGGCCTCACATAGACGCCTGAGTCGCGAGCTGGCGGACAGCCCCCACCTGCTGCAGGTAACTCACAGGCACTGTGTTTTAGCTGCTGTGCCATTCAAATGATATGTGGTATATGTATGTAGTGTAATATACCACTCAACCCAGTCCTTGGGGCCCCCAGACAGTCCACATTTTTGCTCCTACAGATCTCAGCACACCTGAAACAATCAATCAAGAATACTGAATACCTGGTAGAGGTGTACTGGGATGGAGCAAAAATGTGGGCTGGCTGGCAGTCCCCGAGGACTGGGTTGAGAAACACTGCTATATACCAAAAAGCCATGGATAGATAGAAAGACAGGCAAACTGTATTAATCCCAAGGGGAAATTACTTCTAGACATTTGTTCCATAACTTGCATTTTCAGTTGGGAGTATGAGTCTTTATGTGTTGGCCACACATGAAATAAATAGTCTTCTAAGAAAAGCAGCTTCATTCTCTCAGTACCACTGCTGAAACACAGTGACAATACAGCTTCATTCTCTCAGTACCACTGCTGAAACGCAGTGACAATGCAGCTTCCTTCTCTCAGTACCACTGCTGAAACAGTGACAATACAGCTTCATTCTCTCAGTACCAGTGCTGAAACACAGTGACAATGCAGCTTCATTCTCTCAGTACCACTGCTGAAGCACAGTGACAATGCAGCTGAATGTGAACAGCAGATACAAATGAGGCTGATCTTATATCCTCTCTGTGCTTTAAATGGTTTCAGTAAACTGAATCCTTTTGCAAAGTTTACATTTTGCAAAAATTAAGCGTTTCAGCTTTCACAATCAGTAACCCCACCTGTTCTAATAAAATAAGTCATTATTTGGTTGAAATTAAGGCTGGGTGATATATCGATAAAATATCGTATTGTGATTATGAACATTCATATCGTCATATATTTGAATATTGTGTGTGATATAGCCTAAACACTTGTTTTCTTGCATAAATAAGTGTTATAATGCACTATTTTTACACAAATTCCACCAAGGTATGAGTCTGTTGTTGATATCATTTATCATAATACCTGTCACTTGCTCCATAACTATTAGTAAAATTATTTGGTCATCATAATCAGAAAAGCACAAAAGCACCTGACGTATTTTACTGTTTTCTATATATGAATTTTTATATATTATGACAAATACTGATATTGTGAAAATCTCTGAAAATATTGTGGTATCTTTTTTAGGGCATATCGCCCAGCCCTAGGTGAAATTGACTGTGGTGTAAATTTTACCATAATAAAGCGGCGTGTAGAAGGTGGCCCATTCTGATAGATTCTGGTAGGGTGCAGGTTCGTTAAATTTTAAGGAGCCTGCAACATGTGCAGGAACATGAGTGATTCTCTAAGGGCCACCATTTGCTTGGCTAACCTCAGGAGGTGTGGAGCGCCATGCAGACAGCTTTCCTGGAGCAGTACCGCGAGGCAGAGAGCCTCATTAACAAGTGCTACCCTGGAGCAGGCATCTCATTGGACTTTACTGAGCAGGACTTGCTGGAGTACTTCACCACAATCAGCAGGGACTCCCCAACATGAATGGGCATGAGGAACACTTGCAGTTGAAGGACACACAGCTGTGAGAGAATGGCCTTTTTAGTTCTGAACCATGTTGTCATTGGGGATGAAAGTTACCGGCGTATCAGAGCTTGACCGATCGACTGACATAATTTTGGTCCAAGTCTCATTGGAATCTTCTTGAAAGTTATTTTTCAACAAAAAAATTCTCCCAGATAAGCAGCTGGCTTTTTACGCAACAGTGCTTGTTAGTTATGGTTATAACATTTTAAAAATATGTCAGAATTCAAAGATTTTACCATTGCTTTTATGTTTTTGATTTTGTACTTAACATAGTTGTGCACTGTGACAGTTCCTTCATGAATATAAATTGGATCTTTGAACATACTGCATTTTCGTGAACCTTCAAGTCAGTGCCTGTCAAAGTTGGAACTGTGTAATATAAAATGCATGCATGGAATGCTATGCATTCCGCAAAACACCTGTATGATCTTTAATTTTCTCTTTAACATATGGCTAAGATAGTGTCTTGGTTACATATCAAAAAGCAATGCAAAAAAGTCTGGCAAATTTAAAGACTGCTTTGATTTGAGAATAATAAGCACTGGCCTCATATTATTTTTTATACCCTCAAAATGTTGACATCAAATTATTTTTATAAACTGTGAGACATTCGAAAAATGCAATAAAATACAAAGCATTAGGGGTTTCTGTTTATTAGATGTGTCTGAATGTCATGAGAAATTGTGAAAGGGTATCGGGAAGTAGAAAAGGCATGTCCTACATTCTGAGAAGAAAATATGGGTGAACAGACACCTGCAGCTGAGCAAGCACTGAGGTGCTGATGTGCCTTTGAGCTGCTGGAAATGCAGTACGCTGACTTCACTCTGCATTAGCAGCAACGTAGTGCTGATATCTTAATGATCACCACAGAATACGAAATGATTTAAGATAATACTGCTTCCCCTGGGAGATGGCTCTTCAAATGTGTTATCTGGAGAATTTGTATTGCTCTCATCCATCGCTGCTTTTTTGTTTTCTTATTACTGAAATATTTTACCTGTCACTTCACTTTTTCATTGGCAGTTCATTGGCACAAGCTGCTGCTGTCAACTGTCAGTGTTGACAATATGCTTTTAAAAATTTTTTTTTAAAAAATCACACCATTTCGAGAAATTACACCTCTTGCTGGAAACTTCCACAGCTCATTTCTTATTATACGGATGATATGATTGGGGCAATAACACCTGACCAAATGCGTGAAACTGTAGTATTACTGTCTATTCTATTTTACACTGCAGCAATGTTAGACAGCTGTAAAACCACAGGCTCACACATTAATGCAATCTTTACATTAACATTTAATTTTATTTTTATGGGCATGATGGAACAGGGCCAGGGAAACCATCACAGAAATGTGCTTAAGGAAACAATCAATGTTAACTCCCTGTTCTTCAAGCCCAGTTAAAATACTTCAAATAATTAGTCATTAAAACACTAAGCTCCTAAAACCTCATATTATTTTACCCCGATAATCAAATTTTTGTATGACAATTATTATTTTGGTTGAGGACATGGGAGAATTGGGTTCGGGTTTAAGTCGAGTTATTGGTACCACTAAAGCAGTTTTTTGGCTGGGTATGTCTCCACACGGAAAACCGGTTCCACAGCAGGTTCTGTTGGAAGCTAACAGATAAAATCATTTGAACCTGGCACCTGCCCGATCAGATCTGCAGGAAACATGACATCGCCTTTTTCAAGAATCCTTTAGGTGTGGTGTATCATAATCTTCTTATTCTTCTTTGAAGGACTGAATATTCAGAAACAGATAAAATCCACAAATATTTCTGCAAGCTCTGCCCACAGTGCTTCCTGCTAGAGCTATACACCGACATTGCCACAAACCTCGTCAGATGCTTTGTGCATTTAGGCAGTGGGCATTTGTATAGTCAGAGATGCAGAAAAACCAAGAATACAACATGCAGGAGATCTGTAAGGTGCACTGTGTCCTCAAAAATTTCCCAAGATTCTTGTTACTCTTTCCATCCTCTTGCCACTATGCCCAAAGAGCACTTTAATGGAACAGCGATTAAATCAATAAAATCACCTCTGTGTTCAAAGTCTGTATTCAATCCATTTGCGTTCTACATATTCACTGAAGTGATTTTCACTCCCCAGAGTAAGTGGTGCAACTGACTGCACACATATGACAATTACTGCAGCCTTGAAGGAAGGAGAGGTTGAGCATGTGAACAGCAAATCTGGCCAAGGCATCACTGTTTGGGTACCTAAGCATTGCATCACAGTGTCTGCTCTCAAGCTGAAAATACACATTTAGGGGGTGTTTGTTTCACTTCTCTGGGTTACTTTTCTCACTGAAGGTCCATTTAAATTCTCAGAAAACATTTGCAGTTTCTGCTTTTCTGCTGTGAAACAGTCGGTTCCTGTCAGTCAATTGTTTTCCACCAGTCTACCAATAAACGCTCCTTTTCTTTTTGCGCACAAAACAGAAAAGCCCTAGAACATACATATTTAAACAGGAATCTCGATGCTTTTATTTTAGTCTCGCCACAAATATCCATAACCATTTCAGGTGTTACTCCTGAACGGCTTAAGAGCAAGCATGATAACTGCCTCCCATACAAGAGCATCCCAAGTAGTTATGAGGTTTGAAGGGTAAAATACAAATAAGAAATATGAATGATTCAAATACATCTTAAAACTTTTAAATCCGTTTTAAACATCGAATTCCAAATGTCACTTTTGGAAGACTTGACTTTATACATTTGTTTCTTGTAGGAACTGCGGTAGAAACCTTTCATTGTAGTATTTATTATTTCAGTTAGCACTGATTAGACCATAAACAGATCTATTTTGGGCGCTGAGCAAGGCCCGTAACCCCCGACTGCTCCAACAACTGGCCCTGCTTCCTCAACAAAATTAATCTTTGGATAAAGGCTTCTGCTAAAAAAAATACTGCAAAATGTGCTGTAGATATATTCCCAATACTGCATATTTCATTGATACGATTACAATAAAGTTTATTATATTTTACAGTCATAAAATTTATATATTAGGCAGTGCAACATATTGTGGAAATTTTGTCTTAGCATTCTGAATATTCTGTGCACTTCACTCTACCAGTGCTGGATAAAGACGGGCATCTCCATCGTCATTTTGTCAATAGCAAAGTCGGACAACCAGATTTAAATATGATGGTTTCACATTTGCTTTCAATGGGGCCTTCTTGTGTAAAGCGAAGGGCAATTGCTACACCTATGGAATATCAAATTTCATATGCAAAAAAAAATGCTCATTGTAGATTAAATGTGCCTTATGATAATCTAAATGAACATAATCCTGACACATGAGAAAAAGCTTTGGCAAGACGGGGAAAGCAGGTCTCTTTCAACTGAAAGGGCACAGAACTGAACACCAAAACCACTCAAGGCCAATAAACGTATCAAGTCTATTAGTGCTATTAGCACTTCAATAGTTTAGAACACTTAACCAGTCATGATAAAACTGCCATGAGGTGGGACATGGGGTAAGCAAACAGCTTAGACTTACCCTTTCTTCTGGCCAGTCAATGGGTTATTCAACTGTAAATGGTTCCAGTGCAGTTTCACAAAACAAAAACCCAAGTAATTAAAATGAATTAAAATACATCAAATTAAAATCCTTCACAGAAATATTTACACAGTTGAGACTTTTTGAAATTAAATTGGTGATTATAGTTTACTAAATACAGTGCATGAAAATTACAACAGGCAATGATGTAAGGCATGGTTTTGCTTTTTAAAACTGAATCTTAAAATGGTTGGCTATGTGTGCTTGCTTATTCAGGTCAGTTACATTTAATAATATTTACAGCATTATCGTGGCATTTACAAGGTTAAAAAAAACACTAGTAAACTTTATGAATGTTAACAAACACAAGACTAATTCAGTATGTTGGGAAACTTTAACAAATCAGAGAATACAATTTGACACAATCTAAGGTTCAGAGATATACATAACAAAAGCTTGCTAAAATCTGGCAATTTGTTTCATAATCTAAATTACGTCAAGGTGCATATGTATGTAAACATTTTTGAAGCATTTTTTTCTCCACAACACAAATGGGCTGCCAAATATTAACAACATATTAACATCACTGACTGGGGGGGAATTAAGCAGAAGCTGGTGAACACAGACTTACTGGTTTGTAAAAAAATATATATTTACTGAGGATAACAAAGCAGCACACTCAAATACAATTTAAATGACAACTCACACAGGATACAGTGAGACTTCCTAAGCACCACTTCCGATAAGGAAAACATTATTTGCTTGCAGCATTTCACCAAAGTGGGTATAAAAAGTGGGTATAAAAAGACTTTCGAACCCCTGAAACGTTTAACATTTCTTATGCAGCAAATCAAGGAAAACAACAGCGTGGAAAGCTGGGGACAATACCTGCCTCTTTCAAAAATGCCACCTACCTGGCTAATGCTGAACCCTTTTGATTGATTAAAAAGACTCTATGCCACCATTCTCAAAACAGAGAAGACCAGCACTGAAACGGACAAGTGTTTATTTAGCTGGGCACTGCATACCAAGAAAACACCTTTCCTCTGCAGACTCCCTAAACTTTATACCTGTTCATCTATAATGTAAAGAGGACTCTCGAGAAACAAGGAAAAGCTGTACAACACATCATCACAGTAACATGTCTTTGTGGTGCCTCATTATGTGCTGATTCTTTTCTGAGGGTCTGCGGAAACCCTTCTTGCAGTAGTCACATCGGTGTGGGTAGTCCTTGGTGTGAATTGATATAACGTGGCGTTTAAAGCCTGATGCGTCCGTAGTGTTATACTCGCAATACTGGCACTGGTAAACCTTCCGGCCACTGTGAGTCTTCATGTGCTTCTTGAGTTCATTCTGGTGGCGGAAACCACGCTTACAGCGCTTGCACTTAAAGGGCAGGTCCTTGGTATGCACTGAGAGGATGTGCCGGCTGAGCGTGAAGGGGTCGGAGATCTTGAAGTCGCAGTGCCGGCACTGGTGCACTTTGCTGCCCTTGTGAGTCTCTGCATGCTTCTTGAGCTCGGAGGGCCTGTGAAAGCCCTTGTCACAGACATCACACTTGTGCGGAAAGTCCTTTGTGTGCACAGAGATGATGTGCCGTTTCAGGTCGCTGGAATTGGTGCTCTTGTGGTCGCAGTGCGGACATTGGTGAGATTTGTGGCCCTGAAAAATCTCATTGTGCCTCTGCAGGTCCTTGTCATTGGCGAAGGCTTGGGGGCACTGTCCACACTTGTACGGGAGGTCATTGCCATGCTTGCTCTTAATGTGAGTCTTTAGGTTGGACTGGTCAGCACAGCGGAACTCACAGTGCTGACACTGGTAGGGCTTCTCACCCGTATGAGTCCTCATATGTTTCTTCAGCTCCGACGGATGCCGAAAGCCTTTGGCACACTCCACGCATACGTGGGCGAAGTTCTTGCTGTGCACAGCCAGCAAGTGGCGGTTGAGCAGGCCCTGCTCGGCCGTCTCATAGTCACAATACTTGCATTTGTGCAGTTTGGGCTCCTTGTCTCGCAGAATTAGCTTGTTGGAGCTGAGAGGGCTGGCCTCACAATAACGGCGTGTGTACTCCGTAAACTCTGGGATCTTCTCGCTCTTGATGATCAGTTTGTGGCTCTCCATGTGGTTGTGGAAGCTGACCTTCTTGTTTGTAGTAAAGTCGCAGTCTGTACACTGGTATTTCTTCTTGAACATGTGGTCGGGGTGGTTCTTCATGTGGCGCTTCAGAAAGCCTCTCGATTTGAACTTCTTTCCACAGATGTGACAGGGATAGACAGTGAGGGGCTGTCCGTCGGGGCCAATAATCACAGCTAAGGGGAATATTGCAATACGATCACCATTAAAAAGGACAGCGCTTCAAAATAAACATGACAGATCTAACATGGACAAATTATTTTCAGCCCAAACTGAAACAGATACCATACCAGTTTGGCACTGCCGCGTCTCGCCTCTCTTCTTCTTCTTCATCTTTTGTTTGAGTGCTCTGCTACTGCTGATGCTATCACTGATCTGTAGGTACTGGGGGGCTGTCCCATTTTTATTTTCCAACCTAGCTTCTAGGTTGTTACCTGGTGATCATTGAGAATGCATCAGCCTCACCACATGAATACAATGAGGCAGTTTCGATCCAATTTGGTTCTAAAACTTGTGCAGCTCCATGGCACCCAAAGTGGGATCTTACCGTAGGCTGCTGCCCAAGCAACCGGAACGAACGTCTTATTGACAGCGGGGTCGTCTAACTGAGACTCCTGGACGGCAGGTGCCTCCTCCTCCCCCACGATCACCTCCATGTACACCTCATCCGCCATCTCTGCACAGTCTTTGAACACATGCCAAAGTGAAGTTTAGGCAAACATTTGTAAGAGGCACAGAAACATAACTGTATCAAAATGTGACCAAAGCAGGTAGGTAGACTATTGGATTGGCCTAATTAGACTTTTATCTCTTTGGGAAAAATGTACAAACAGCATCCTTCAACTTACCATAAGGATCAAGAAAAAAGACATTATTACCTTAATTACCTCACATTATTTGCAAGCTTATTCAAGAGTGACTAAATCATTCTCTCTTCAATCGGTAGCCTACAGTTCCACTTGCATGACTTACTGATATCTTCATCCTCCTGGCCCGTGCCCTTCACAGCCATATAGACCATCTTTTCTCGAGACAGTCGACCCACACTCCCTGACTCCAAAACTGCACTGCTGTTATGGAAGTCACTATCAGCAATGACTTCTGTTCCACCTGAGAAACACATACAATTGAACTGTAAGCCAAACCCAATGCTGCAATCCATATCCTTGAAACTACAAAAAAAAAAACCTGGCTAGATTCAGGGGACTGCCTTACGAGGCAGGATTTCTTTCTTAGCCAGATAACTCCTAGGATTTCAGATAGCCTGGGCTAAATGCAAATGAACAAAGATAAAGTCCATTTAGCCCAGAATACCTTAAATCCGACAAATTATCCGGCTGAGCATGAAATCCTGCTTCATGAAACAGGCCCCAGATGACATAAAATACAGCGCAAAGGTTAATGACCTTAAATTTTTCTGTCTTGAGTCTTACCGATTTCCACATCTTCATCTGCCTCAGCCTTAAAGATGTACACCTTAATGACTTCAGAGCCATAGTCACCCTCTTTGGGATCATCGCCCTGCGACATCTCAGTGCTGATCTTCAGGGGAGCATTTCCAATATCAAGCTTCCCCCCTACATCATCCACTGTGTAAAAGCAATACAAATTATTTCCAATATTACCAAGACAGATGACAGAAAATATCAGATGCTTGGAGGACATACATTTCAAACAGGCCCAAGGTTTCACACCATTTAATAGCAAACGAACAATAACAGGAAGCCAATGGAGCACAAATCGTATTGTATAGATTTCCCATGTAGCGTCACTCACGGGAGATCATTAAATAGTCCTCAGAAGTGCTCTTGTCATCCTCATCGTTGCCTGTATCAATGGTGACTGTCGAAGCCGGCAGCCCATCGTGGGCTTGGATAACAGTCTCAGAGTCCGAGTTGGTGACCATTACTTCCTCAGACACCATTTCATGGTCCAAGTGGCCATCCTGGTGATGGGATATCAGGTCAGCCACAAAAACCTGGTCAGGTACATGCGTAGACTCCTCCATCAGGTCGGTGGTCAGCACATGGTGATCAGAGTCAAGTGCTTCCTCGATGGCCACCTCTGCCCCAAGCATCACTTCCGGTACAATCACATCCTCAGAGGTCACCACGTCCTCATGGCCAATATCTGGTCCCTCCACAACCTCCGCTTCTAGGCCATGCTCCAGAGTGATGCCTTCATCTGTCACCACATCTGATACTAGCACAGCTTCTGGTACAGACACCACTATATGGTCACCATCGATGTGGGCCATGCCACCCATGCCTGCCACTGTGGAGACAATGCACCAAAGAGGCTTACTCTGGGCCCAGTACAAAATGAAACATTAAAAACATTACAGCACATTTAAAAAGTAAGAAATTAAGTCACACCTCAAAATCACAAACAACGGTTTCATTATTGGTCCATACACATTTTTGGGAATTGCCTTTATAGTGTAATTATAACTGTTTATTTTTACACAAATGTTTTTATTATTGTAAAGCACTTTGATCAACCACTGATTGTTTTTGACAGTGTTATATAAATAAAATGACTTGACCCGTTTGATTTTCTTCATTCATTGTTCTCTATCACACATGTTTTACCTTGGCATACTCAAATATACCTACCAAAATCTTGCATGATCATTGTATGGGGCATTTTCTGATCTTGTGTGTGTAACTCCAACACCCCTCCACCTTGGTCCATTATCTTTATAATGTCAGACCCTGAATAAAAAATGACATCATAGTTAAAGGCTTAGATGTAAAGAAATAAACCAAGTAAGTAAAATATGAGCCCTTAATGGTTACAATTTAGTAAATATTCTTCACACATATGACAATTTTACAAATACACTGACTGACAATTAAGGTAGTAGGATATACTGATAGATATTCCTGTGAGCAGCACTGACAAAATCCAGAAAGCTTTTTCCTTATCAAAATAAATCCATATATACCATATATGTAGTTGCACACCATAAAATATGTGGGTGTATTCTCTTTAAATATTCAAAAACAAAAACCAGTCAAAAACAAGCTTACCTTCACATTTGATGTCAAAGTTCTAAACACACATCAAACTTTGAATTACTCCTGCATTTGGAAAAAGCATAATCTAGAAAGAGAGAAGTAAAATTAAAATGGTATCTAATTACTAGGACCGATATATTATTAACTGTATGCTGATAGGGTTTATTTTCACATTATCTGAGTCAAGGGCAAAACATTAATCATTTAAAAAAACCAGACACAACTTGTGCAAAGTGCAAAAAGCGCAGTACATCAGATCTACATATCACTGCATTTTATTATAAAGTTACACTCATAAGTAGTATCGTCAATATATTCCATGAGGAAGACTTTACTTAAGACTTTAGTGTGTGTGTATATATATACGAAAATCAAAGTATAACACTTGTCAATTTTAAAATACAATTTAAGACCGCCCTGGCGACGTGGACAATCTGTGACAGGAAACATTGCTACTATAATAACTGTTTATCTTTACCGGCAAAAAAAATATTACTTTTTAAAGTACTTTAATGCAAAGCTGTATTGTATAGAATCCCCTTCTTCACCGCTACAAACAGGATTCACAATTTAATTAAATTATAGCGCATTTATGTAATTGGAGTATGTTTTGTACAACAGCTGATTACACGCCCATCTTATTTGTGCATCACTCCAAATGTTGTACTGTGCACCTTACCAGTACCAATACAAGATACACAATGTTTAAGTTAACACCTGGGTGTTCTAAAAGCTATCCGCAAAATACTTAAAAAAATCTTAATATTACGTGACAGCAAAATATTTTACTTAGCCAGCCAGCAACATCTGTAGCATCTACTGTTACCCAATTAGCAATGAATTAATTAACGTTTTTTTGAACACAGCACTGTTCTGCCACTGGGACACTTAAGTCGAAACGTCAAATGTGCACAAACGCGTAACAAGTGAGTAAATGCCTGACGCCGCTTGCCCTATACTGAGAGCAGCGGTTACTTTTCGGTGCGAAGTGTAGCTACGCAAACTCAGACCCTGTCAATCTCGCACACACTCAAATCGCTGCTCAGCCGCGGCGCAGCCGGGAAAATGGACGCCTCCATGACATAAGCGAAGGCTACGGGAGACAGCTGCACGCACGGGCATTTTAGAGCGGGACGCCCTTTGGCAATTAAAAAACAGGCACGGCCGTGTCACAGTAATGCTACAAAATTATCGGACTAGTTTGTAGCGGCTGCAAAGCTGTTTTAAAATCTGCGCTTTACGAAATAATGCGTTTGCGCCAGATGGTGCATTTCGGTAAGTTCCTCGGTAAGCTTATACTAGACGCTTCTGCACAAGCGGCCGACATCTTGCACTCCGCCATTTTAGCTAGCTAGTTAGCAACGCATTTCTAAACGAATTTTACCTGCTGAAAATACCGCGCGAATACATTTTCTTTACACTGAATGTCATTTTCAAATGAACTCGTGAGAACTAAGCATATCTGTATAGCTAGTTATTTAGATTTACCCTAATACAAAATCTATGTCGACAGTGTGCGAGCTAGCCAGTATCCGTCACTTCTTGTTGTTTCAGACCCGGCCTCGCTGAGGCCCAAGCCCCTCCGACTGGGCCCTTATTGCATTCTCGCTCAGACATCAAAGTAGATGCAAAACTGTTTACCTGTTTTAGTATCTCTTTTTCGGTTCTTCCTGGGTTTATTTTGTCCTTTTTCCTGTCGCAAGCGGTTTTATTAAAATTTTCCACAGTACGGACCTTGAGGCCTGCACATTGTGGATTCTCGAATTCTCTTTCCCAGGCCTGGACCAATCAGGCTGCGAGCTGACAGCGGGGGAGGGGGGGAGCGCGCGCGGCCTCCTTCGCCTCCGATCGGTGTTTGTTTACGTCATACGGCCCAGAGGCTCGGCGGTTTTTTAGTAGCTCGTTAGCCAGCTGGCTACCTAGAGGCTACCAGAGGGCGCGGACCGGGGCGCCTCTCTTTTCCACTTGGATTATATCCGCACTGTATAATTAATCCCGTGTCGTAGGTTATTTTAAGCAGTATTCAGCAAAATGGCAAAACAGTCATCCCAAGGACGAGTAGCTGTTTGGCCACAACCAGCGTTATCTATTTTTTGCCGTTCGCTAAATATTTGTTTGGACGCAGGTTATACGAGGTTTGTAGTGGACAGCTGGTAATAATATATTTTCCCATGATGGCATTTACGAATTCTTGTGCCTAGCCATTAAAGATCTGGCGCTTTATTGGCGCACAAACGCGTAATTTTGAGGCCTGACCTTAAATTAAAAAGAATGTAGTGTTATAAGTGGGGATATAAGTTTGTAAACAACTGAAAACGTTTAACACCAAGGTGGCATTCTTTTGTAAGATATGTAAATACAAATAAGCGATTGTCTTTAATGGTCAAAAATCTTCAGATATGTATATACACTGATAAATGAACGATGAAGTAATTACTCCTGTAATAAAATGATTGGTGTTAACTAATTTAGTTATATACCCTTGTGCTGACTTCTTTTCACCGTGTAAATGATGTTTTTTTTGTCTTTGTGACATATACGAATGAATGAAAATAGATACACCTGTGCAGCGTCTTTGTGGCTTCAACTTTAGGCCCTGACTGGTCACTGCTTTCAGCCATTTAATCTGTCAGTCACCACCATGCTTCATAGCAGAGATTTTGTCACCTGGGTTATTTGCTGGGTTATATACAGGCACTTAGCTTTTATCCAACAAATATCCTGGACTGGGTCATGCGAGGGCCTGGAACATCACAGGGTACAACACTTGGGTACACCCTGGATGTAATTTCTCCCACAGAGCAATATAGACCTTCGACCTGAAACCTATAAACAGCAGTATGGATTCGCTTCATTGTGTTTGAATTCTGAAGTGGTTTTGTGTGGCAGGACTTATTTACAATTGCCAAAAAGTGGGTGAAATAGTTGATATCCAGTGTTTTTCTCTGCCCTTGGATAGGCTGCCTCGGTAGTTCTACTGCCCTGCATGCGTTGAGTTTGCGTGTTCGTCCTGTTTTGCACAGGTATTTTGTAACATTTGCTTCCTGCGGTCCACAGATGTGCAGTTAGTTGAACTGGTATTTCCAAACTTCCCATAGTGTGTGTGTGTGTGTGTGTGTGTCCTACAATGGACTGGTATCCCATCCAGGGTGCTCCCCTGCCCTGTGCTGCCTGGGATAGACACCAGAGTCCTCCATGGCTATATTCAATTAGTGGTCGGAGGATGCGTGGAATACATTTTAAAGTAATAGGCATCTTCTCCACACTCTGGATAATATTGTTTTAAAGGATTTAAAATTAAGAATGGAAATCTGTGTTTGAATAAAAGTATTTTGATGATCGATATTGCAAAGTAATAAAAATTACAGCAAACAAGCAAATTTGTGCACCATGAAGCTGACCTGAATATTGTACTTGGTTATATAAGCAGCTTTATGGGAATTTTGTTATCCAAAAGCAAAGGAGACAATGTTAGCTTGCCTTTTCCATTAAATGGATTAAAACAATATCATAGATTTATTTTTTCAACAGGAACTTGAAAAGCCAACATAGAATAAAGAGTGCCATACAATTCAGAACTTCAACAGTAAGTGACATGTCATAGCATATAGTTATATTTAATCATAATTAGATGAATAATATAAAATATGATGCATTTTCATTTCAGGATGTTTATTTGAATGTTGAGTAACCTGGCTTTTTTAATATTAGTGTTTTCACAAACAAGACGTTGTGATGCAAGATGTCTGTGTATTTGTATCTCAGCACTTAAAATGATAATGATATTTTCAGGGTCCTGTAAAACATTATTTGTACATATATCATGGATAGCAAAGACAGGGGTGGCCAAACAAGGAACTCAAATGCCAATATAACAGAAACAGTGCAGTTTACTTTGTCTCCCCCATGAGGTCTTTCCAGGAAGCAAACCTCTTGCATCAGAGAAAATATCTGATGTAAGGTGGTGCTACTGGCTCTAATCTGTCATTCAAGATTTGGGTAGGTTCATGTGGCACATCTATGTATACAATATGGCTAATAGAATGTGTGAATTTAGGCAAATACACTCAGTCTGCCCATCGTTTTTCTTGGACATTCTAGGTGTCATTTATAAAGGAGAATTTCTTCAATGTGTACTGCCATTTTTATTAACCTGAAATATTTAATACAAACACTGCAAAGACCATATTGGTTAAGGGTGCATTATGATTGGTAAACTCACATTTGAAAGACTTCTTGGGTTCAGAAAGTTTAAAAAGACATAAAGTTGTCAATAATCATATTAACTGATGCAGACACCCTGATACTACTTCATAGAGTCAAATGCTAAAGAATGAAAAGACAAAGTTTTATGAGAAGGGAAAGTGATTAGTTGTCATTGTTAACACACCATAGCACACAGTATACAATGACAAAATGTGTCATCTGCATTTAACCCATATGTCACATCATGGGGCATCTAATTCAGCACCTGGGGAGCGGGGCTTGCAGGCAGTACTTTGCTCAATGTCCTACTGTGGTGCTTTGAACCAGCAATCTTTCAATTACAAGTGCACATCCCTAACCATTAGGCCACTACTGCCACTATAAAGAAATTATGTTTTCCAAAAGTCTTGATGCACTTATATATTGAACAAATGCATAGGTGCATACACATATTTTATGAGCATTCTAAAAACAGCAGTAAAAGTAGCAGCACTGGATTACATATGGCTTAATATCACCTCCAGTGTAAAAAAATGTGACAGTACTAGAACACTGAATTGCAATTTGAAGTTCTGACCTTAAACCTGGAACTCCTAAAACTTTACACTGTTTTTGAATTTATAGACTCAATTTAAGCTTTAATCTTAAATCATGAAGTCTAAAATGTATAAACCTAAATAAGGCAGAAGTTTACAGGAGGTAAGCAATGGAGACTGGACAGCAGATATTTTAATTAAAACCAGGAAATCAGCTGCATTTACACATTGGCGTCCAGCAGGGGGGGTGCTACACAGCGTCAGGAATACAGGTTAGTGAAGTGGCACAGCAGCTCTGGGTTAAAGGTGCTCAGTAGTATTTTATGAATGTCCCATCTCTTTCCATTAATGACTTATTGAACTGGTTTGTTTGCTGAAGTTCCACATTGTAATTTCAGAACTTCTTCATGTTAGGACAGGTCCAAACACCTACAGGCATCAACATTTAGGGGAATTCTGTTGTTCAATATTATGCAGAAGAAAATTAGACTGAATTAAATGAACAAGAAGAGATCAGACATCCCACTACATAGCTTGTTGGCTTTGAACCTCTCATAGATTGTATAAGCAATTTGGTGTGAAATGCAAAAAGATCTCTGTCTTTCTTTTTTTTTTACTTTCCCATGATGAGATTCACAATCATACCTACCATACAGTTTTGCACATCCACACACAGGAATATGTACACATGGCAGGAAGTTTCATTTTAAATCCACACTGCAAATTAATTGAAAACCAGTATCGATGTCTGGCTCATAGTGGTGGGAGAGGCACACTGATGAAGAACGATAGTAGTTCCTTTGTTTCCCATGTGTTTGTCTGTGTTAGAGTAGTGATTATGGTAAAGTACCAGGTGAGTTACCCTCTCTAACTGAAATGCTGTACATCCACCCATCAGTTTCTTCGCTGTGTCTGGGGAGGAGGCGATGGCGGGATGGATGGAGGCTGGATGTCACCATTCGGCTCCTTCCTCTCCAGGTCCTCATTTATTGAGGTTCTGTGGCTCTTTTCAGGCGGCTGTTTTCTAAGGCGTCTGCGCTTTGGCTTGCATGGGGGTACAGGGTTGGGACAGTCAGGATCAAGGAGGGGGTCCATCTTTACTGTTTCACTCAGCGCGTCTGAAGATTCGTCAATGTAGGCAAGATTTTCCCCAAAGTAGTCCAGAGCCTGGCAACTGAGGGGACCGGAAAAGAAATGGGGGGGTGCCATATTGCCATGAGAATCCATCTGGGGCTCTCTTGGGTCCAGCTTCTCAGAACCGTCGGAGTAGGACCCCGATTCATTAGATCCCGATTCATAGGATGAAGAAGACCCTGATTCCGACTGACTGTTGGGCAGGTTGCCATTCTCACCAGCCATCCCACCATCTTCAGAGCCCACCGTATTCTGCCATGCCCCACGGGGCCGAGGCCCTCGGCGGCGTTTTCGGCGGCGTCGCTGGAAGGGGTCATTGAGGTCAAGGCGGTTGGGAATGCGGAAATCAACGGACATGTTCTGGATGTTCTGAGTCCAGTCAGTGGCATGAGCTCTGAGCTCTTCCATCTTGAGGGGACGCGACGGACGAGGAGGGAGGGTGAGAAGTGAACAGAGGAAAGGGTGTTGGGAAAATAATAATACAGTACATAATAATAATAGTAATTAATAATAGTAATTATGCAGTACTAATAAAAGTAACTATATACAGTACTCTGCTGTACTTTGAGCTAATGAACCGCTGAAACTATGCAATGTTTTTTCACAAAGTAACACGTGTATTCGTTGTTATGAATCACTGGATTTAACCCAAATTTTTAATATGATAGGCTTTATCAGTCCGTTCGTAAGTATGAGTTATCGGTAAATCAGATGTTCTTAACCTAGTAGCTTCCTGTAATGGACTGGTGTTTTTAAAATGTTCTTAGTGGTGGTGTATCTCTATCCTGCTTTTATCAAGGTCTCGTTTTCTGTGCCGCTAAAGCCAAATGAACACTAACCACAGACCGTGTTCCATGACACTCACCTCTGCTCGAGTCTTCTTGGACAGCACTCTCAGCCAGTTCCCAATCATAGTGAGGACAGAGGCGAAGTAAGCTAAGCCCACCACTATCCAAAACCACACCATAGGCTTGTACACAGGGTCACTGTTTCCACCACCTGGGACAGAAAGAGCACAATGCTCAGTCGACCCATCCACATCACGGGGGTTAGAGGTGCAGGCACTCCGAGATCTGGAAAACCGCATATAATTTTTCACCCCTTGGCAAGCAAAGCAAGCACGAGAAAGAAGAAAAGCGAAAAGATACAATAAATGTGAGATATGAAGATCACTGCGAGATACCACGTGAGAGGCTGCCGTAAACACACTTGGCGTCCTCCACAGCAGCACTGGACATATATTGTGTGCATCTATGAGTTCCTTAACTTTTTGTGTGTTGTCTGTGCCTTTTGTAAAACTCCAAAAAACTATCAAAAAAAATCCCATTTAATTCCTTGTGCTGACCACACGATATATCAGAACTACAATGGGAACAGTCACGATACAGAAAGGTCAACTGTACTGCTGTGTAGCCTGAGACCAACTCTGTTTATAGTGATTTAGATTATTCCATTTTTAGTCTGGGATAAATTCACATAAATTATGCAAGCCTACACTGTGTGGAATAGGTTCCAATCTAAGGTCATAGACAGCGGGAATATTAATCGAAAACAAATGTTCCTATATCACTGTTATCAGCTTTATGAAAGCAAATAAAGGAAATAGTATTGTACTATAAGCAATGAGCCTTTACATTACACTCAAAGACAAAGGGATTATTATGATGAACTGTTTGAGGTAAACTTTGTCACAAAGCAAAAATGCTGCTGATGGGAGGGAGGCCACATGCAACTAGGGTTAAGTAATTTACACCATGGTATAGCAGATGACTAATGGGACTTGTACTTTATATTGTGTTACCCTAATTACTTTGACACATATTTAATCACTATTGGAATGTCAAAGTACTCTGTTATTACCTAACATTAGCATTACCTAAGTGATTGGCCAACCACGATATTTGTTCACATCTAAGTTGGTAATCCAAGGACAATGTATACTTTTCACGTGATAAACCATAGAAACCAAACCAGAAGGTGTTTGATGTTTCTATAGACTTCAGTGGTGATAAGCTTTAAAGAAAGTTCACAAGTCCTACATTGGAAATGACAACAGCTGTGATACAGGAGTGTTTACAAAGGCTCTCCACAGAACGTTTGACTTAATGAATGGGTCCCAGCAACATGCTTCTATTCAAAACGTAAAGAAAGTAAACAGAATCAGCATAAATCTCAGTAGAGCCATGGTTGTTCAGTATCTCTGGCTGACATCGTATCAGAATTTTGCCTAAAGGGTGCTTAACCAATACCTACAATACAGGCAGTCCCTAGCTTACAAACGTGATCTGTTCCCTAAGTCTGTCTTTGAGTCGATCTTTTAGGTAAATCGGAAAAATAATAATTATGCAGTTATAATAAAAGTAACTATATACGGTACTGTACTGTACCTGTAGCCAGCAAACCGCTGAAACCGTGCAATGTTTTCACGAACATCACTAAGTAGTATGTGCGTTCGTTATTATGAACCACCGTATTTAACCCATATTTTTAATATAATGAACTTTATAGTTGTCCATGTGTAAGTATGAGTTGTCAGACATTCTTAACCCATGGACTACCTGTACTCAATATCTGTCCTGGTTAAGGGTGATATTAGCTTAGTTTCATTTTTATCTCTGCAGCATTTGTATGTGTTTCCTCAATAATTCATTCCTAGAATGTATTGTTCCTGCCTACAGCCATCAGACTCTACAACGAGTTGTCTTATAAAATGGGTGTGCAGTCTGAGGCAAATTGCTCCCGGTGTGCAGGTTGGTGCCTTGCATGGCAGCCTCCGCCACCGGTGTATGAATGTGTGTGTGTGGATGGGTGAATGTGAGGCATGAATTGTAAAGCGCTTTGAGTGCTCGTAGGAGTAGAAAAGCGCTATATAAATGCAGTCCATTTACCATCTTATAAAATGGAGGAAGAATGGACCAGAACGACTTAGACACATTCACAGAGCATTCTTTTGTTCACCATCACTGTTCATTGTCTATTATTTACTGTTACTGTCTGTCTGTCTGTCAGTAACAGCAGGACCAATTACAACAAGTTCGCAAGCAGCTTTGATCCCGCTACCTGCTACATAGTCCCCAAAGCCGACAGTAGTGAGGGTGATGACCACAAAGTAGGCTGCCTCCAGAAGGTTCCACTTCTCTATCCGCTGAAACACCATGGTCGGAACAAACAAGAAGACCACGCAGCCCAGCAGGATGGACAGGACCGCTGAAATGGTGCGAACGATTGTGGGGCTGACCCGCCATTTCTAAAAGATGGAGAACATAAGGGGCAGGGAATGTGAACTATATAGCGTGCCAAGTATTACACTAAATAATCATTCCACTAATTTCAGTGTTTGGTGGCTTTTTTCTGGGTGGGGGAGTGGAAGGTGTCAAGGGACTCTGGTGATGAAACAGCTTCCTCAATTACTTCCTCCCATCACTACGACAGATTGTTCTGTTGTTTGCTATGATCAATCAATAATCAAAATTATTGAAACGATCTGTTACTATACAATCTTGCTGCCTCACAGGTGCCCTAATATATAGTAAATTGCTTGTAAATCAATAATTACGGTGCGTGTTTATCAATGGCAGTGTTAATTTGAAAAAAAAACTGCAACTCACCAGGAATAAGGTCTCTATCTTGCCGATGGCCCTCCTTAGCAAGGTCCCGAGGTGGTCCCCAACTCCAGCTAACAGTATGCCAAACATGGGGATCCCCACTAGGGCGTAGAAGATGCAGAACAGCTGCCCCCATTCAGTTTTTGGAGAGATATGCCCAAAGCCTGATGTAGGGATAAGGGAAGAGTACGGTATCAAGGCAGCAGGCAATGTAGAAGCTAAGCAGAAGTACCCACAGCCTGAATGTTATTGGTTCTAGAACAAGACTTGCTGTAGAACCTTGGATCAAAGGGCCTAACCTGTGTAGCTTCAGTAAGTGTGTTTCTGTAATGGAATGAATCATTCCATTACACAATCATACAAAATGTATCGTGATGAACTTCATTAATGGGGACAATGTTGCATACTCAGACACATTTCCCCTAAACTGATGGACCTATTCCTAAAGTAAAGCTTAGCAACTTGATTACAGGGTATAGAACAAAGTGTTGTCATATTTATTGATAATTTTAGCAAAAGAAAAAGTGGTAAAAAGGAAAAGGCAGAAAGGAAATGATTTAGACAGAGAGGACCCAGCTTTGCAACTATGGTACAATAGGCTCGACAGGTTGTCTAGATGGTGAACCTAGAAGTAGTGGTGATGACATTAAAGGGTTTTGTGTTTTGGGGGATAACACACTCTCTTGAAATCATAAGTAATTTTATACACCCAGAAATGTATCTTTCAAGAATGATTAGAGAGGCAAAGTGTCAGTTAATATCGACAATGGCAGTGTTGCTCAGACCTTTTGAGCACACTGGATGAGATGTGGTGAATTCAGTAGAGTAAAGTGCTGTAAGAACATACATCATTGTAATATTTATTTAGCTTAGAAGGAGCTCACCCTAAACTGATCCACTCACCAGACCTGAAGTAACATTCATCTTAAAGTAGATTATTTACTATAGCAGAAATCCATACATCCTTCCATTGTCCATCAGATTATTCTGTTCAGGGTCTCCAGAGAGCACAATGCTGGGGTAAACACTAGACGAGATGCCTGTCCATAACAGAGCAAATACACACGATCATACCCTACACACAGTTTGGAATTGCGAGTTAGCCTAACTGCATGTCTCTAGATCTGGACTGTGAGAGGAAACAGGAGTACGCTCAGAAACCCCAGAGGGAACAGGGACAAGCGGAGGCAATAATCAAAGCCCCAATCTCGGAGGCAACAACACTGCCCCACTTCAGCAGAAATGATGTTGTTCATTTCTGAGCAAGAACTGCAATTTATATAAGAGCTACTGAGCTGTTTAATACTGAATGTATAGGCCCATAGTTCTGCTGCTCAGAACAAAAATGGTCCTGTTTAATTTTGCATTGACTTCAGGCAGGTCAACACTATCACATGGTTAATCCCTTGCCTTGGTCTTCACATCAGTGATCAAAGACTAAAATGTAAACTGTTCTCAAATATTGATCTTAGGACTGGGTATTTCCAGATGCCGATGGCACCTGGAGTGGTAAAGCTGGCAATCTTTTCTGAAAGGAATGTTCACTTCAAAAACATGCCCTTCAGCCTGCAATGAGCACCAGCAGCAGTCCAACAACTAATGGAGAAAGTGCTCAGACATAGCCTTTGTCTTTAGCTTTGGGATCCACACTTAGGGCATGGCTCACTTTGACTGTGCCCTACAGAGTACATAGTAACTCCCACCAAATGCTGCCCAGTCGGAAGCCATTCAGACACCTACAAAATACAAAGAACAATGAGATCTTTTAAACACAACACAGTAGGCCTTGGTCTCATTTAGTTGCAAGCTAATGACCTTCACTAGTCACAGAAACACTCCCAAAGAGACATGGAACTTCTCAGTAGAGGAGTGCTTCCCAGCTGAGTGATGGAATCCTTGCACTACTACTTGCTGCTACTTTGTGCTTAAAACAGACCTTAGGAGAATATGAGAGTTGTTAGAGGCCTAAAAGAGACGATGAACATGACTGACTTACTGAGAGGTAACTGGAAATGGTTTACTTTTTGGTTCCTAGGTCACTAGAAACTGGGTAATTTTCTGAAACAGTGGATGGCCCCGCCACACGCACCACCCCATCCCTTCTAATCTCTACACCTCCCACATCCTGCAACTTCTACAATCTCTAGCCCCCTCCCCACCTCTCTAAAAAATATCTTTATTTAAAGCCCAACTTGGTGTGACTTATGTAATAAGATTTACCAGAGCTGCGTCTGTGGGATCAGGTGTAGATCAGGTGTAGATCATCATCCATATTTTTGTTAAGTAATAAAAACCATCAAATACTTTTTGAGTTACTCGTTCGCATGGTCAAGAGTCTACTGCGGAAACCCTTCCATTTGCTGTCATGAAGCAGTATCAGTTGGATCTTCACCCATACAGTGCGTCTGCTAAGTTTGAAAAGGATCCATCAAATACTTTTGGAGTTATTATGCTAACAAGAGGGAAGACCCAACATCATATGTATTCTCAGTCCGGAAAACAATTATATACTGAGTTTTTGTTTTTTTAGTACTCTGCAATGGACTGGCATCCTGTCCAGGCATAATATTCCAGGACCTGAACAACCCTGACCAGGCTAATTGTTTGGAAGTTGGATAGATTAACATTAATGTATTTGTCAAAGATTTTACATGCATAAACAAGGTGCAGACTGGCTTAGTCAAGAATAATTAAGCATATATCAGACAGCTGCTGTAGCCAGAGAAAGAGATTGACAGCTTTGCACCATTTTAGAGCTTTGTGAAGGGCTATGCTTAAGGTAAAATAATGTATTTACTGTTGTGTAAATGTATCTTAACTTCTGGTAGAATAAAAATATCTGTGGGTTGAGTAATTTTAAATCACTCAATTGCCTGACATATTTTGATCCATAATTCTCTTATTATTGGTTATTATTACATTATGGCATCATACCAATAGTCGTGATGATGGTTCCACAAAAGAAGAAGGCGCTGGCCAAGTCCCATCGACTGGTGAAGTTAGATGAGCTGCTGGTGGCATCCACCCCTGCTCCTAAAGCAATTACCACATGCTGGGAGAGACAGAAAACAAGAGGGCAAACTGGCGTTTAAGAGAGACAGGGACTCATAGGCTCACCAAGTATACTTCAGTATAGTCCCTCAACAAGACACTTTGGACGGTAACACTGCTTCATACCTGCTCGTACCTACCATTGAGGAAACAGAGGGCAAGTCCTCAGTATTTTTTTCTGTAATAACCAAAATCCATTGCTGGCCACACATAGGAAGGGCTGACACTTTTGATCTCGGTATTGTAAAAATCCTGGCTATGGCCATGGCTGCATAGCAACATTAACGTTATTTGCTTATTATTGTGTTTTCATAAAAGGCATCTGCTCACTGATGGCTGGTACTTATTAGAATTCTTTCAGTTCTGAAACTTCTTGCATTTCTTACAAGTGTAAAAATGAACAATTCGGTCTCTTTATCATTTGACTCATGAGGGAGGGTGTGGACTTCTCTCGTTTCCATGGACGTAACTTAGGGCACTTCTACTACATGACATCACCCGTGGTTGCAGGTGTTCTGGCTAGTGCGTTTGTGGCTTTGGTAAAGCTCATCGCTGACCTTGGTGAGGCTAAACAGAGGACACTGGCAGTATTGAGCTGACCCCGTGTGGCCTGCTTGACAGTTCACACTCTGCAGACACCTACTATTACATCAGTGTTTCTCAAACTGGTCCTTACAGGCACCCAGACAGTCCATGTTTTTGCTCCCTGCCAGCTCTTCAGAGCAAAAATGTGGACTGTCTGAAAGGGAGCTGGGAGCGAGCGAAGACGTGGACCAAATGGGGGTATTCAAGGACCGGGTTGAGAAACACTGTGTTTAACTGATAATGTTGCACTGCAAAGTTTTCAGGCAGGCCTGTGGAGAAACCTGTCACCTCCATTTTCCCTCCAGAGTACAGCATTCTCTGCCAGCCCCCTTTTAACTGAAATGGCCGAGGTCCTGAGTGTGCTTCAATTTGGCCTTAGCAACTGTCATAGTTGATGTTGAAGGATTCATTGTAGACACAGTATGCTATTTGACGATATTAGATCATGCATGATTAAAATATCTCCATGATCTCCCTTTATGGAGAGATCATTATCGTGCTACAGCGCACATTCTATCCGTTACTGTTCTATGGCTCAGGAGCTGGTCCATAAAAAGAATTTAACCTCAGTAATAAGGAACTTGTTCAGATTTTCCAAAGTCAACATAGCACAAATAACAGTTATTTGCAAAATCTGCAAAGATAAGGTTTGGAAGTCGGACGGTAACACAACAAGCCTTTTTAACCACCTCAAAAGAAAGCACCTGCAAGAGTTTGCTGGGTATGTTCAGCTGGAATTTTTAACCCTTGTTCCCTTTGGGGTATTTATCTACAGAGCTCCTGAAGGGACCGGGGACCAAAAAAATAAAATGCTCTTAAGTATCTTGTGCACGCAAAAGTAATATAATTTAGATTTTTTTCACAGGTCCCTTCTGAGGCTCCGTATTCATGTTTTATTTAGGACTAGTTTAATTTTTTAATTTATTTTATGTCTTTGTTTTGATGGTATGAATTGTGCAGCAGTTCAGTGTATATGAAGTGTTCTTGAAATGTGTTTAGTAAATAAAATTTACTTACTTGTGATAAGATCACATATCCCAATCTTACCTGAAAGAAATGGCGATATATTTTTGCCATCACCCACCCCTAATACAGGTGCTCCTTGCTTTACGATGATTTGACTTATGAAATTTAGACTTTACAATGACGCGACAGTGATGTACATTCAGTAGTCGTCAAACTTTGACTTTTAATCTGTTCCTGGGCTAATGATATATGCTGTCCAATACTTTCTACTGATGCTGGGTGATGACAACGATCCAGTTTCTGTAGAGATCACAAATGTAAACATCTAATACAGTGTTGAACAATGTGTTGTACGCTGTTTTTGTTAATAGATTTTTTTTATGTGGTTAACCAAATAAACTTGTATTCATTTATTTACTTTTTAATTATTAGTATCTAGTTAGCTATAGTAATTAATTAATTTACTTATTCAGTGACAGGAGTTTATTTATCTAAGTTTATTTACTTGTTTACCATGTCATATTCAACTTAAAATATTTTCCACTTATGATGAGTTCATCTGAACATAACCCCATCTTAAGTCGAGGAGCACTTGTAGTGAAAAATGAAAAACAATTATCTGTACTATTGTAATATACTGTAGTAGCAACACTCAACATCATCCTTTCCCAAAGGTGTATCGTAGGAAATGACTCCTGAATGTTGATAATCTACAGTTTTATTAGCTGTCATCCATGGATGAGGAGGACTGAACGTCCCATATTGTTCAGCTGCATGACGACGCATGTGTTTACCTGTATGAAATCATACAGGCCTTCAGCGCTGACGCACGAGTTGTTCTGCAGAAAGGCCTTGCGGACATCTTGCAGCTTCTTGTGCTGTGTGCTCTCGAGCGGTGCCTCTAGGGTGCGGAAAACCAGAGCGCCCAGTCCCAGATACAGTAGCACCCCCGCCAGGATGGCCATGAGAGTGGAGCAGCGCATGGCCCCGCCCTGATTCAGGCCCAAAGTCGCACTCCTACTGCTGTTGCTGCTTGCGAGCTCTGGTCCAAGACTTGAGAAGAAACAGGAGTGTCATATTATAGTGTGACTCACGGTGTCTGGAACACAGACATAAACTTGGAGTCCCGAGCCCCAGTACCCAACACTGATTTGTAAAAATCAGTCCAAAACAAATTCCCTACCTTAAAGACCCCCATTCTTCCACATTAACCCTGTTCCTGAATACTCACAAATCTGCAAACTAGAACAAATATGTGGTGGATATAAGTCTAGACCAGTCCTTCCCAATCCAGTCCGCAAGGACCTGCAGTCGGTCCATGTTTTTGCTCCCTCTGAGCTCCCTGCCAGACAATTCACATTTTTGCTCCTTCCCATATTCCTGCCAGACAGTCCACATTTTTGCTCTTTTCAAGCTCTCTGCCAGACAGTCCATATTTTTGTGCCGGGAGCTGGAAGACAGTAAAAACATGGACTGTCTTGGGGTCCCCAAGGACCAGATGGGAAACACTGACAAATCAGTCAGTCAAGACAAATCAGTCTGGAAAATGATACAAAAAAGAACGACACTAGTGAATGAGGTACTGAAATTCCAGCCCCCGTGCTCCCTTTGTTGCCTACCGTTCTTTTTCCTTCTTCCAGGTTTCTCTGTCTCTGTGGCTCAGGATCGAGTCTCTGGAGCCGTACCTTTGTGGAGAGGTGGCACCAGGGCCTTCTTCATCACCACTCTGGCTGATGGACACTTGGAGAAGAGGAAATGAACCATCAGTGTTGTTTTTCTAAGCATTTCTCTGGCAGATACTTAAGGCATTTCAGTGAACCTGTAACGAACAACAATGAAACAGCACTTCTGCGCACAAAGCTAGGTTTCATCGCTCTAGACGTTGTTCAGCTGCGGATTATTAGAGGTTAGAGATTATTATCAGACATCAGCACTGTGAGACAGACCAAGAGCTCTTTGGTTTTCTTAGGGAATCCAGTGAATGTGGCGGCTCACTGGCCTTCAACAGAGCTCAACAGAAACACGGCACTGAGTTTATTCAGCTATTGAGGATCATAAAAGTGTCTTGCAAGTCTCCCTACTATCCACCTACCTCCTGTTGTTGGAGTTAAGTGGCATAGCTAACTGTCCAGAACTCATTGCACTCTTATAACAGAGGCCCTGCATATGTACATGCAGTACACCTATACATTACACAACTTTACATATAAAAGCTCCGTAATTTGTCAGGAAAATCAATAGTGAATATTTTATGTCATAGGCAGAGTGTTAGTCAATGGAAAAATACATAAAAAATTCTGCACATATTGCAAAGGAAACATCAAATATGGATATAACATGAACTTCATGTTTAAGTTCAGGGGAAATTTAGGTAAACATCTGGTGTATTTGTATTACTTCTGCTCTGTCACTACAAAACTGAAACTGAAAAGAAGACTGACCCCCACAACACTGAAGAGCGCAAATACATATATATTTTTCCCTCAATATGAACCCATGCATTATCAGTCATCAAGAACTAAAAGTTTTTACCAAATCACATTTATGCTGGTAAAGCTGACAAAACAGAACAGGCACACAACTTATCTAATGGTTCTTTTAAGTCACAATACACATACATGACAACCATGTACATGTTCCTGCTTAATAAATAATGGTCCTACACTGGAAAAGAGTGTATGGAGAGCAGCTGCCCAGCCATCTCCTACCTCAACGTCAACGATGGGGAGAATCCTGCTGTCAGCGTATCCGGTTGGGGAGCCGCCTGGCTCTCCGATAGCCGCTCATAAGAGTGCACGTGTGTGAGTGCACACCTCTGTGTGTCCCTGTATGTGAGCACAGTGTTTGCAGGCTATCCCATGAAGGAAACAATAGAGATATCCCCATCAACCTGACTCTGATAGGCGAGACAGGGAAGCAAAAAAAAGCAAAGGGAGGAAAGAAGAGAGAGGGGGAGGTAAGGAGAGAAAGTGCAGGAGAGAGAGAACTAGAGGGAGGGTCAATGCAAATACTGTGGTAGGGCGCAGCCCTCTCTATTCGCTCCCTCTGTTATTCCTAGAGTATGTCTGTCTCCTGGGCCACATCATTCCTTCCCCCTTTCGGGCAGAGATTGTAATCTTGGGAGTTTTACCTTGTTTTCCTTGTCTGAGCCGTTGCTCTGTGCGCACATACGTAATATTTTATCTCGCGACCCAAACTATAGCGCGCCTGCTAGTGCAGCCCCAACCCATCGCCTGTCATCATCAGCAGGGATGTTTATACTGTGTGTATCTGCTATGTGTCTCTTCTGCTTCTGTCTGTGACAAGGCTAATGCCCACCGCCGGGCTCAGTATGCCAGCCACTTCCATGCCGTCTCACGCTTCAGCCGTCTCGCAGTCGCTCATACCGTTGCCTCTTACAATCGTTGATTAATTATGTTCAGAGCTGATAACCCCCAAGCCAAACTGCATGAAGTCAGTGCCTTTGGCGAAGGCCGCGACGCTCCACAGTCTAAAAAAGGTCACAAAGAAGCACAAGTGTAGAAGGTCAAATGGGAAATATGTGGAAAAATAACAGCCCCCCCCTCTCCCCCATGAGTGCCATTTATCAGTTTGTCAATGGTGAACACTGCCCATCTGGGGGGGCACTCAATAGCTACTGTGTCCAGATAGTCAAACAACACATCAGGAAGGGAAGGTGAGTATGACAACTGTTTGCTGCGGTGCTGGGGGGCTGCCGTGCGAATTGGCTTCGGAGACGGCTTGGGCTGGCTCTCCCGAGGGGTGACTTCAATGCTGCTTATAAAGCGACTTTTATGGAAGTTGAAAAAACTGGTCAAGCTCAGCTATGTGAATTTTGTGGCTTTACCCTTTAAAACACTTTGACCAAAGCTTGTAAATTTATTCATGTTTTTTTGCTTTTAAGTACGAACATATACATATGCCATAAGTATATTATACTGTATATAGCAAACAAAAACTTATTTCTGTTTCTTACTAGCTTAAAACAAGCAGTTTTTCATGCAGTTGCAAATTAAATCTGTAGGCATATTAAATGTTTCTAATGTCATATTTAATGTATAGGTGTCATATTGCTGTTATATTGCTTGCATGTAAATAACAACATTACAAATAATAATGTGCTTATGTGAACGCATAAAATACACGTGCATCCATGCAATTTTAATAAATGCTCATCCAGTTTGACAATCAGTGACCTGAAGCCATTTCTGGAAAAAGTAGGACTTAAGTCTCTGGATGAGGACCCATATATCTGTTTATTGTACAATATTATGAACTATTCCATCCATTTTAGGAGGTGCTGTCCTGCAGCTCATTTAGCTGCCGGCTCATTCCACCACAGCGTGCAGCTGGGGATCCTTCCCACCTGCTGCCATCAGGCACCACAGCAGCTCCCCCCGACGTGCCACTCCCCACCTCCCACAACCCGTCAGCAAGCATCCTGTCTCTGCAATAGTACAAATCCTGTGCTGTTTTTTTCATTGCACTAATAACATCACTAAATTATCATTACTAATGTTCTAATTTTTAAATATATATTTCCTTAGTCTTCCAGTATTCAGGATATTTTATTTGTATACTGTGTACTTGTTAATTTGTTTGCAACATGTTTACTTGTCTACTCTGTGTGTACTGTGTTTGCACTTTCTCTGTTTTGAACTAAACGTATGTTTGACTGTGCTGTAGATACTCAGAGCTGGATGCATAGGAATTTCTCCTTGGGATCAATAAAGATTATCTTAATTGAAATATTACACAAAACATGGGCAGACATGGGGCTTTGGATACGAGAAACAGTACAGAGACTGGTCTTAGATGCATTGTGGCAGCAATGTATCCATTTACTAGCATATATGCCAAAATTGCTTTCCATTATACTGATTTGACTAGTCAGCACATAATTGGCGCATGTTACTGTCCTCAGCAGACGTGTATGACGGCTTTACAGCACTGAAATTAATGCGGCAGGAAGTAGTGTGAACGACTTGTGTCATGTGAACGACTTTTAACCCAAAGGCTACTAACAGAAATTCCAGGGTGGGCATTTCTATAGTACCAACAAATAATTGTACAGATACACGTGGATTAAGAGCCTTGTGTAAGAAACAAACGTAACAAATTCAGCTTGGAAACAGTGAATCTTGTTTGGATTCAATTATTGATTGTTTTGTAAACATATATATTTTTGTCCGTAAGTGTTAAACACGTCAAGGTTTCACGCCCCATTCACTTTCTTGTTGCTAGTGATGACGCTGCCACAACCTCTTCTCTCTGCACCATATACCCATAGATCCAGGGCTCCACTTTGACCCCCAGCACGCCGCTCTGAGCCCATTTGCACCCCGAACTCCCTTGGAATCCAATCATATGCTCATAATGGAGGGTGCCATAATGCTCCCAGTTGTATGTGGTTGAATACATTACAATGTAAAATGGACATGCCAGTAATTTCTTTTGTTCTGAAGCTCTGTTGCCTTTAGGAATATGGGTTAGGCCAATCCAGTCAGAACATGAGAGACATGTGGAAAAATTTTTACATTTTCACGTTATTCCTCATGCACAGAGAGAATAAGACTATTGTGCTTAGGGTTGAAGGAAAAATCTTGTAACCCTCTGTTACTGAGGTATGACGTTATACCTCAATGTATAAAACCCATGATGTTGACATTTCACTCCCATCTGACCTTAATGTTACACCCACTGTGACTAAAGATTCACTGTGAATAGACCGAAAATAATGACAATGATGTTTTCCCAGTGTGATATAGTTTATCACATGTCCTTTACAGTTTAATTTCTGCATTCACAAAACCCACACATAAATAAAACCAACTACTTTTTGGTGCATTAAAATGAGACAGTCTATCGATTACTGTACATTCTGTAATGTTTACTCTAACTAGATGTCAAGCAGTTAAATGAGGTTAAAGGGAAAGTATTAAATGGAAAATGAATAAATAAATGTGAGTGCTGCAGTCCTCGGGCGTGCTTCTCAGCCTCCGCCAACGGGTTAAACTCCGTGTTGCAGCGGTTTTTTAATACAGGTGAGAAGGTGTAAGTTCCAGGCAAAGGAATTTGTGAATGTCCTGACAATCCTGCAAGCTCAAACCACAGAAGAAGAAACTGAGTCAACTGATTTTTAAATGAAATGACCAGCGATAGTAATGGTTCCATGGGGAATGTCGTGTCATGCTTTCAGGCCTTTGCATAGCCTGAGGCAGAGCGATCCTAACAGTTTGTCTTGACCTCATCCATTAGGCGCTAATGCAGACACACAAAGGGCAGGGGACAAATACTTCCCTTCTCACCATGCACAGTTCATCTCAAATAAAAGTAGATGAAGATGAATCTCATAATTTTAACACAGAGAGCCTCCATTTTAAAGGGCTTATGAGGGAAGGATGTCACACAAGTAGTACAAATGCAAGAGTCCATTGCTTGAAAAGGTATATTACATATTGTGACATACATTATGCAAGTGGCATATAGAATACAGGTACTTTTCTCATCCCTGGGGGGACAACTGGGGTCAGAGTCCAGGGTCAGCCATCATCCCTTGGGAAGTTGTGGTTTAGAGCTTTGGTCAAGGGCCCAACGATGATGTGATTAGTCTGCCAACCAAAGGATTCTGACCCATTACCAGCCACAGGAGTTGATCCATAACCTAGTGAGCTACACACTGCCCCCTGCAGGTTATGTAAAATATATATGTATTAATGTATAAATGTTTGTATAATACTGTTTGTATGCATTTTAATATTTGTGCAAAATATATTATGAAGACAATAATATAAAACAATATTTATATTACACATGCAAATTTAAGTGTACAGATTTGCATTAAAACTAATCTTACAGCTGCTCATTTGAACTGCTCATTTCACAAACAGACATTTTCCATACATGTTATACATACTTATATTAGCATCCTAAATAACATTTTATCTAGAAATACCAGGTGAAGTATAAGCAGTAGTGTTACTTTTAGTAGTAGGAGTATAACCAACTATATCAAACTTGTCAATAAAACAATTCTTTGGTATATAATTTATTCTATAATTCTTCTATACAGCTTAAGTATCTGGAAACTTTTTTTGCAAGGTATTGCATGATAAAAGTCAATTTTAAGAAAATCATTATAAATGACAAGTGTGGCAAGTGTTGGTGTAGGTGGCTCAGGTGGCAAATGTTTGAATGGAGTTGAGCTGCAGAGAGATCCAGTGAAACATGGCCCCATAAATGGAGGAGTTAAGCCCCTTGGTTCTACTACAGTCTGTGGAGAAGAGAAGCGGCTGCTGTTTTTGGAGACACTGAGCAGCTGTAAAAATATCGCTTCTCCATCTCAGGGCTCTTCATATCCTTACCGCCCTCGTGCTCGTCTCAATCGATACATAAAAGGCCTGACCGGCATGGCACGTCAAGAGAGAGATCTAAGCACCTCATTTGTTTTCAATCAAGATGACACTGACCGAATAGCCACTTGTGTGCAAACCATCAGCTATAAGTCATCTTCACTGTGACCTATTTATTATCCAGGCAGCTTTTGCCAGTTGGTCTACTGGCCAATTCTTGGCCAGTAGTCATGGTTATTTTATAAACCATTAAACTGGAGTCCAGTCCACTTTACCTTCTATTAAAGGTGAAAGAGTGTAATATCTAACTTGACACATGGGGTTTTTTTAAGGCATGAAGGTTTATTACATTCCAAACTTTTCTAAATCTGTAAATAATCTGTCATTTCTTTCGCATGTCCTTTCTCTAGTTGTCTGTGGTCTGAATGATCTCACTTTCTATCTAACTGATGGTATGCTTATAACGGAGAAACCACAACTTTTTTCTCACTTGCATTTTGAAGTAAAAGATGACCATCGCTTTATTTAAATTGTTAAATGGGAAACATATCATTGCATAATGTGTGAAAATAATTAATACATTCCTTTGCAATTGTAAAATCAGTGAGTTCACACGAATAACCGACCATTGAGCATTGCTTTGAAAATGATGTGCTAATATGCTAATGCATATCTCTAAACATTTCTAATAAATTATGGAACACGGGATATGGATGTAATTTTGTGTATTTAGATTTTAAGGTTTTTAAATGTAAGGTTTTTCTTCCCCCAATAAATACGCAACATATTAACGGGACCACTGTTTAATCTCCACAAACAGATCAGGAGTGTTCATTTCCTTGGCATATTCAATACAATTTAATGGTAAAAATTAAATATTTTTAAACTATTAAAATACATTCTGTTTAAATATAAAAAAATAGCAAAAAGAACATATTAATATGCTAACAATATTCCAATGGTCAATTAAAACTATATAAATGTCCTCTTGGGCTGTGATTTTAATCAAAGCCACTGTTCATCAACCTGAATATGGAGTTTTACACTGAATGGATTGTTAATAACGAAACATTAACCCTAATTCTAAGTTGGTTATACTTAGTATTAGTCTAGTTGCACACCCAGTGAATCCCAACAATACTCAAATCTTTGACCTACTCATGATGATAAACACTATCAGCAGATGTGTTTGTTCACCAAGAGGAAAAATTAAACATTTAAAAAATATTTCTTCAAATACAAATGTACTTCAGAGAACTGACTGCACAAATTGATGAATTTGCACAGTATAAAACAAAGTACAACTGCATCATTTGAAGTAACAAACACAGTATGACAAAACCAGATACTCACTTATTCTGTCTTCAGAGCAAACGGTTAAATTTGAGATGATATGCTTTGATGGTTTCCTCATTCCTTCTCCTCTGCTTCTTAGTGTTGCTCACTGTCACTGTGAAGAGAAATGGCAAAGCACAGGCATTTCTCATAGAACTAAGACAGATGAGTAACTGACATAGAGGACTGGAATGGACAGAACTTCAAGTAATGACTGATATATATTAAGAAAGAAATGGATAGTCTAAGAGACAGGGAGAGAGTGGGTGGGTCAGTGTATTAAGGGATAATATTTAATCTTTTACCAAGACTTTTTTTCAGTGAAAGCATTCCTGTGAAAGGCCCCATTCTACCTTTTTTGATGATGCATGAATTTCTCGGGAAGGAAATTGATTTTTTTAAGTATCTTCGTATACTGCTTCGTATAGTCTGGTAGTACAGCTAGCATAATACAGCTCACATCAATGATGCAGAACAAAAAATCCTATAGACACCGCTACACATAGTCCATAACTAAGACAAGTTTGGCAGAATTCTGTTACCCTTAAACAGGAGCATTACAACATCAAATTTTTCATTATCCAATGGATGATGCAGCATTTAAATCTGAATGAGACATCATCCATAATGTCTGTTTTCCATTTTGCTTCCTATTATACCAATAACTGAAAACTACAGGGATTGTGATATTCAGGGTGGGATCATTAAACAATTTGGGCCAATTGATCTGTTCTAGTCCACAGGAATGTTGGAATATTGCCAGTTTTTGTATCTTCGACCCAATGCTTAACAGTTTAACAAGGAGAAAACACTGTACAAATATAAACTGGCAAACCCTTAATTTTTACCTTTTTTATTATTATTTTGATAAATATAGAGCAATTAGTCCAAACTGTCATAAACTTGACACCGAGGGATCTGAGCTTATATCTGAAGTCACATTAAATTTACCTATTAAACTGCAGATCATTCAAGGATCCAAGTCGTACTCAATATAACTGGATGTTTACAGCCACAGCAGCGGTCAGCACCCATGTGCCAGTGCTGTGACCTCACACCTCCAGGGTTGTGCTTGCTTCCCACTTCCAGCTCTGCGTTTATGGAGTGTTTGCATGGGTATCCTCTGGGCACCCTGCAGATTAGTGTTTCCAAGCTGCATGCCCCATGATGGATCGTTCCCTGACAGGTACGCCTTGTGCTTTCTGGGACAGAATCCAATGCTCATGGCATGCACTGGATAAAGCTGCTGTTAAAATGGATGGACTTCCCACGTGCATCCAATGAGTCATGCTTTATATGCAGTTTAGACACATTAGAAAATGCAGAGAAGATTAAAAAAAAAGGCGTATATAATTATACAGCATTAGCGTGGTGAAGTTTGTGTCAGTCTGCTACTGAAAAGGATGGTTTCCCTTCACCGCCAGCGCTGGACCATAGAAGTGCAGATTTAAGTTCAAATAAACAATTATGAGTTTATGGAATGGTTGGCAACTGCACAGTTGGAACAATAGCTTACGTCAGCTGACAGCCATCTGATCCCCATGGAGACAAGTAATAAAGCCGCTATAAGCCCATTAAACTACTTAGCAAAGCTAGTCTCCATGTATTTTTTGGCCAAATAAAGTATCTCCCCTCTCTTACAGGGGATTTGTTACATAGACTGTTTACTGCTGAGTTATCATGCCTACTTTTAAGCGATATCTGACCCCAAATAATGGCAGCCCAAAGTAACAAGGATTTTCAACATACTTCCCAAGCACCATTAGCCTGGAGATGCTCAGAAGTGCAAAGTGTACACATTAGTGGGGAAAGAGGCAGAGGAGATTGAAAGGGAAAGGATGGAGGACAAAGCCTGAGAAATCAAGGCTCATCATCTCTACATATTAAGAGACAGAATAAGACAAGTGAACAGTATGAGGAAAATAACACAAGAAAACTGCAAAGCATGTGGTACAGTAAAACACACAAAAAATAATGAGAGATGTTTTAGTGTATTTATGAGATTCCAATAGTAGGCCATTCACAGCCTGCATTCAAAGCCAGTTCGCTGTATTCACACCATAGCCTTTTGTCAATTTCCACAGAACTGTAAAAATGGTGTGTGCAAGTTGGTGGGGCTATTGGTATTGACTGAAACACTAAATAAGGAGGAGCAGGAACTAGAGATGAAACAAAGCCTGTGAGAATGCAAGGATGTGTAATAAAAAGACGGAGATACAGATACACCGCTGTTGAAATAATGGAGGTTTTCTATGAAATAGTATATCTGTTAAATCAGATGCTGAACACTGTGAACCTACAACTACCCATATGTTATCTAAATAGAGTCTAAGGGGGAAAAAATGTGTCAGGTAAACAGAAATCCCTGCAGCTCTACATACCTATGAACTGTTGGCTAGTTCAAGAATTAGTGAAAATAATGACTTAATAACAATGGCCTCCCAAAAGACATCTGAAATTATAAATAAACAGCAATTATAAATACCATAAAATTTCACGATCTACACCAGTTATTCTCTACCAGGCTTCCTAACGATAATAAGTCATGCACTGACTGTGACACATGAAATCTAACGCTTGTGTTGTGGAATAAAAAAAGCAATAAGAATGAAACAGCCCTTTCCTTTCGAGTCTGGCTGGCTGATGAGCACCAGTCCCTTTCAGGGGGGACTAATGGAGGGAAAGAGGTATTAATGCAGATTTTAAACAAAGAAACAAAACAGCACCTTCAATTTCAGATGAGCAAAGATAATCATTTTACTACCAAATGAAGATCACATGCACATAAAACCGCATTGATTGAGAGCAGGTAGTACTGAGTCTTTCAGGATTCTACACATAAAAGGTAATAACGACAAACAGCTTGTGTTTAAAAGGTTTTTATTTATAGAACTTTTTGTTCCAATCCTTAAAACACAAACAAGTGATAATAAATAAAAGGACAAATCATACAAAGAATAAAATTCCACTATTCACACAACAGAAAATTCATTCACTGAGTGAGGAACAACATTTATTATGCATGATAAGTGTGTTTGTGGACATATGTTTTGCAATACATATATAAACTTATTTGTGTAACTGGGAAGTTGAAATCTAAAAAAAAATAGCATCTTCAGTTCCTCTGATGATTTGAATTATACCCTCGACAAGTAAAGAGAGCGTAACATTCCCCATGTAGCACAAATGACTTCTGGGAAACCAACCCCCTGGCCCTCATTTAAAGCACTTCATCCACAAACAAAAAACACCACCCAGGCAGTGATGTGGCTATTCTAATAACTGAAAGCCCATCTAATAAAATGTTACATTTGTGCGGAACACAAATAACTGAATAAATGTATATTCAGAAATAAATTTATCTAACAGGCCACCAGAAAAGCATACATTCAGACGATCGTATGCCCCAAAGGTGTGGTTGTTTAACTGTTCATACATTGGAATTTATCTACAACTAAAACTAATGACAGATTTACTTATCTAATGACCTTATCTAAAATAAAGGCAGCTAGCCAAATCTCTGTTCATGTAAAATCACTGCATCAGAGCAGATATACATCCGTAGGCTCACAAACAAGACTCAAAACAGAGACCAAAATAAAAGACAGTGTTTTACAGTCGGGGGGGAAGTATTAGAGAATACCAGGCTCAATCGAAACAGCCAATTGCCATAAATGGAGAGGAAAGACAGTGCTGCTGTGTGGCTCGGCAGACACACATAAGCGCACACAGAAACGCAAAGAATCCAAGTCGTCTAATGGAGAGAGGCTCATTGGAGAATTACTACATAAGAAAAACATTACACAAACACATCTGACTGTAAAGATCAAAGTACCCTATGTGTAAGAAAAAAGTTACACACTAACAGGAATTAGTGCTTCTGAAGCAGATGTGTTCTCTAAAGAGGTAGTTAAAATGACTTTTACTTAGAAGTTACTGCCTGTATTTAATGGTACATCTGGATTCTAATTTATTAAATGTTTGTAAAATGCTCATTTTACTTGCTGTCGTCCTCAAGGCTAGCTAGGTTTTGTTATATAAATATCATAAAAATTCTTAGCAACATTAAATTAATGGCAAAATTAAACAAGGAAGGTGGCAGTTTGAACAGTGGCAACATCTCCTGTGTTTCTGTAACGGCGATGATCCTAGACAGCTAAATTCAAGAGTCAAAGACTTTTCACATTCAAGACACTCCAATTTTATCTGGTCGATCAACCCCTCCCATGAAGAACCATCATTGAGAACTCTTCTTAATATGTTCCTGAAAGGATGCTCGCCACACCAGCTGCTTTGTTGATACGACCTCAGAAGCAACAAATAGTTTGTGGAAAAAACTCAAAAACAGGACAAAAAGACAATCATCACCTGGGTCTAGCACTCAAATTCTGTAGGTTAAAACCCTTTTCGGTGGATAGAAACCAATCCTCATGTCAGGACTAGAACATCCGTTTGCTTTTGGCTAGACATTTTCACTCCTGGATGAGGGCAGAAAAACGAAGGACAAAAATAGAAGTATTTAGAAACACATGACCATAAACACAGATACCACGTGTACATGCTGTGGAAATTATAAGTTCTCAGGAGCTTCCATCGGATCGTCTCTTTTCGAGGCAGGGAAGCAGGTCTCCCATTGTCCAGAGACTAGCAATCAATCATAAACTGTCATTTGTTCAGCAGCCAATGAGCATAAACAGTGCCTTATTAATCTTATTAATCTGTGTCATCAAGAAATACAAAAAGTAATGGTAGCTTCATACTACACCGCATACCTTGTGCGAACTAAGAGATTAACCAAGAAGCAGGAGCTGCAGATGTAATGGAAAGAATCTGGCAAATGCCTGATTTCATAGTCAATGAGTAGCCACCGATTCATCAAGACACAGCACAGCCCATGTATGATATGAGCATTGCCAAAACATCAGAAGAGCCATCACAAATGTATAATTTCATCCAATCCATTCCATCTCAGTCCTCTTCATAACCATTTATCCAACGCAGGCTTACGAGTCTGGAGCCTGTGCCAGCAGGGTTTATGGCAGGGGACACCCAGGGCAGGATTCCAGTCCCATGCAGGGCACAGGAACATACATAAGCATTATCAATTAATTCAAAGCTGCCAACTACCCTAAATGGACTATGGGAAGAAACAGGAGGAAACACACTCAAAAGTACAGAGAACATGCATACTCCACACACACAGATTGGGTGGGAATTAAACCCAAGAAGATATGAGGCTACAGTGCTAGCCACTAAGCTTTGACCTAAACTGGCTGGTTGTGTACCTACTGGCATATGAGTGAGATACTTGGGTCTCAGGGATCCAGCTCATCCTCCTCCTCGCTCTCTCCTCGCTCTCGCAGAGGCAGTGGCATGGCATCGGTGCCCAACAGTCCCCTTCTGAGGACATAGGGACACGCTGGTCCACTCGGAATATCCGCAAAGCCTGGAAGGTGACAACAGTCATGTTTACCACCTTGCTTTTCTGCATTGCAACATTTCTCAATGGGAAATATACTGATTTTTACAGATTATACATGTTTTGGTAGCCATTTTTGTTCTATACATTTATTACTGCTTTATTCTGTAGGTCACTGCCTAAACTATAGTGCATTGTGTTATCAATAACTGGTTTAATCAGCTTATATATATGTATACACACACACACTCATACAGAGCACAGCTGTTCGAGACACCCACCCTTCATGACGACCTCAGGCAGTCCGTAGGGCTCGTACTCAGTATCGTCAAACGCAGCTGACATGCGAGAACGGTTTCGCCTTATTCTCTCCGCCAGCTGGGCCGGGTCACTGGGGAGGAGAAAGGACCTCGAAAACAGGGTCATGTTGTCCACCATCGACAAAGCTGCATCCACAGGCGAGAGTGGTGGAGAGTCTACACTCTCTTTGTCCGCCATCTCTGTATCTGCTGGCTCATTCCACTCTTCCATGGCTCTGTCCTCTGTCTGCGTACCAGTATGGCACTTCTCCTGATCACTGGAATACAGGGTGAGGGAACCTACTGCTGCACCTTCGTTCATGCTTTCCGTCTGAGTGGCCATGCTCCTTGACACTCTTTGGTTCTCCCACTGAGGAAAGCTGTTCTCTCCGTCTTCCACAGGGCTTTTAGAGAACAGGCATATTGTCTTTCCTGAGGTTTCAGCACTTTCTGCTCCCTGAGCTGCATGATCCTGAACTTGTTCAAGGTCTGCTCCTTCAGACTGTATCTGTGGCCCCTTTTCATTCAGCATTCCACTGTGTTGATCAGTAAATGTTGGATTTTCTCCTTTACTGTTTACCATGGCCTCTGGTTCAATGATGGCTTTGGTCCAGTTATCTTCTGGGACAACCATTTTGATCTTTTCACTTGTATTTTTTCCAGCAGCTGCTCTTAGCTGATTATCTTGGCCACTGTTCCTGTCTGTCCGTTTGGTTTTGTTCTGTGTATCTGTCTCCAGTTCACTTTGTCCATGCACTACTGCTTTGGCCTTGAAGCTTTGAGAAACATCACCATCAGTTGCTGACAACTGAAAAGATAAACAGGAGAAAATGTGAAACTGAGGGTGATGTCTCTAACGTTTATTAGGATGAATCTGATTTTTTATAGTTTTTTAGGAGTTTTAGTATTACCATAATAAAACAAACTACCATAAGATTTGAATTTAAAAATGACAACCTTTCATAGTGTAACATGTATAACGCAAATACTTCTTAAAATTTCCTACAAAACAACACTAAATAATCACCTGAATAGAAACGGCCAGTGGCCCTGTTTCACCATATGCTCCTGAGGGATTGCAAGTTTCCCTTTCTCCATGTACTCCTTTATCCACTGCACCTGCCTCAGGAATGAACACTGGCTTCCTGCAATCTTCTAAAATATTCTCTGCATGGGATGGAGACCCCACAAGCTTTTTGGGCTTGCAGGAAACGAGCAGATGGTCTTCCCGGACCACCATTATGGAATCATTACTCATATGAATAACTGGCTCCCCAAAAGAAACAGGGGTAAGAGTGTCTCCAGCCGTCCTCCAGACCTTTAGCTCATCTGCCTGTCTTTTGTTTTCTTCAACGAGACTTGAGACTACAGACTGGAGTTCCAATAACTAGGGACAAAAGAAAAATACAATATACACATATTAATGAAAGTATGGTCTTTCACTTTTACTTTTCACAATTTATAACTAGAGCAACACTAAAAAGGATGATATCCATTTTTAGAAATTCTTATTGCCTACCCCATCGCACTCCACAATGTAAACATTTTATTGTAACCATGTGAATGATGGTATACATTTTTACAGCCCACCTGCTGCTGAAGAAGCCCACTCTGGCTAGAGTGGTTCCCTTCCTCTTCAGGCCCAGTCTGTGAGACACAATCCTCTACTTCAGGGCTTCTTTCCTGCTCCTCAATGGATGATCTCTGCAGCACCTGCTGCTCCCTCAGCTGCTGGCTCTCCTTCCTCAGCTCTGTGTCTGTCTGAGTGACTGTCACTGCCTCAGTCAAGCAGTAACCAGCGCTACTCACTCCATATGCTATCAAACTACTCCCTTCAGCCACAGTTTGAATCCTTTGGGCATCTTTAGTCTTCAAGTCCAGTTCATTACCGCTAGAGCTCAGATCATGAGCCGGGAACATCACCGATGTCTTTTGAATGGCCATTTCTCTCTCTCGGCTCACTTCCTTTGACCTGGGAAAAGCCAAGTGCAATTTCTCAATAACTTCTGCACTTCCAAAACCACTAATTATGGCATAAATCCACCCCAGCACTCCTTCAGAAATGTTTGGCATCTCTTCTTGCTTCTCAGGAGGACTAACAGACAGAGCCCAAGACTGTAATGTCTTATTTTCCCCTAGTAATGTGATAATAGCATTTATATATTGTTTTACATCCACAGTGGGCTTGTCTCTTACGTGCAGCTCTTTACTTCTACAGATGCTTTCAGCTTCCCCAGAAATATTTAACTCATTATACTCTCCTACTGATTCTAGGGAGCTCTGCAAAGACACTCCTTCTTCTTGACCTTTGGTATTTGTATAACCTAATGTAACAGCAGCCACCTGTTTCCCGAGGCATGTTAACTTGGAGTCCAGCTGATTTTTCTCCCTCTCCAACTGGTTTAACTCGTCCTGGTTCATCTGTAGGCCTGTCTTAGACCTGCATGTGACCCCTCCAGTTTTGGTATCTTGCTCCTCTACTTTTATCCATTCAGCATCTGAATGTACACATAGCGCTGACTTCAATTTCAGCTCTTTGTCCTGCAGCTTACTTAACAGCAATTGTTCTTCTAAGCTGCAAGGCCTATTACTTGGATTATCTCCATCATCTTTACCAACAATAGGCTTCTCCTGATTGACAGTTCTAGTTACCGATTCCTTAAGGTTCACTGTCAAATGTTCATACTCATTTAGAACTACTGGATCAAAGTCCCTTTGTGCAGGATGCAGATCCTCTGTAGACCTCTTGGTAGCAGCTTCACTCTCTTTGTTATCATCAAGTAAACATCCTTTAGAATCCAAAGGGTAGACTTCCTTCCTGCCAGGAGATGTAACAGCTGCCAGCATAGACTTGATTTCTTTATTCTCAGTTTTCAGTTGCATTAGCTCATTCAAAGCAGCATGTAATTGTACAACTACCCTGTGTGATGTATCACCACCAACAAGATCACCTGGCTCTGTGCTTATTTGCTCCAAATTGTTCAAATATGTAACGGCTTCAATTTTTGATTTCAGCTCTTTGTTCCCTGCTATTATCTCACGAAGGGATCCTACCGAACTCTCCATACTGGTACTTTCATCACACACTCCCTGCTGATCGAGTGCTATGAGAGGATGCAAATTCTCAAAAGCCTGCAGTGTGCTCTTGATACCTTCACAATGTGATATGGGGGATTTCAGCTGGGGGTTTGGTGTTGCTGCAACATCCACCATAGATGTAATGTCCTCGGAGCTCTTGTCTTCCAAATCCAGCTCTTGCTGCCCTCTTTTCAGTAACTTTATCTCCTCTCGACAGCCCTTTAGCTCCACCTCCAGCCTCTCAAGGACATTGTCTCTGTCTTGCAGCTCATGCAGTAAATCCTGTATGTGGCAGCTTTGGCTCTCAAAGGCAAGTGTCAGCTGTTGGGTCTGGCTGTTCACCTGGGCCTGTAGGGCATCCAGCTTACCCTGAGTCTGCCTAGCCCGTCCAGCTTCCTTATCCCTTTCGTCCTTCAGGGTCTCACAAGTTCTCCTGAGATGTTCCAGCTCAAGGACCAGCTGGACTGTTTCATCCCGGAACAGCATCGTCTCCAAGCCTACTTGCTTCCCATTCCTTTTTGACGGATCCTCCAGATTACTCTCTGATTGTACCTGACCTTCTTCTTTATTACTGAAGTTACTTTCACTGTGTTTGAAGAGTTTTGTGCTTTGAGGGTCCACCCCCTCAGACTGAGAGGGGGAGTCACTTGGTGATGGCGACAAAGAGTCGATAATGACAGTCTCACTATTGTTGTTCTCCTCAGCATTGTCACATGTGATTAAAGGAGTTTCTCCAAACTCTTTGCCAGTTTCCCTGTCCTGACTCCCCCGGAACTCCAGCATCTGAGCCTCCAGTTCTTCAATCCGTGCTGTGAAAATTCCCCTGCTTTGCAGCTCATGTTCTTCATTGATTCTTCTCCTATCCTCCTTCTCACTCCACAATTCTCTTTCTTGCTCCCGATCCTCTCGTTCTTGCTTGAGTTGGGACTCCAGTATTGCAACTTGGTCCCTGAGGACTGTATTTTCCATTTCTTTTTCGGCATCCACCTGCCCTATACTCCTCTGCTCAAGGGCAGCCAGAGCATCCTTAAGCCTCCTGCTTTCAGCCCTCTCCTCCTCTAGCTCTTTCTCTAACCTCTCACCATCGCCCTTTACCTCTTGGGCTTTTTGCCGCAACTGTTCCACCTGGGCGGAGTGCTTGCGGCTCACCTGCTTCAGCCTGGTCCTGGATTCAGTCTCTGCCTTCCTTTGGGCTTCCAAGTCCTCAAGCCTCCGCTCCAGCTCCCGCTTCACCTCCTGAAGCTCATCATTAAGAGCAATGTTCTGCTTTTTTATATCCTGTAGAGCTGGCTGGCTGTCTCTCTCTCGGTCAGTGGATGGAATTGGCAAATCCTCACCCTCTTCTGCTTGGACTTGGTCATCATTGAGATGACAGTCTGGTTTTCTCACTTGTCTGAGTTCAGAATTCTCCTTCTCCATGTTATTTTGTTCTTTGACAGATGTTCTGATGCCTTGAACATCACATTCGTTTCGTTCAGCAATCAACTTGGCTTCATCTTCACGAGTCTTCTGATCCTCATTCTTTCGCCTGCCTCCTTCATCCCTTAATTTTTCCTCTGGCTGGGACCCAAGCTCTGTTATGTCATTGGAGTCGATACCCTCCCCGGGTTCTCTGTCAGCAGGATACCCTGTGTTGCTGGTACCTTCTGTCCTTTCCACCTCCCAGCTCTCCCTTGCTGGATCATGACCTGTAGTCTTCTTCTGTGAAGGCGGTGCTCGCTGGAGTCGTTCATGGTGGGAGACTGACGGAGGAAAACTATCTCCAGCTGGCGTAAATCGAACAGGAACAGCAGGAACAGCAGCCGCAGGGACAATAAGCTTGGTGGCTGTGAAGGACAGAGAACATTGGATGCATTACCTCAATTATACCTTAATAAAAGAAAATGTCTTGGACATACACATTTAGAAATAATTATCCTGTACTTCCAAAAACAAAATGGTAAAACACAAATAAAATAAAAGCTGTTGGTATGATCGGTGTACACCAATACACATAAGTATGTGTATGACTGTCTAAACACCATTATACCATGCTTTTCCACAGCCATACAGGAACCGACCCTTACCCAAGCCATACCACAAAGAGAAACTAGTTACAGCATGCTTAGGTTTTCCACTGCAGAAGGGTCAGCTTAGTAAAGGTGCCACGTGGAGTGGAGAATGACATAGGGCTGCAACAATTGATCGAGTAACTCGAATAACTTGATTACAAAAAAATCCTCGATGCAAATTCTTTGCTTTGATGCTTTGTTTAATCCACATGACTAAGCACCGCTCGGTGATCACCGTGTTTCACACAGAGGATTATTACTGTCGCACAGTGTGCTGCATTACATATAGCAGAACAGTAGAAAAAAAAAACAGAGTGGCGACGTTCCCATAGGGCAGAGAAATTTCTAGCAAACTTCCGGGTCATGGGGACGGCGAATAGTTCCAAACATTAACGGCATAGAATCAGGTTCATCTCTATTGCTTAGCAAGCACTTTAAGCGGTATGTTGATAAAATAACACATTTTTAAAAAAACATTAGCCGTCATTAATATACTAAATATTTTTTATATGTGCTTACCATTAACTGTTAAAGTTTATCATAATTAAATTATATCATATTAGAGAAATATGTAAATGAGCCTGCAGTGTCGACTCTTATCAGCCTCATGAACTAAAGTTTTGATATACTGTGACTCTGGCACATTTAGAAAGGTCTGTGCATTCCAGGGCTGTCGGAAATAGGAGGAAGGCATCCACCCCAAAACCAGCAGAACCTTCCCCCCTTCCTTCCCAAACAATAAAGGAATAAATAATTAACATCGTGTTCCTTATCTATCATTGTGAATCCGCGTGTTACTGAGGCCAATTCCCTGCGCATTCCGAATGCAAGGACGAAACCTAATGATGATTGTAGTCGTGTATCAAACAAAAATATTTTTATATCATAGGGATCAGTTATTTTTTAGTTAAGTGATGCTTTGTTATGAAACTGTACCCTCAACAATGTTAGTCTTATTTTAAATGAGCAGTATGAGTCAAGAACAGCCATAAGAGACAGCTAAGAGAGGCTCAGACCAACCCTACGAAACAATACCTTACTGACGATATACTTAACTAAGAACATTTCAGGAAACTAGTTGTCTCTTAAAGCTCCACCATAAGGTAGAACTTATCAACGACACAGCATTAAGAAGGTTTCAGGAAACCAGGCCTGCTTTTTTCTCTTTTGAATTGTTACTATTGCTCTTTAATAAGGCAAAAGTATTTACTTGATTCATCGATGGAATAATCAATGGAATACTCAATTACTAAAATAATCAATAGCTGCAGCCCTAGAATGACAGTGACATAAAACCAAAGAGACACATATATACTGTCCACACGATGTACATCATGATGTACTATGTGCAGATTTTATTCTTTTTTACTGTTTGCTAATTTCCATTACTATATCTGTGAGAATCGCTGTGTTATGTTAGCATCAAATGCTAGCAGAATTAGCATTCACTTGTGTAATTTGCATTACAAATCCATTCCATTCAACTGTCCTATAATACTTTTTATAAGTAGGAAGGAAGTTCTGAGTTATCGGGAATGCATTACTACACTGTAATGTGTGAGACTACTAATAATTAACAACAGTACATGCTGTTTTTTCCTTCAGATAATCCATGCTTATCGACACAGATCAGTGGTATCTCTGATGATGGTGATGCCACCAGCTCAATTTAGACACGCTTTTGGCCGTGTTAGTAAACAGGGCATTGTCAGCACAGGTATAGGTTGGGTATGGCTTGCATATTTTAGAATAGAAAACCATCAGTTTTCAGTATGGGTCAGGTACGGCTCGGTTCCTGGTAGCAGTGGAAAAGAGCCAATAGATGTGTTGGCAAAATACAGCATGCATTCAGCAGGGGGCAGCAGTAATACAAATTTTGTTCTCTAACACAACAAACAAAAACAAAGAAGATGACACATTTGAAGACTACAAAGAGTACTTCAAAATTAGCCAGCAGTATTAGTCACTTGTAAACAATGCAAGACTAACCATAAATCAAATGATGTAATAAAAACTGGGTGTGGTAGGGATTTGCATAGATTTGTATGTGAGAGTCACTGTGTGAAACCTGCTGTGGAAACATCCTCACTCTATTGCCAGCTCTAGTCAAACTAGCCTCCACCTAGGAGGAGTTGCATTTGATAGGCTGGGCAGACAATGCCACTAGTTTAAAAAAAAAAAAAAAAAAAAAAAAAAAAAACCTTTCATGTATATTAATTTTCTAAAAGCAAGGTTAAGATGACCGATGCGGAGTCTATGTTAGGTCTCTGGATATGTATGCCTACACAGTAGCATACAGCTGTTTAACATTTATAAGTTTACATTCTCCCCACAAGCGACAGATTCCAGTAGGCCACAGATGATGAGATGCCTAGATTCCTCACAGGCCTTCCTCACCCTTCAGCTCTTCCAGCAGTCTCAGAGCCTCACTGAGCTCCTGCGTCAGCCTCCTCACTTCCTCCTCCAGGCCCTTAGCCCTCCGTTCGCTTTGGTCCAGTCTCACAGCCAGGCCGTCCCACTCTCGGATTGCCTCCTACACCAGGGCACATGCATTGAATGCACTCAAAAAGAGCCCGAAAGACTGAAGTGGGTGGCTTATGAACACTCCACCAGATGACTAAAGGCGTCTAATGCTATGTTCACAGTTCACACTTCAGAAGACAGTTTTCGGATATCGCTGACAAAAACAAGGAGGTCAATCGGTGTTCGATGACCCGACGGAGTCACTGATGCATCACAGATCCCCGTCAGATATCTAGCATGCTAAATATCTAAACCTGTTGGCACCTCTGAATCCGGTAATAAGAAAAGTGTTGTGATTGGTAATGAGTGCAGTAAAGAGCTGCAACCAATTAGAGTGATTGGTAATGAGTGCGACGATGAGCTATAGCCAATGAAGGAGCAAGATGTCACTAATGCCTTTTTCATGTTTCCAACGACCTGTACCACAAACAAGTCGAGAAAGAAGAGGTAGACAGAAATTGCCAATTTTCTTCAACAGTCACGTGCCACTTCTCACATGTGTTTTTGTGACAAAACAGTTTGGAGACCAGACAGACTAGTTGGGATTCCTCCTGGTGAAAGATCTTGCAGTGTGTAATCCCCTGTCACTGATAAGTCATGTAGTGTGCAAACCACAACGATTTCAAGACTGCCAGTTACAACACAACAAGTCATGTAGTGTGAACAGTACAGCTATCTGACAATTTTAAAAGTTGTGATTTCGATCTTAGCATTATGTCTCTCTGAACTGTCCACCACTGTGATAGCGGTTTATGTCTATGTGACAGTTCACAACACCTGCTTCATATGAGAATGAGTTTTAAACCAGCAGAACTGCACCGCTTTGCCCTCATCCCCACACAGCCTCGTACCGTCAACTTGCACTGGGACTGCTGTTGGACCTTTTGGTTTTCAAGCAGCTCTTTCTCTGTCCACTGCAGTTTCCCCTTCACCGTGTCCAGGTCCTTCTCCACAGCCTGTTTCTGTAGCAATGCCTGGAGAGGAATGTAAAAGGGGGCTTAAGGGGAGAGCAACAGAGTTAAGTCTGGGAAAGATGAATGGGCAGATTGAAAGGAGAGAGGCTGTGAGAGAGACAACAGAGAAGACAGAAGGGACAAAAGTGAAGGGAAAGGGGATGCAGGTGGAAGGAGGGAAAACACAGCCCCATGCAGGACACAACACACTCAGTCCATCGTGCTCATAGCTGATGCCTCAGCAAGAACAGACAAGGCGCAAAATCAGCAGAAAGTACAAAAGTTGACCAGATGAATTGTTTTATACTTATTCTGCCATATTAGCTTAGAAATATAAAAATATATTAGTCTATAATCACAAAACACTGTCTTTGTGATTGACCTGCAATTAAGAAAAAACATGTTACATGCCATACTATAGATGCAAGAGAGACAGGATTATTGGTGCCAAGTAACAACACTATTTAAGGTTTGGGTGAAAAAGCCAGTCTAGCCGTAGAAGAAAAATGTTCAAGAATGACTTGGACAAAATGTCCACCAAGCATAATATTACAATTACTATATCGAGTTGTTGTGACTAGCCTGCTGAATTACACAGGGCAGTTTTGGGTGTCTAAGGGTTCACATTAGCAGGAGATTATTAAGTTACACACCACACTGTTATCATTCCTGCCCCTCCCCATCTCCCCCCCCCCCATGCTGTTCGTCTGACCACATCCTCTCACTCAGCCCTCCTTGTCCCCAAGGCTTTCTCCATGTACTCCTCCCACAAACTCTTTCCCTATAACGAAAAGCTGACATTTACATATGGGCAAAGGTTGTATCTGACATTACAGCACAAACACACGCACACACCAACTCACTAACCTTGATGCCCCAAAAATCCACTGAGTGGAAACAGACAAAACAGACACAGAAAATAAGAGAAATTGAAAGACAGAGAGAAGAGGAAAGTGGTATTAGTTTAGTAAGTCTTAGAGCAAATCACTCTCTTGTGACAGGAGAAAAAAAGCCTGATCAGCCAAGGAAGTGAGAGGAGAGAAAACACAGCAAGACGGCAAACAAGTTCCCAGTGTTACGCAACATGGATGTTTTAGATTCCAGTAAAGCGAAAAGCCAGTGAGCATGTCACTGTTTGACAGTTCAAATATAAACTATGTGGAAGCCTGAATGTCACACTAGTGTCCCAGAAACATTTCTTTCAATTCTCTTACCAAATGAATACATTGCTTTTTACATTTACATTTTACATGGTTTATGCAGTTTGGTATTGTTTGTGTGTGGAAGCACTAGACCGTACCACAGGTGTGTGTGTGTGTGTGTGTGTCGATGTGCACCTTATCACACTGTGCCTGCAGTGTGTTGTGAAGTGTCTGTGCACGCTGGATCTCCTGCTTCAGTCGGCTGCTTTCCTGCTGGTGCTCTCTCTCCATGTTCTGCCTGTCTTTCTGCAGCCCCAGCAGCTCCTGCAAGGTGCCACAATACACACTGCACATACAGCACGCACACAGCCAGTCCCTTCTCAGCAGTACTTACATACTACAAGCCAGTGCATGTGCACCGTATGGTACATTTTGTTTACACAGTACCACTTGCCCAAGTGGCCGCTGTGGCGTGATATGCAGGATCCTCACTCCCCTACACAGAAGTACACCTCACAAACACCCAAGGGATGAGGAATGGAGCCACATACCCTGTGGTGCTCTTTCTCCAGCTCTCTCCTGCTTTGCTCAGCGCTCCGTCGGCTGCTCTCTGCATTCTGCCTCTGGCAGCTCAGCTCCTCCTGCAACTGTTTCAACTTTTGCTCAGCAGCCAGGACCTGTGTGAAAACCCAAGTCAAAGCCTGCTAGTCAGTAGCCCCCTGGTTGTCACTTGCGAGTTCCAGCCCAAAGCCTGGTGCTCAACAAACACCTTTGTCATTCTCTAGTGGTGTCAAACTCATTTTCTGTTGGCTAAGTATTGCCTACTACTACTACTGCATTAAAACTCATCTCATTATTTTAGTTTGTAAAATTAATGTTTCTCTGTACTGTTTATACTAGCTCATTTTCCCAAAATACACTCTTTCCAGAATGCCATGTTCAATTCATAATGGACAAACTTAACACCTTTGCAGTACTCAAACATGATTTTTTTTTTTTTTTTTTTACACTTCAGCTGGGCAAAACATACAAAGAATCAACCTCCTTTGTTCATAGGTGAATTTATGATCGATGAATCAATAATCAACTGATCACAGAGAACATAAAAGAAAACAAGTAGAAACCAGTGATTGACATATTGTTCGGAATTCTTCACACGTCATCACTGCCATTTCACCTTGCTGCTCTCTTTCTCGAGAGAAGCACTGGTCCGGGCAAGCTCCTCTCTGGTTCGGGTCAGGTCTTGCTCCCGGGCTGCCAGCTGGGCCCGTACCTCTGCCAGCTGGGATTCCAGGCCGTGGCGCTGGTCTGATGCAGATCGTGCCTCCTGCTCCAAAGACTGGACCCAGGTCTGCATTTCCTGGATCTTTGAGCGCTGGACTGAGAGGCAGAGTGACAATGAGAGACGGCTATGAAATGTATCATTCACTATCCATTAAAATACTTCTGAAATAATAATTTCAAACGTCATCCCAAACCCCTTAAAAACGTAACGAGATCAGAATAATGAATCATTTTAACCTACTTCTTTTTTAATCCTTTGAGTTGGTAAAAACAGGCACAGCAGTATGACTCATACTGACAGCCCTGGGACTCTAAACACTGATGACACACACCAACAACAGGGCCGTCTTTTTCCAGTAGTCCTTAATAAAGATCCATTTTATCCCACAACATACACCCCCTTTTTCACTTTTTGATTAACAAGTTGACAGTAACTGTCCCCTCCAAAAAAATTCACCCACTTGTTTCTCCCATTTTTTAGGTGGATGATCACAGCTGTGAGTGACAGAGCTGACTGGAAAACAATACCAGGCATTCAGGTCTAATGCACTCAGCAAACACAGCTCTCATTCAGGCACACTTCAAAACCGGAACTTCTGGGTTCAGCAAGTGAACTTGATTGTTGCTCTGCTACAGTCAAAGCAAACTACAGTCTGAAGGATACGCTATCACTACCATTGGTTAAGCTATCATTAGTAAGAACATAAGAAATTTACAAACGAGAGGAGGCCATTCGGCCCATCAAGCTCATTTGGGGAGAACCTAACTAATAG
>JAODKC010000002.1:22391107-22420614 GCA_026777985.1 Mormyrops attenuatus
TTTGCTCGAGGCTAAACAGATTCAGCTCAGCTAACCTCTCCTCATACAACATTCCTCTAAGACCAGGAATCATTCTCGTAGTATTATCATAGAGATTCTAAAGTTCATTATTAGCATTCTGAACTAATATCCTAACAAAAATACAAATTTCTATACTGTAACTGTACTCTGCTCTTACAGGACAGCTTCCTGCAGTGCAGAAAAATAAAACACGAAAAAATCTATTGTGAAGGCAGTTGCACAGCAGTTTGCAGCCTGTGTAAACTGGCTTTCAGTGCATCAGAACTACTACGCTGGATATAAATGTGTATCTCTCTGCATCTGTGTCTGTCAACCAGAGCTGTGTTTCAAATTTGTGTCCACAGTGCCATGTGCTCCTGTTGTTATGGCGACTACAGTTTGGGCTATGATGACGGTAACAGGAAACTGCCAGGTGACACACACTGGGACAAGAAAGTCCAAATCAGTAACGAGGGTCATTTAATGTCAACACAGACGAACTGAGGGCCACAACAATGTCTATATTTACTTTACCTGCATAGGTATCAAATGTAAAATATTTCCATGTTTTCATGTGAAATAAAGGAAAATATAAACATATGGTTCCTAAATTTCAGCTGCTGGCAAAGCCTATCCAACACTGGCATTAACCCCCCCCCGCCGGGCCAGCCCATCTGCATTATCATGCCATTCCCCTACTCCCTATTGTGAAGAAAACCAGATAAGGGTAATGTGGATGCGCTTGCGGGTGATACAGCAGCAAAAGGCTTCTGTGCCATTATAGGAGAGATACGCATACTCAGCAAACACTTATAGACTGCAGCCACTTAGAAATGTTCAGACCACTTAAATGTTATCTTAAAACACACATTTGTACTTAAAAGGAGAAGAAATACTTCGCTGGAACATACAGATAAGAGATGCTTCGAAAATGAGTATAAGAGAGCATATAAACAATATGCAAGTTATTCATTTTTCCCAAATTGCTGAATTGGTTATTTATTAACAGACAGCACAGCATCATGAAATTAAATTGCTTATACTATTAAACAGCCATTATACAGCCATGTACTATAATGCAGAAGTGATGTGATGTGTGACCTCATCAAGTACAAAACAGCACTTGCTCTTGAAAATGCAGGGCTGGGCGACATTGAATTTTTCTCTTATATTCGATACATTTTTACTTACGAAATAGCTTGAGAATGTATCCTTATATCGATTGAATTTCTGATGTATACGTAGTGTACGGATGCGTGAAAATGCTGCAGACGGGCAAGGTACAAATCAGGCAGGTTGTACAGATTGGGTAGTGACTGACAGCCCCACAAAGCCTTGCTTACCCATACCATGTCAAAAAGAGGCCAGATAGTGAAACGCAAAGAAAAATGCAGCACAAAGGGAAAGAAATATTGTCAAGTGCAACACACGGGCCGTAAAGAAAAAAAAATGCTCAAAAAGGCGAAATGTAAAGGAAAAAAGAACTATTACAAAAATATATTTTTTAAAAATTTGCCAAAGAAAAAACCTCTCAACATTAATTTTTTTGCCAATATATATACATGCCTTTGTTTACGGTAAACAAATTTGACTCCATAGATTTAACCTTTGAACAACCTAGTAGTTAAATATTTGAAATACTTTTTCTGTTTTTTTTTTGTTACATTGTAGGCAGTCATATTTAGTCAATTTGCAATCTTTTTTTTGGTTCATGTGAAACAGTTCCGCAGAGGAAGAAAATAGCACCAAAATAATGTCAGGTAACATCTTATATCGAGTATAAGCATTTAACTGAACAACCTAATCATTAAATACTTGCAATATTCATTTACATTTCAGACACTTTAGTCAATTTGTATTTTTTCTAAGAATTAAGAGTTTTGTTTGTTTTTTTTTTTTTAAATAATAAAACATCTTATGTGATATTATGTTCAGCAGAGATGCACTTTTTGTGTTTTTCAGTTGAGAAACATTTATGTGAATAAATAAAACCATATTCATTCTGACTTTCTGTCCTGACTTTAAAAAAATTTAATGATATTTATATATACTGTACATCGAATATCGATAGTGACCTAAAATATTATTTTACAGCCATGTTGCCCAGCCCTAGGTAGATGTTCTTATTATAAATTAACATCATAATTAGAGCTACAACAACACTTTACCTCATTGTTTCTTCAGTCTAAAAAACAATGAACTGACCAACATCCCTTACTGCTAAAAAGTTACATTCTTCTAAAAATCTTTAAATATGGCAAAAAAGGCAACAGACAATGCCATGACATACCATCAATCTCTCTTCTGAGGTCATTTTCCATCCCACTGTCCCGCAGAAATTGAACATCACTGACTTTTTCTGTGGTCTGTAGTGACAAGACAGGCCTTCCACTAGAGGCAGATGGAGCATCCTCTCGTTCCCATGGAAACACAGCTGAGGAATTTGACTGGCGGGTTGATTGGCGGACAGGTGTGGAGCTGTGTGGTTGCTGAGGGGACATAGTCCCCCCCAGCAGTGATCTGGGACTACAATCACCAAACTGCAATTGCTGCAGGATAACATAAAAAAAAGAGGTTAGGGTGACAAGATAAACATGCTCATGGACAGTCAGAAGCCCTTAAATTAATGATTAGCTCATACTCTGCCATGCAGTGCTTTAATTTCACTCTCTCCTCTGGATTCACTCCTCTCCTCCCATCGCAAGCCTGCAGAACACAAAAACTGCATCAGACAAAGGTCAAGCGATAAAAAGTTTTCCTTGAGGAAACCAATAAACCAAATAAGAAAGACTAAGGGATCATACTGATGGGAGAGGAGCAAAATGAGAGGAAAGAGAGAGAGACAAAAACTGGGTAGCCACCATTATCCCTTGATGAGGACATGCTCCAGCAGGGAGTGGAGAATAGTGTCGAGTCCACAGAGTTGCTGGCATTCTGCAGTTTCTCAAGCCCCACCCCCAGCCTGGGGACCAGAACAGCCCCTCACAAACCGGAAGCTGTGGGGGGGGGGGGCACTCCTCCAAATCCTAATTGAGTCTCAAATAGGAAAGAGGAAGACGAAATACCTGGCCTGCTCTTTACCACCTGTATTCACAAGCCATGTACTTTCCATGCCATCACTGCGACAGGCTACCATTCTCTTCAGAAATGTTGTTAAACATGATTCAACTGATAGATGCTTTGCGGCCACAATTAAAGATTTGTGTGGTGGTGACATAATTTCTGACACAGAGAAAGCGTCTGCAGGGCTGCACCACAATGTATTAGTGAAGTCTCACCGTTTGACCTCCTGCGTCAGAGACTGCGTGAGCGTGCGGGAGGCATCCAGCTGTCCCTCAAGGCTGCACACCTGGGCTTGCTTTATCTGCAGCTCCTGGGAAAGGCGCTCTCGGGCCTTTAGCCCTGCCTGCACTTCTTCCCCGGAGCTCTTTAAGTCCCGCTGGGCCACTGCCAGCTCTGAGCGTACCTCATCATACTGCAGGTAGGCAGGGGTGCGGTGGAAGAGTGTTACATACAGATTACAGAACGGGACTTCTAAACAAAAGCTTCCCCTGCTTTTGTACCCTTGCGCACAGAACATCTGGACTGAAGAACTGAATTACTATTGAAGTAATGAAATACTTGGTGCTTCAGTAGAAATCTAGTGGTGAAAACTGATGGAAAGAACTAATCCAAGTAGTTAATACATTATTAATTCTATGCAATTACTTTTCAAAACCATTAAGTGTCTCCTTGTCTATGTGACTAAAACCCCAATAAAATGCATTTCAGAATAAGTCAAGTAAAACACTTCCTTTACCTTTGTTAAACTAGCCTTGGCATGCATTTCCTTTTGTGTGTTTACATATCAATATCTATGTATACAGTGCACACTTGCTGCCCAAATACACAGATACCTTAAGTTTCTGCTTGCTGAGAGCAGCCTCTGTGCTATCCAGCTTCAGCTGTTTCTGCTGCTTCTCCCGCTTCAGCTGCTCCTGCTGGGACTCCAGCTCTCGCACTTTCTGCAGGGCCCGGCCCGAGAGCCCCGCCATCCAGTCGTCCACTGCCCAGCTCATCATGGCACAGCTCACAACCACGCTCGTTTCACAGAGCCGCTGCTGGTGTTGTGTGCCCAGCCGGGTGGAGTAAGAAGTCAAGCCATCCCACTAAGACACCAAAGTCTGGCAAAATCAGGAAAAAGGTTAGCACAAACTGCAATATCCATGACAACATGCAAAGTAACAGTTTGATGGTAGGTCCGCCTGGACATCTGTATGCAATGTGCTGTTTGGGTCAGTCTAAGCATAAGCAAATCAGACAACATTTATAATGTGACTCTGCACCTTGTTTATGTACCCATGGAAACATAATGGTGCAAAATAGAACAGCTTCTCTCTCCTGGGCTAAAGGATAATCAGTTGGGAAATACTCAAGAGCTTTGCAACAACAACAGCGAAAAAAACAGAAGAGCACTGAATCAGAGATGACTGGACACTACTGTTATTTTTGTTTAATTTTTTTTTAGCTCAGGCCTAGAATGCAAAAAATAAATAAATCCAAACTTCCACATGCCCTGAAAAGGAAGCACAACTAGGCACTATGAGAAATAACAAAGAACATGGAATAAAGGCAATGAACATTGTGAATAATGATCTATGCGAGTACGGTATGCATTTCTGCATAAAAATATGCACCCCAAGACATGCATGTCGGCACACAGAACTACAAACATACTGTATAAAAACATAAAATGTGTATACAATCAGTTAACGTTCATGTTGGGAGAACCAGAATCAACAGGTTTATCGTGTTTTGGTAGCCAGGTGATCATCCGAGAAATATAAATATATGTGTGTGTGTGTGTGTGTCAGAGGACTCAAAAGCAGAATACCAGGTTTAGATTAATTGTTTGTGTTTTGAAGCATGGTTGGTTATCACTGGCTCGCGGCTGCAGACAATGAAGATCCCTCGAGTCGGACACGAAAATAGCGAGAATGTAAAATTGGGTAAAATGTAAAGTGGGTTTAACGACGTTAATGTCCCGCACAGACCACAGTGCCAGTGCGTGGCGGCGTCGTGCGCGCGTGCCGCCCCGCGTGGCGACTCCGCTCAGCGACCGCCATTCAAACCAACGTGTCAGTCAGGAGACCGAGCGTCATCAATCAGGCTTTTCATTAAGAAAGCAGCTCGTTTTCAGATAACGCAAACTATTTACATTAAGAGCACTACAGTGATATGTTGCAAGGTCGCCCTGAACAGTTGATATGATCATACCATACCTTTCAACTTATGAGAGAAATTATGTTAGGTATTAAAAGAAGAATATCTTATTTCTAATGAATAAATAAAAGCTGCCGACGGGCATTAATTAAATCTATCTGATTTCTTGTCAATTAAGATTAAAGCAAGTTACGTGCAGCTCATCAAACATTAGCCTGAGCCACACGACAGAAAGACAATACTGTCACTAGTCCTCACGATATGAACAACTGAAGTCAATGCCGATATTATTTTTGGATACGGTTGGTTAAACATCGCTTCGGGTGGGTAACTGTAATTGTCTAAGCTAAGAAAACATTTAGAAGATTTCAATAACGCTGTAAAACAGCCCTTATTTCACAGACAATCACAACACGCGCATTTATTAAAAGGTCGCTAAACTAGACAATAGTGTCGACTTACCGTTTGAACCTTCCTTTTCAGATAGATTTTAAAGTTTATCCTTGCACACCTGAACTGAAGTTCTCGAGTTTACTTCAGTTTGCCACGTTAGTCAAACAACCGGTTAATTCACAGCGACTAGTAAAGGACCATTAACCCGCCGTCCGGCGCCCGGATAAATATCCAGTCCCAGCTCGCGCCCCGGGCTAGCTGCGCGGCTAGCGATCGGTCACAGGCACGAGGCGGAGAGCGGTGACGTGCCATACCAGACGAGACTAGAGTCTGTTAAAAGCTGCCCGCGGACGACACCTGGCGGCAGCTTGAGGGAACACTGCGCCTTACAAAAGGCTAAGACCTCGCAGTAGTTATGATTTTTTTGTTATACTATTGTTCGTTATTTCATGGTTTATTTGTTTAGATGACGCTTTTATTCAAATTAGTTGCGTTTTACCTCTCATAGAGATAGATATTTTTGTGTAATAAATCCCAGCTAACAATTTCTACGTCCTAGGAACGTTCACAAATACGAGTAAGGAGGCTGGATGTTGTGTTTACAGTACACATAAAGAGTATTTGATCTGAGTAATGATTTTTTTATTAGAATACATTTTCAACACTAATTACCCTTAAAATTATGTTCAGGTAATGACATTATCCTGGTAACATTGACAACCTTTGTTAAAATGTAAAATGTAGAAATAAGCGTAATGTTCGAGTAGGAATGTTCTCTGACATCTTTGAGAAGACTTTTACATAATATCGGCTAAAGCTCTGGGAATGTTCCTTGTTAGCTGGGTTAACTAATTTATTTACTAAACATAACTACTTATCTTATTCAGGGTCACAGGGAGGTCCAGAGTCTCTCTCAGATGCTACAGATGCAAGGCAGAGAACAATCCATCACAGGGCACACTCACACAAGCACACCTATGGGCAATTTGGTAACTTTTAGACTGGGGGGGCTGGAGCCCCCAGTAGAAACCCCACAATAACAGTGGGGATAACACACAGAACCCTGACAGAGACTCAAACCCAGATCCCACAGGTGTGAGGTAACAGTGCTAACCACTGTGCCACTCCCTGGAGATTATGAAGTACACCGAATATATCACGGCTTCAACCCAGGTCCCAGGAAAACATTCGATAAGGTATGAATGGGAAGTCAGGCACATGGGGGCCCAGTAGGTCGTGCTGTTACATCACGCCTTCACGTGTCAGGTCTTGAATCCCATTCCTACTCTATTTGTGTAAAGGTTGAATTTGAGAAGTCATGCAGTTACACAAGCTGGCAACTCTGTATCTCTGAATTGACCTGTCTGTGATGCCTATGTTAAACTGCCATCCAGCACAGGGTACTGAGTACCCTTCACTGCCTGATTTAGGGTCCAGTCCTGCAGGATCCTGTACTGGGTAAGTGATTAGAAAATGGAAAACTGAGAAGTTCTTTAAATCTGAAACTTTATTAAACAATGTTCAATAAAGCTTAATAGTTAAAAATGGTCAATAAATGACTGAATCGATGTCTACGTTGTACACAACGTTAATAATTACATAAACTTGCCTTTTGTTTGAAGTACACAAAGAAACCAAATAAAATTTTGCTTTCTTTCATATTCATAAACTTGTGAAACTCCTCATACAAGATCTTTATCACCAATAGAAGTCAGAGTTATTATTGTGACTGTTTCACAACGCCTCAAAACAAAACTCAGTTGGTTGGAACACAACTAAATAAAGAGCAAGTATACACAGGATCAACTCTTATGTAATCTATTATGGACATGATTTCATAACAAGAGATTAAGTAGACTTGGACTTGATCACTGTAACCATCCAACCAAATGATAATCTGATTAATTTTGTTTCTACATTTATATTTTTAAAACAGTTGTGGCTTATAAATCAATAATAAAATAGATTTTTTTTTTCTTTTTGCTTTTACCACAAAGTTTGCCTTTACAAATGTGTAATTATTATGAGTGTGACACTGTAATTATACTGGATTAAATCAATGCACCTTTCTTATGTTCCAGGTATGAAACAGTTGACAGGTAACCAACAGGTCTTGGGCCCTCAGGCCCTGAGATTGTTAGCTGCAGTGTGGGCAGCTCAGATCCTACCAGCCAACTCCCATGGAGGGTGTCACGGTGGCTTTAGAAGTATGTGCTGGGCGTGAAGTAGCTGTCAAGGGGGGGATCCATATGGCAGACAAGTAGGTGTGCCACCTGCTCTGTCAGCCAGCATGCACGGGAAGAGCATCGCATTGCGCATGAACGACAGATACATGTGCGCTGCACACTGGCAAGATAAAAGTGCTGATCAGGTAAATAAGGTCTTGCCGTGCCTCAGTATTAATAGCGGATTACGTTTCTTACATACTCGGCACCGCTCCACCGAATGTGTGTGTATACTGTGAGAGCCTGCCATGCAGAAACAGACTGTCTGGGATTCGTCTAACAATTATAGGATGGGTATGCGCTTGTACCGTAGCTAATGAAGAGATAATAATCCAGCATTCATCCACTGACCCTCCAGCTGCTTACGCACTACAGGCTGGTGGGCAATACTGTACTTGAGGCATTTGTGTTTATTACTACTGATGTCATTTTTTGTACTATCAACGGGGAAAAAAGAGCAATAATTTGAAATTTGCATTTGAGCATTTATGCTGGATGAATATTACTAAATTCAACTAAGGTAAGATGTAGTAATTATTACTTTTCTTTCTTTCCCTGTTTACTTTTTTTTAAATCTATGTACATCTATATATTATATATATAGGGTTTTAACATGAGCAGGTGTGTATGGTTTACATGCAGGACTATTGCAGTTCCCTAACAGAGCTGTAGTAGTGAAAAGCATCGCATTTTCACACATGTGGCATTTATCTGTGTTTAAAGTGTGCATTTTGCGCACTTTTATCAAGGGTAGAAATGTCTTTCTGTAGTTACAGCGTTATATGTTTCATTTGCAGGAGTGCAGCATTATGCTTATTTTTAGTTAAAGCTGTATTAATCCTCATCTCTAAATAGCTCCTGAGCTGGGCAGCATGAGAGAGCTTTCAGTCAGTCAATATCCCCCCACCCCCCTCTCCCCAGATGTTTCCTTGGTCAGCAGTGCTCTCTGCAGCACCCAAAGTACCAGGCCAGCGCTCCACAGAAGAACTGGTCACCAACACACTCATGCTGGAGCTTGGGGCCCTGGTGAAGCGGGCGGAGCGGATCCGCCAGGAGCGGGCGATGCAGGTCCGTCGCCGCGGCTCTGCCGTGGACTACACCTGGCTGGCTGACTCCAGCCCCAAGCTGGCCTTTGAGATCTCCCCCGGGGAGGTGCTGGAGCTGCAGAACCTGTGCGCTAAAATCCCCCCATCCCAGTGTGGCCCCATCATTCTCAAGTAGGTGTTTACAGTGTGACAGTGACAGAATGATCACAGCCATACCTTCCATTCTGTAACAGGAGGCAGATATTCACTTCCCCACTAGCTGGACAAACTGATGCTACTAGTATAGATTAGGGTTCCATGGAAAGTTAAGATGGGGAATTTTGGATATATTCCAAGTTCCTGGGAATTACCATGAATATAATAGAAATGTTGTACCAGTGTTTCTCAATATATGGGAATTAATGGAAAATTCCCAGAATTTTGCAACCCTAGTCTAGATCCGTGTGTCTCATCCTGGTCCTCGAGGTCCCCCAGATGGTCCACATTTTTTGCTCCCCCCCAGCTCCCGGTAGCAAAAATGTGGACTGTCTAGCAGTTCCCGAGGACTGGGATGGGACACACTGATCTAGACTAGGGTTGCAAAATGCTGGGAATTTTCCATTAATTCCCATATATTGAGAAACACTGGTATGTTTCTAAACAAGATAGTTGTGTAATTCATTATGTCAATCTTGTATGAGTGTAAGGGGGAGAACAGTGAAAATAAAATGTCACCCGTCATATTTACAGCTCTTAAAACTTCAAGTAGCATCTGGGGTTATATAAAAAAGAGCCAATACTCCCCTGTTTATTACTTACCATTATTACATACTATTGTAGAATTCCATTGAACAACTGCAAACCATCAGCACCGGTCACGTTATGCATCAGTTGCACATAAATGGAAGAACTGCCTTACACTGTACCTTAGGAACGATTCTTAAACCACTGTTCTTCCCCTGTACGCCGTTTATGGTCAAACCCGCAGCACATCCCTTTTTGAAAGTTGCACTATTTGTGCAGCTTATTTATTCCTTTTTGGCTTGTTTTGTGAGTTTTATTGAATTACATATTGTCGGCGTTCAGCTTTTCATATGCCCATGAAGCTACGGTGCCCTAAGATCAAATGTTCTCCCCAGACCTGCTGAGGGCAGAACAAAATGTTCATGACTTCCTCTTTTGGTACTTTTCCACTGGCTTACAGGAACCAGGCCATGCCTGACCCGTACCTTAAAGAGACACTAGTTTTACAGCAAGGTTCCACTTCGATTTTACACTGCAGAAAGGTTGGATCAGTAAATGTATTGGTGGGTTTGGAGAGCAACAGTGACGTAAAACTGATGAGACGCTTGTTTACTGTTCACATTGTGTACATCATGGGTAACTACATGCTAATTTCCACTAGCACATCTGTGAAAATCGGCGTGTTATGTTAGCATTAATCGCTAGCCTAATTAGCATTAGCTTGGATAAACTTCCATTATGAATACATTCCATTCAGCCATTCTATTGTACTACATTAGTAAGTTAGTATTACTGATAAGCAGGGCCATGTCAGCATGGGTACGGATTAGTTACGGCTCACATAATCTGCAATGGAAAGTCATCGCTTCCTGGTAAGACTTGGGTACGCCTTTGTTCATGGCGGCAATGGAAAAGCACCATTTGTCTCCCATTTGTCCCACCCCACCCAACCCAACTCCTTCTCTCCCTGCTCAAAAGCTGCCAATTGTTGCTGGATAGATTGAACGTTCTCCAACTTATTCCATCTTTATCTCCAGGTTCAGGAAGCTGGTGGCTGAGTTTGAGCCTGACGTGCATGAAGTGCCCAGCCTTTTCCGCTCGTTGCTGCGCGACTGCCTCGACGAGGAGGAAGAGCGGGATCTGAGCGTCGCCGAGATGCAGGCCAGGGCCAGCCGCTGGAGCACGCAGCGCAGCAGGAGCCTCTCGTTCGTCTCCTTCCGGTCCAGGTTCCTCATTAACCCCTTCAAGGGCGTGGCCTTGGGGGGCTCACGCAACAACCTGCCGGAGGGGGCGATGTGGATGGATGAGGAGGTGGAAGGGGATCCGAACCGGTCCGCGCCAGCAGTGAGGAGAGGGAGGAGCAGAAGCATGCCAGATATCACCCCGATGGAGGACAGAAGCTAGTGCTGAAGGAGGAACTACAGTACTGTGCAGAAGTCTTAGGCAGTCAAAAGAAATGTTGAAAGCTGATGAGTAGGATAGTAACTATATATTTGCTCAGAACAAAAACATATTTTGACATTACAATATTTGCACATTAAGAGTAACGCAATAAAAACTAACAGGGATTTCTTTTGTTTTCTAAAAAGTTACGGAGATTCAGCTAGATGGCTAGATGAACGCCACTTCAGTTCCCAAACCTCTCCTCAGGGACACCCCAGCCATTCCATGTGTTTGTTCACCAATGTCACCACAAGCTTATTTGATTTATTAACTAAATAGGCTTTAAAAGTCAGTGAGGTATTAAGTCATATGAGGTGTGCTAGTGGTCGAGTCAAAAACTACATGGGTGTATTGGATGGTTGCTGCAAACACTGTGGTGATTGTAGGAGAGATCTGAAGTGGTTAAGCTAACACACTTTTACAGACATCATAGTTTTACACAGGCATGAAGGTTATTTAAACATTATTTTCTTTGACTGGCTAAGACTATCACATGGTACTGTATGTGGGTTCAGAGTGTAGAAACAAGACATGTCAGTAGCAAGGGAAGGACAGACATGAAAAGCCAGCATGGGTAACATACATTATTGTTTCTACGATGTAGATATTCACATCAGAGATCACACAGAGTGTACAGAAAACTAAGGAAGACGTGCAAAGGCAGCACCTTAGCACCAACCATGATACAGCACACTAATGGCGCAGATTCATATATACATGTGATGTATCAACAAACCCATGGAGGGTTACATTCGTTAAGTTACTAGTTTCTGAAAACAGTTTAAAAATACCAGCAGTATTCAAGCCAGAAATAATTTATAGTACTCGTCAAATTTAAATCTAAATATTTTTGTGAATATTAAAGCAATACGGAATGTAATGCATTGCTGTGTGTTGCAGAAATACACTTAGGATGAAAAATCGAATAAATAGGTACTGCAGCTCAGCTGCCTCTGTGTGCTTCACACTTTACAAAACCTGAAAGGAAACCAGCAGCTTTTCTTGGAGACAGTGACGCAGTGACTGCCGCGACGCAGAAAGCATCAGAGACTGCAAACAGCTTACGGTAAACTGAATGGGGAACACGGCCTACCATCAACAGTCAGATGGATGGGCCACCAACTCAGACACCATACAATGCATCTGACTGGAGGAGAACAATCCATGTCAATGCATATCAAGTGTCATGAGATTTGGCCAATCAATGAATCATAAATGGGCATAAAGTGTGGGAGGTACAATCATCCAGGCTTATAAATAGTTTTCTGATGGGGAAAAAAAACTAACAATGGAGCGCATAGGAAATAACTCACAGCATTTAGCACTCTCAAGATGATTCCAGGTTTCCTTTGAAACATGTACTACTAAATCCGTGCTCAACTATCTTTATGTTTTAACTTACAATTAGTATCTCCCCAGTAATCTTAAACTGGGCTGTAAAGAGCTATAAGGAACATTTGAGTATTTTCAAAAATAAAATTGATTAAAATAGTCCCGAAGACACTGTAACAGCATTTTTAAAAGGTTAAAAAAGACAACATACAGAATCAGTGCAGAACAACACAACAAACATCTTCCAGCTCATTTTAATATTTACATGTTTTTAATAATTATCTGTAGTTTGTACACTACAAGCATGAGCTAGAGTCAAACAGGAGAGGTGTGATAAAAACACGGTCATTACTGACACAAAAAAAAACCCTCCTGCAATATTATGCTGTTCTTTAATGCAGCGTTTCCCAACCCGCTGCTTGGGGACCCCCAGACGGTCCACCTTTTTGCTCCGTCCCAGCTCCCAGTAGAGAGCAAAAATGTGGACACTATGGGGTTTCCCGGGGATCAGGTTGGGAAACACTGATTTAATTCACAGTTGTTCTTCAGAGGGAGAGGTAGAAATTAGAAAATGACAGGAGGATGACCTAGAAAGATCCAGAAAAGTGATTAGCAGTTATGCATCCAGACACATTGTTACCTTTCAGTCTTGGGTTCAAGATGTCCCTTGAGTAACTTCTCCAAGGTCTGACACAGTCAAGAAATTTACACAACATATTTACCACTATATACCTAAATGAGTAACTCCTTCCCTCACTTCATTTGGCCTCCATACTCCATCATTCAAACTTATTCTGCAACTAACCCTGTACCATCCACCAAATATATATACAAATTAGCTTATAGTCTTCAAAATGTGACATTCTCTATTATGTACATTTCAGCCCAGGGTGTGGCATTCGTGGACTGAACCAGCAGATGAAAGGGAGGGACTAATTATTAAAAATCATCCAGGATATCTCCCGCTTCCCAAACTGCTGTATCTATGCCAATCTTTCCCCTTGCTTCAGAGTTCTTAAGTGTACCAAGTGCCAGACACACAGTAACAGTTAAAGAAAGCTTACAGCGGTGCACATATACAAACTGAGGAAAAGATCAGATACACAGAGTCATCCTGTATAAGATTATGTAAGGTTTAAAAATGGGCATACTTCAAATGTGAAACTGATGAGTTTTAAAAGTACGTTAATTTTAGGCCAATTTGAGGCAACTGTCTGGAGTAGTAACGCTTGAGGCCCCTCGTCCACAGTTAACAGCCTCTCTGGAAAATTTTTGCATTAAGTTTTGCGATGGACTGGAGAGGAGGGACATGAGTGCAGAGTCTAAATCCTGACAATGTCACAGAAGTGGCAATGTAACCTCTGTTAAACTCTGCATTTTCAGTTAACTGCTTAAAATGGCAGCTTGATGGTGGCTTCTGAACCCACTCCCACACCCTGAAGCCATTCTGATTACCTGAGGAAATTGCTAAGTGACAAAGAACCACTATGTACCATGTACCACTCTTCAGTCACATGTAAAGACAGGCGTGTGGAGCCTGGAGTTACAGGTGAGAGTCAGGATGCAGGCTGAGATGTGTGCGAATAGAGCCATCACTGCAGATCCCAACCCTTTAATGCCAATTCACTCTCTCCCCATTTTCGGTCTTTTCCTCAGTCTTTCTACAAAGCAGGAATGTTCCTCTGTTGAAAAAAAATCTAATTTAAGTTACAATAGTAACCTTAAATAATTCAAATACAGGGAGCAAGTTCAGCGACAGGCCTAAACTTCATAAATAAAACCACAAAGGTCATGTCGACTACCTGGCAGCACTAAACAAAAACATTACACTGTTTTTAACTCAAGACAAACCAATGAGCAAAAATGGATTTACAAGCTCTGAAAATGTTCATAAAAATAAAGAACAAGAAAGGGAGATGATGGCAGATCATAACACTCCTGGATTTGGGTAAATCATATCCATTTTTCCATTTGGAAAAACTACATGAGCTTCTGTCATGTGTTGTATGGGATACACCACCTAACTTTGTGTTTAGGAGTGTTATAAATATATAGAGTAAAGGTAGATATTTTCACCACTGCCGCATTTGGGAAATGAATAGATCCAAAAAAGTGCCAATATTGGAATGTTACACGTATAATATTTCAGAATCCTGTGTTCTTTATGAAAACCTTAAATATGGGACCTTTAGAAGAACTGCTTATGTCGCTGTAAAGGTTGTGTAAATCCTAATATTTATTAGGGCAATCACTTTTCAAAAGGTCAGGAAAAAAGTATAAATATATGTCCGAGTGTTACGCACATAGAATTTCATAACCCAATGTCCCTTATGAAAAACTTCCTATTTTAGAGGAAGAATTACTTATGTCACTGTTAAGGTTATGGATAAACCTTACAATTTATTATGGGGGGGTCACCTTTCTAAAGGTCACCGATGGTATATGAAAACTCTAAAAAGTCACATAATGATAAATAAAAATAAAAATAAATAAAAACACAAGCTGGGCCAGTTCCCCAAAAACAGCAGCTTTCAAAATGTTTACCCTCAGAGAGAGAGAGGTGGGGGTCATTAGCCACGAAAGAGAAGTTTGTGAATGTACAGAAAGTTCCCATCTGTCCAAAACCCTTCAAAAGCTAAAGAGGCTTCATCATTCTCACTCCCTGTCACTTTCACACACCCTTATAAGAGCCATCCGCACTCTAATCTTCCCCCTTTCACTCCTCTCTCCCTCCAGTATGTGTGACTGTGCACCCCCCAACCCCCTCTACCGCCCAATCCCTCTTCAGGCGAGGAAGACGACAAAAACAATAAAGAACACAATCAGGATGAAGAAAATCTTGATCAGCAGCCAGCGGTTGGAGGAGACAGACTGGAAGTACTTAAGGATCTCTGCGTGGGCAGCCTCCACGTTGAGCTGACTGTCTTCTACATTAGCATCGATTCTGAGAAAGCAGGAAGACAGAGAGCATGACAGCTGGAGCAAAAGGCCACAAATGGCCAAGGACAAACACTCCAATGGCTCGAAATGTGTCAAACATAGTTTACAAATAAGCAAAGTCAAGCACTGCCTTTCAAGGACCGGTACCTATATTCCTCATCTCCTCTCCTCCCGGACTCTAAACCCCAAATCCTCTCTCACACCCTCTGTCTTGTAACCCTTCCCCTTCAGAGTGGCCTCCGGTCCCAATACATCCCACCACTGACCCACCTCTGCACCATCTCCTCCTGCTCCTTGACCATGTGTGCCAGCTGCTGGAAGATGGAGCCCAGTTCCACGATGGTGGACTCGATGTTCTGCATGGTGTCAGCTCGGCTCTGGATATACGAGTCCTAAAGAGGGGCAGTGCACAGACTCAGTAGCAAAGAAGTCGATAATCACCATCTCAAATTTTACAGCATGTTCTCAAGAAGGGGAAACTACACAACAGGCCAATAAAGGTTATGACAGAACCGATCAGTGTCTGAAATGCATCCCACAGTTTAACATACTTTCTTTGAAGCACAACGACCATCATGATACCAGATCTTGAGAGGTACCTGTTCATCTATGAGCTGAAGCTGCTGACTGGCACGGGGGTCCATGTCTATGGAGACCTCATTCGATCTTCTTGATTCATCCTGCATCAACACTGAACTCTCTGAAGAAGATGGAGAAAGGAGAAGAGACACCTCATGGAACACGTTACAATAAGCAGACAAGCAACTGAAGAAGCTCAGGGTGGACAGACACAAGGCCAGATGAGGAGCAGAAATATGAATAAACTTCAGTTTGATCCAACCGCAGTTTGATTTTTTTCCAGTTTCCACAAATATGGTAAAGGTGATCACCAGAAGCTTAAACCAAAACTATTAGTAAAAAGAAAAAAAAAAAAATATCACATCTGGATATTTAGCTTAAAAAACCTTATTCAGGTGTATTCACATGTGCACAATTTTAAAAGGTGTACTGTCAACATGCTGATGAAGCTGGAAGCCAACACTATTACTGAGAGGGTGCAGAGATATGCAAGATGATCTTACTGAAGTTGGCAGCATGTAAAGCGGAAGCGGAGATGGGAGCCTGAGAGAACTGCTCCCGCCGGCTGCGCTGCTGCTTCAGGTTCTGAGGGGAGGGGGGGCAGAGAGGGGAAATCCATCATGAGGGGGACTGAGGGGGACTAAGAGAGATAACTATGGATAACTATGGTACTTTTACAGCGGTTAAAATAACAATACAAGTCCAAATACAGCTATATATCTGGGTACAACTTGAAAGGTTGGGAACCCCTAACCTAGACAATTGTAAACTTAACTCGATTATGTTTTGGAGATGTTTGCTTGTATCAGTCCATCTGGCCTGGTAGTGGGACAATGTCAAAGAATTTTTTATTTAATAGTAATGGAACAAACAAGAACCAAAATTATGACCAGTCCAATTCAAATAATTGGTGAGAAACTCATATTTGTGTCTTTCTGTCAGGAATACAGACTATAGTATAGTCTGTAGTTAAGGTCTGCACCTTTTTGACAACAAATTGCTCCCATGAAGTCTTACCTCTGTTCTGACTTCCAGTACTGATTTAAAGTCGTTCGACATAGACGCAAGCTTTGACTGCAAGGTTAGAGCAAAGAAGAGCCTAGTGAGTTTGCCAGCCTCAACAAGACTGCACACATACCCCATAGCGGTATATAAAATCTAACGAATAAAATGACAAGATACAGATAAACTGGTAAGTAGTATGACAGTTATCAGCAGGTTCTGGTCATGTACTCATTTGTCGGTGTTGATCCTGACCTGCAATGACACGACGATGCTGTTGGAATGCGTCTGCACGTGCTTGCCTTCCTGGCCGGTCCGAGACAGCCCCACCTGCTGAAGCTGTGCTATCTGTTTGTTTAAGCTGTTGATATCCTGGGATGAAGACATTTACATTTCCCCATTCAGAAGACACTACTACCCAAAGCAGCTTACAGACTGAACATGTGCAAAACATTAAAAAGGACAAAAAGACAGATCATAAACACATGGAGAATAATCCACAGGCAAGTCTGCACAAAAGAATATCATTACAGATAATGTAGCAAAACCAAGTCAAATATATATTGAAAATAGACACACAACCAGTTAATCAGTCAGACTTGGCTTCAGAAAATCAGGAGTAAGTGAAAGAGTTAATGGACTTATTTCTGACTGGGGGGGGGGGGGTCGGGAAAGACATCAGGTCCCCCAATGAGGAGAGGCCAAATGAAGGACTTTGGCCCTTGTGCGCTCTTTGTTCTGCATTTTTCATCCCATTTCCCTGTGCTCTGTGCTGACAGTGCTGCCCACATACATGTGGAGGTTCGTACACGCAGAAGTCACAGCTGCAATATTATACTCAAACACAATGCATTGCCTCACCTGCTTAATGATATACGTTAACTCCTCAATCTCCACAGCTTTGTCATCAAACAGAGATTTCCTTTTGGCAACTAATTATAAAAGAAAGACATCATTGTATTTCAGGATTCACTCCAACTATGCATAAAAAAGTAATTAAAAAAAAAAAGTCACAGCACAAAACATAATCATGAGGGAAGGAAACACAGGTCCTTACGTATAGTGAGCTTTTCCAGTTTGGCAAAAGTGTTACTCAAGTCTTTTCCAATTCTCCTACAAGAAGAGAGAGAGATCAAAAAAGATATTTATATGACAATAATTGTAAAAGATTCAGTGTCATAATTACCAAACAGAATTTACAAAACAGAGCTAATGCTAAATGGTGTGTGCCTTGCTAATTATATTGCAATTAAGCATGAAAAGATATTCCATTCTCTACGCAGAGTTTGCTGACTAATTAATGTAATTTAACCTGGCCTCCCTCAACCTGTGTCACGTACCTCATTATATTAATATCAAATAACAGGTTCTACAGAGAATGAGAGAAAAAAAACTGGAAATGCAGGAAAACAGGAACTGACTTAGCCATAAGTGTGAAGTCACTGCGTTGCTTGATGACACTGAGAGCTGGCTTATTTGCCTGGATCCCAATCTATCCAGAGAGATGAGAGTTAAACACAGAAGCTGGCATGCTCAGCACCAAATACAGAAGGCCGGAACTAGCCAGCGTCTCACCTGTCGGCCCTGCAGGGACTTGCATGCAGAGAGGAACTCTTGAGTCCTATCCCGGCAAGACATGCTGTTGGTGTTAGGCAGTGGGGCGGCGGCCAGGGTGGGTGTGTCTTGCAGATGGATCAGCTGCAACTTTGTCTGGGAGGCCCCAAGATACACCCCCTGCTCACTGGTATTAGGACCGTGGCGGAGATGTGTGATCATGAAGGTTCCACCACATCACCTGAGGTTAACAGGAGAGCATAAGAGGTCCCACACAGTCCAGAGAACTCAAATTCACAGCAATGCATTGTCTGCAGGCCCCCAGCAATATCAACTATAACAAATAGCCTTACAAATATATGCTGAGCATAAACGAATAAGCTAATACAATAATAATTAACATAACTAAAGTTGATATTCCTTCCATGGGAGTATCCCATGGTTCCTCACATGGTCTATATAATTTTTAAGTAAATAAACTGGGAACTTAACTGTGAAAGTCTGTACTACAAATTCACATGGAATTTCACAGCGACCAACACAATGCTGTTAACAACAGGCAGCACCAACTAATTAACTGACCAATTCTACAAAAACCCAAAACCAAAAGTGGGGATGTCACTGAGTTCATATTAAATCACTAGGCAAAACATGTATCGATATTCGTTTAACTGAAACCTTCTAGAACTCTAAATGAAAACATCAAACTTTATACCAGATTGGTTATTAAACATTTTCTGGTATTAAGTGCAGTATTTTAAAAACTATGTACGACTTTTCACCACCATCTACAATTTCCTAGGTGCCTATATACTTGGGTTTAAAGTCTTACACACAACCTACCACTTTCGCTTTACCGAGCCTGCCTCCAGCGTCACACATTTCTCATACGCGTCCCTCTTACTGACTATCTCCTATTCTATTGGCCAACAATTCTATTACTCATAACTTACGCCTCTCTTCTTAAGAATGTGATTTGCTGAATTTCAAGTCAATCACAATAGCTTTCAACCACATTAAATGATTGGCTGTTTCAGAAATCGATAAAACGTTCTACGCGCCGGCGAAACTTGAAACTATGTAAAAAAATATATATATACTTTACAAGCATAAAAATGATCAAACTTCAACCGATCACCGTGACAACAATGGATTAGCGCGTCACTTTGAACAATTTATCAAATGTACCTTTTATCGGAAAGACAAAAGTGCGTTTGAGGGTAAAATATGATATTACGGTTCCGACATAGCCGGCTAACTGTAAAAAAAAAACTCTCACAGCTCCTTTATTTCTTATGAATACATCACTGTGAAGCGCAGGTGTACCGACAAACATATTTAAGTAAGTGTGATTTATAAGACCAAGTTCTTACCGGCAAATCCTTGTTTCGCTCTATATAATCAGAATCTCCCGTATCGGTGTTTGGGGATTCGCTCCGGTTCACTCCCCGGATGTTGACGTCACCGCCACGTCTACTAGTGCGCGTGTCCGCATCTGTTCTTTAGTACATGCACTGTGGGTGTCACATGATAACACGAACGTGTAGACGGGAAATTGCCACCTAACAACAAATAATGACAAGAAACCGCGACATTTTTGTTATATATAACACAAAAACGAACAGCGAAAATAAGAGATTATATGCAAGTAAAGCTAAGTATTGAATCAAATGCAATTCCGTTGTTCAAGTATAAAGTTATTCTTGCCAGCAGGTGTCCCCATCGCCTACCTTTAGAAATAAGAAGAGGTCCGTTTCATTGGTAAGAATAATCCACTTCTGTCTTCTTTAATATTCACGTAACTATAGCCTACAACAGCACGCTTATTTCATGAATACTACTCTTTTGATACAAAATGCAAATTCTACAAAATAATTCTTAATTCGTAAAAAATGTTCAATAAAACTGGAAAATATTTTGTATGTCCATACGGATGTAGATAAATGACTTGTACTTTTGTTCCGTATATATAACAACGTATATATAATTAAAACTGTAATAAGACATGAAAGGAGATGAAAGAAGAAGAGAGTTTGAAGCAAATGGGAATGGGGGGGTACTATAAACAGATAACACGCTGTATGATCTCCTGATTCATACCTACGTGGTGCCCGCATTCTCCAACCCAACAAGTGCAGACAAGCTAAGGGCCCCCTTCCATCGCCCCCTCCTCACCCATATGAAGACACTACATCAGCTCTGCTCACAAGTCTCATCATCATGTTCAGTTGTCTTCACATTCCCAAGTACAGTCTAAACTCAATAACCAACAATATGACTCTCTGCAGAAAATAGGATGCACATTTTGACTGAAGTGCATTTTCCAAAACAATACTGGCTACAGTGTAACAAAACACATGTTGCTACTGGCTAGTAATACCTGGGTGATATCATAACAAACTCTCTCTCTCTTTCTCTCTCTATCTATCTCTCTCTCTCAGGAAAGATGCTATCATGTACACACAGTTGTGCTATCCAGATGTCATAAAATACACACACAGCTGCTTCAACAAAAGACTGGGGGAAAACGTGGCTGGCTGGATTTTTTTATCATAAGAAAAACATGACACTTCACACAGACAGTAGAAACAAACATGGGAACAGTGTTTATAGATGGAAATGAAAAAACAGGCAAGAGATGTAGCGGGGGAGATAGATATTAACAGAGGAAGATGTATGCGGGAGGTAGAGAATGATTTAGAGATGAATGAAAAGATAAATTATTGTGCTATTATATAATCTGTATATAGAGCATGTCATTTTCATAATTTCAAATAAATCTTGCGTTTATTTTATTTAACTTTATTATATAGACAGATTTTTTTACTGCCTGCATTGGTCTCTGACTCTGAAGTTAAATAGATAAGTCTAGTCCTGGCAAAATTCACCGTATGTATGTCCCAGAGGCAGGATGCCAAATATGAACTCATTTAAATCAGCTGCGTAACAGAGAGAAGCGTGCAGATGCTGATAATCGCCTTGTTAGTGTTCTCTGAAACTGAGTCAGCATGGAGGGGAAAGACAATATTGTTTCTCATATTATTGCGTCATTTACACTGATCTCCCTCACTCCCAATAAGCGTTAGTAATTAACGTCCTGTTTGTCTTTCATTACAGCAACGACAACTAACAGGGAACGTTCTCAGAAATTTAGGTAGTATTATGTCACAAATTTGCCAGAGAACGTTCTTACTGAAACGTTAATAGAACATTTTACACGTTTTACATTTAAACAAAGGTTTCGTTAATCTTAGCACGACAACGTCATTACTTAAACATCCCTTTTACATAAATCATGTTGGAATTATAGTTCCATAATAAAACATTGTAGTGTTATATGTGTACACTGGGAATGCATCATGCAGCCTTGAACCCCTAACCTTAATGGTGCTACCTGCTGCTCTACCATACCATTTCTTCATTTATGCATTATTGTTTTTAGTAGTAGGAGTAGTAGTTGGAGTAGTGGAATAATGTTCAAGGAACCAAGGTTGGGGCCATTCTGGAATGCATTAATCAATTCCAATGCAAATGAGGAAATGGAAATGGAGTTGGAATTTAAATCTCCCTGAAATTCGAATTCAATTCCAATTCTGTTCCCCATAATTCTTTTTCCAATCCCGACTCCAGTCCCATTTGGATTAGAATTGATGAATGCATTCCGAAATGGCCCCAACCCTGCAATGAACAACAGGAAAACATGACACTTTCAGTGTTTCCATACCTTAATCATAACATTCAGTAAATGTTCCTTGACAAAATATTGTTAGCTGGGGAGTGCCGAGAGACTGAGTCACAGAGAAAGGGGTGGGGGGTGGGGAGAAAAGGGTCAGAAATCACCCTAACAACCTTTTTCAAAAATAAGCTGTTTTCCTTTAATGACTTGAACATTGTATTATGGTTACTGTTAACAGCACGGTTCATCTCCTATCGACATAATTAATAATATTCTTCTTCACATTTACAATGAAGTGATTAATATTGTTACCACCAATATATAACATGACTGACAAATACACACTTTTGCACACTTGCACAGACAATAAATAGGGCACAGATGGTGTAGCAGCAATAATAATTATCATCATTATACACACATATACTGTATATATATTTATATATTTGTACGGGGGTTTTGGATTTGATTTGACAATTAGGATGTGACACACACTTAGTTCTAATCTACACTCCAAAACCAGAACTGACAATAAAGGTCCACATTGTAGAGAAATTTAATATTTCACCCAGATTCTCTTAGGTGGAACTGCAGACTACACATTTGATTAAATGTTGGAGATGTCATATACAGTATTTAGATTTAAAGTGTTATGAATGCATTAAACTACTATATCCATATTATAATTATATTAGTCTGTGCTACATTTGCTGACCCTTCCCCAATATTGCTTTTGCACAATCTAAGCATGTTGCAACTAGTAGGAGGCGCTGATATACTCTTTGGAGAAAGTCTGCTATACACTGACTCTCTAAAAATGTCCCCACAATGGTTTCACACTGACAGACAAGGGAGGTGTCACGTCACCTGACAGAGAGTACACCATAAGCGACCTAGTGTCTAAGCTAGAGGTACAGACACCAAACATTGCAGTCTAATGGGCTACTTGCATAAGTGTGGACGTACCACTGTGGAATCTACAGTACAGTACAAGTCAGCCTGATTGAAAGACCCCTTAATGTGGCACTCATCCTACACCTTTCATGATGTATTTCTGCTCATCACACACAAATCAGTCTGAAAATGCTAAGTGGACGAAAGGTTTGTTAAATACATACAAATACTCTTGAAAAAAAATTATGAGGGCAAATAAATAATAATGTAATAAATATGGGTGTGTCGTCCATCTCAAAATTGGTACAAAATCCATTTAAAAAAAAGCTGTCCTGGAAAGTGGGAGGCTATTATATCTGTCCTCTTTCCCTCTGTGGAAATGAAGGCTGTGAACTCTGAACTGGGACCCTGTAGCGCTGCCTTTCAGCAAAGGCCCCTCTCTGTTTCTCAACCCAGCCACTAAAATGGGCTCCAGACATGGGATGAGAACTTCAGCCAAGTGAATGAATTATTATGCGGCAGGAGAGACTGCATTACGCTGATGGCACAAAACGGCATCCTTTGTATATTCTCCAGATAGACTACCCCCGGGTGACAGAGCAGGGTCCACTGAGAAGCACAAGCAACAAGCAGGGAATAAGAAACAGGAAGACGTGAACAGAAGCGATTAAGGCTTGAATACTGGGACAACTGAAAAGATCTAAGGTCTAAGGTTACACAACTTGAGGTAATAAGGAACACAAAACAAAAGACTTAACTGATCTACACTAAGAACAATTAGAAGGCCAAAATTCTTTTTCTTTGTTACAGAAAATAATAAAGGTGACATTTTGGGCCTTTTTCAAGAAAAGTTACTGAACACCAGGACCACATTAATTATTGCTCAGTTTACCTAGTCACTTGACTGAGGTCTGAAAAACAACATGCCGTAAAAATAAAAAAAAATTAATCAACACAAAAAAGCAGCAGTATGAAGCAATATTTAGTTTAGTTCCAAAGTCCATTGTCCTGTGTGCATTCAAACCAAACAGGAGCACTGGCCCTTTAATTTGAAAAAATACACCAGCACATTGGTGTGATATCTTTGTTTCATTTTGGCTCAAAAAAGGTATAATCAGTGTTAGCTGGCCTAAAGCTTTTCATCAAGCAGCAAATAAGTATTTTGATGCAGCGCATGTCAATAAAGATTTACTACATCTGCCACTAATTCTGAGGCTTAACTTGGAAGATCCATTGCCATGCTACACAATTCTGTCCTTCATTTCCATTTAAAAAGTTCCGCTCTAATGCACAGAATGAGTCTAATTAGATACACAGCTTTGGTGGGGACGGTTGTGTGTGTGGGGTGGGGGTGTCACTCCTTTTATACATTTTACAATTTACAAAAGAGTGTAGGTAAAAGTGTTTGCCTAAACCCATTTCCTAAAACATTTAATTACCTTCTCCCTGAGTCCTACCTTGGCTACACTTGGTTTGAGTGATTTAGTCTTAAATTCATTGAATTCCATGGCTATGCACACAAAGGAAGACCCTTCCTCATCACCCGGGTCCGCTGATCATTCTGAAACCCTCACTGATAAGGCATCATTACACAGGCTGATTGATTTTACTACAAATTTGCAGCTTCTCTGCCCAATCAGAGAAACACCTTTCAAATGATGCTGGTGTAGGTTCCACCGAAACCTCGTGCTCCATCTTATAGAATCTACAAGATAAAGAACAAAACCGAAAGAACTAATGGCTTCTTCTCAGTCTCCATTTCATTGTGTTTTCGTGTGCGTGTGTATGTGTGTGTGTGTGTGTGTGTGTGTGTGGTTTCACTTTTATGTTCCAAGACAAAATCAGTTCAGAGGTTGTTTAAAAATTCATAGGAATATATTTCTTTCTTTCAGCACACGCACCTTGTCTTCGGCACAGACACACAGACATACTCTGCAGGCACCATTTTGTGAAATAACCAGCCAATCCGAGTGCTTCTAACAGGCAGGAACACAACAAACAAACAAACAGAAAATAATATAACACAAAAGAAACATTACATTTTTTTTTTTAAAAAAGGCAGCTTTTTTTTTTTTTTTACCAACATGAACACAGTGAAGGCATCGCAAATATATATCTTAACATAGGCATAATGGCATAAAAAACAACTAAACATCTCACAAGGAATATATATCGGTATCTAAAATATATTTTCCATTCTGACTCAATTTTAACAACAACAAAAAGCTTATTGTTACCTTTGTATATGTATGCGTGTTCAGAATTTATTTGCATCACAGTGTTTCAGAATCGCTGGACGTTATGGGGATATAATTCTGAATTTAACCATTGTGTTTATTTATGTGTAAGTGTTTGTGTGTGTGTGTGTGTGTGTGTGTGTGTGTGTGTGTGTGTGTGTGTGTGTGTGTGTGTGTGTGTGTGTGTGTGTGTGCCATTTAAAGTGCCTAACATTATCTAATATATTTCAAGATGGATTCGGGTGTGAGAAACTAAAAAAAACAAAAGCAATGGTGTTAATTACAAAATGACATAGAAAAGAACAATATAGGATTGGGTTTAAAAAAAAAAAAAAACTCAAGTATGTGTTTAAGTCTGCTTGTGTGTGGTCCTGTGGAAGAAAGCCAATATTTTTCACTATTGGCATTCCTAGCACTGCCCGACCAAGTTAAAGGCCCTTTCAGTCAGGAAAACAAAAGGAATCAGACAAAGCAAAACCAACAAGCCAACAGGAAAAATAAAGATTCATTGACAAAGTCTGTGGCCGGCTGATGGATGCACACACTGAACAGAGAGAAAGACACACGCGCGTTATTAATGACAGCCATGTGGGGATCATGTAATGTCATTTTAAATTTGGTCACTTTAATAAAATCGATTCCTCAGAAAAAAAGGAAACCTGATTATTTTAACAATATGTGCCCATATGTGCGGATTCATTCATTGTATGGCGATACAATATCGAGGTCATCATTAATTTTCATCAAAACTCTGTTTTCACCATATTAAGCTTTGTGCTCTCCCCACATCACTTTTCCATGGATTATTTCCGCTAAAAAATCCATTTCCTCAGACCATTGCCATGTTGGAAGTAATAATTTGACAAACGATTGTCGGTCGGTTTGCAGGCACAAGCTGCCAGTCTTCTTGCAGCCTGAATCGGTGTGTGATACTAACCATGTATTGTAGGGTGTTCCCCCGACAGCAGGCCAGTCAAATTCTGCAAACTCCAGTCTTTTTCTGTGCAAACCCACACAATTAGTTTCTCTCCACTTTTTGCCTGTTGACCAAGCATATATCACTGCCGTTATTCAGTGGTCACATTTTGCTCTGATTCACTCCTTCAAACTGGGAGAGGACATCAGTAACCTTGCCTTCCTTTTCGACCGAGAGCAGGAAATTACCATGTAGGATTGCTCTAAAATGGCTTCGAATTCTGATGACGTGACGCGTATTTGGCAAGTGATTCTTTATATGGACCTCAGTTTCAGAACTGTGATTTACAAGGGTTATTCTACCTGTCCTGACCTGTTAAAGAGCAGCATTAGTTATACATGAGCCCGTGGCACCTACTGTACTCCAAACAGATCGATGTGCCTTACTAACTGATCTGGGTAGTATCCCCCAGGTCAACGTTCGCATGAAGATCCATAACATAACATGAAAGGTTTCAAGAAATATGAACGTGTGTTCCGTCGAACCACATGTCCACCATTCTGTTCCCCAGACCTTGCATTTCGAATGATGCCATTAAGGGAAGGGGTGCCATGGCAACGTGATCCAGTTTGGCAGCAGTTTTTAGAAAAGCTTTATGATGAGACTTGATAACACACACATATATATTTATTTAAGACTACTTGCTGTGGTAGCTTCAAGGTGGTTGGGTTAGGGAAGGTCAACAGTGGTTTGTGTGACTTGTTTGTTTAAGCACGCACTCTGTCCACCTTAATTGTCCTTTCAGGTTTCCCCTGATCTCGCTGTTTCATCTCCATCACATCACATGATTATTTTGTAGGCAGGACTCCTTTATTTCCACTGTGGCTGGGAGACACAATTTCAGCTCATCACCGTCGCAGAGACTCGCATCTGAAAGCAAGGGGTGGGTTAGAAAGGAGGTGAGTTGGGGCCGGTTATTCAATCCAGCTGCGTCTGGCATGAGTCTCACACTAGGAGGGCAGCTTAACCTCTACTAACCCCGACAGACCTCAATAACATAGCTAAGCTTATCATTTGCAAGGTAGACATATACACTCTCGAATGTCTGCAGACATTACGACCGAATGAAAAAAAAATGTATTTATAATGGATATATTGGTCTGTACTTTATAAACATGTAAAATAACTGTATGGTATAAAACAGGGATCCCCAACTGGGGACAATTTAATCCGGACCGTGCAATCGATCACCTGCCCGCCCCATAACCCTAACCTTAACCCTAACCCCCCCGCCCCAGAACAGGGCAGTGGATCTTGGCTTTGTGCTGCTGATGGAATTTGCCTCTCGGGGAAAAATAGCTGGGGACCCCTAGTATAATAGGACCCTTATGCATGCTTGATGTATCACACTGAGCCATCAGGAAATTGGGTATACTGTTTTTTATAGTGATTGTACTTGTTTGGGCATTTCCACACTAAGGGTTGCGTGATGTCACATCAATTATGCTGATAAAACGCTATGTAAATTAATATATAAATATGGAGGATTTGTCTATATTCAGCCCAAGAGGTTACATGAAAAGATATGCAAATTAACTCATTAATACTAAGTCAGTACGTGCTCTGAGGCATCTTGTGTGTAAATGCCGCAACTATTACACTGGAATTACCCTTTTACATTGTGTCTATTGTACGATTTCCAGCTATTGCTGATCTTCTGATCTCATCCATCGTCCATTTCCTGACCTGCAGTTCTGCTGGTTGAGCCGCTTTCCTCGTTGCCTGCAGCTGTCCAAGGTTCGGCTGCAGTGACACTGACAGGTCAGAGGGTCCGGCACCCGCCTTCTCCCAGAACAGGGCGTACACTGTGGCTTCGTGGTCGGAGGGGGTAGGCTGGGAAAACGCAGGGAGGGGATCAGTGGGGGGTCTGAGAAGTGCAGGGGTACATTCTGGCTAAATCTGGAACATAATCAGGGCTGAAATGGACCGTAATTGATCGAGCGGCGAGAGAGTGGCCCTTTTGAAAATTCCCCCTATTGAAAATCCATTAAAAAAGGTTTGAAAGAGAAAAGTTTTTTTTTTTTTTAAAAAAAAAAAGTGACTTAATTGGGGGGAAAAAACCCATCTTTGCCTCTAAGGGACTGGCGGCTGGCTGACAGAGGCAACTTTGAAGATCAAATTAGCCTGATTTCGCACCTGACACCATTTCAGTTGGGGGGAGGGGTGAATGATAGATAGGGGCAGTAGCACCCCTATCCTAGAGTCACCAGCAAAAATACAGGCTGGGGAATCACAACAAAGTAAAACGTCTAAAGAGAGGGGAGGGCGGAGCCTATTGCGTAAACATATAAATGCATGCAGACAAACATGCAGCTGGAAACGGTCGACCTGATTTACTACAGGAGGGAAGAAAACAAAATAACGAAATAACTTTATAACTGACCCAATTCTTTAAAGGAGAACGAAGAATAATGAGTGAAGCAAAGGTTTGCATGTCAAGCAATTAGTGTGCAAGAAAAATTGTGTGAATACAGCTGTAGAGACAGAAATGTCACTGTAAGAGTGGAAAAAAAACTGGTGTTAATTAGGGTCAGACTTGGAAAAAAAAAATCAATAGTCAGCAAAGCACACAGGGAAGACGAACAGCACCTCGCGTGCGTAATTAGCATGCAGGAATCGTTTGAGGGCAACTGACTTTCATATAATATCTCTGGACCCATCTTAAACTGGTGTATAAAGATTAACAGCTTTTCTACTCTTTACTGGTCAAATGTTATTTAAACTTGTTATTTAAACTCTAAAAATTTCTGTGGACGAGCACCTTCAGAAGTCAAAAAGTGTATAAAGCATGTTGTCTTTCCCAATGGATTTTGAGAAGTTAAGTGAATGTCTGCAGCCCTCGTCACAGATATTTTAAGAAATCAACGTACGATGGTTTGATCTCTCCAATTTTCTTTAGCTTGGATTTGTCTCTTTCTCTCTTTCCCCCTTTCCTTGTTGGGCTCTGTTCCTGTCTTCAAAAAAGGATTTAAAAACCTACCTCAATCATCCTTTATGCAACAATAATTTGCTTCTTCCTTTATGAGAAGCATCAATATTGTATACAAACTACGCTGCGTCCCACTTTAGCTTAACGTACACAAGCTGGACAGAGTTTAAATGATAAGAGGAGGAGTTTTCAACCGTTAGCTTGGGACTCCTTCATAAAGAAAAAAAAGAGAAAAGTCCTCCTCCCCCTCTAATCTAATTACACAGCACAGCGGGGGGGGGCCCCCCCCCCCCCCCCCCCCCGCCCCCCCCCCCCAGCACGGCGGCGGGGCGGGGGGCCCCCAACAAACGCAAGGA
>JAODKC010000002.1:22422655-22459369 GCA_026777985.1 Mormyrops attenuatus
GGCCTGTCTTTTTGTGCGTTGCGGGGCCCTGTCGGGGGGGGGGGGGGGGGGGGGGGGCGCCGCCCCCCCCCGGGGGGCGACGCGGGCGGAAAAGGTACACCATGATAACAATATGTCACATGTCAAGGGCCATTAACCGCATGGCAGTCACCGGCGCGTACAGGAATGATGGGCACTGTGATTCAGCAAACTGACTTCCTCCCTTGGGTGCGAGTATGTGCTGGAAGATAAGCCTCAGCCCCTCCTACCTCCCCCCTTTAGTGCTCTCTGGCGCCACAATGGAGGTATACATGGATGTGCCGTGATGCATGTGCGTATCTGTCTGCCTCTGCACTGCAAACGTCCATACCTCCATGGTGAGCGTGTAGGTGTGCAAGGGCACACACTCCAGAGTCTCGTCGGAGCAGCATCCACCACAGCGGTGCAGCACTACGCAGGAGGGCAGGAAGAGGTGCTGCGTCTCCCAAGGGAACTCCCTCCAGACCTCCACCAGGGTCTCCCGGGGCTGGCACCGGCTCCGGCTGTATACCTCCAGCCACTTGAGCACTGCGGATGAAAAGTTGCACGATCCGTGTTTTGCTTTCTCAGGCGCAGACACGTGGAGACGGAGGTATCACACACGAATGCACATGGCACACGCAGGACCGGCACAACCTCCTCAGTGCACTTAAGCAAAGCTTTACTTGGGAGGCCCCCCTACCAAAAATCTGATGATCATTTCACTTCCTAAGCACTGCAGGTAATTCAGGAGCCCAAGGCGGCCACGATTCTGCCTGCACATAAATATTTGAATTTGATGTGTATGTGATTTTATTTCTTTATCATTTTTAATTTTGTGAAATTATTCTTGCATATAAATAAAATATATAAATATAGAATATATATTTTTTCATGACTTTGTCTAGGCTCCCTTGTGCTAATCGGGCCCTAGGTAGCTGCCTAATTCACCTATTCCTGGACCTGGCCGTACACATGCGCACACACTCACCCAGCACCAAGAGAGCCAGTTACATGTCTATAGGCACCAAAGCCAAACTTGCTAACTAATTATGGGGAGACGCCTCGGTGGGGGACTCTTACCAGATGGCCAGTCCTCATTCCCCGCCCCCCCGAAGGCCAGTACGACGTGCTGTACTTCACATACCCAGTCCTGTGATGGCCCTTCAGCCCCGCTATTCGAGATTACAGTATGACACACCCAGCCCCCTCAGTCAATTCACACAGAAAGGCTCTACGCAGGACCTACATACACTACTACTACTACTGCAAACATGTACGGTCATAATTCACCAAAAGCACACATTCAACACATAGGTTACACACTTCCTGTAACATAAATTTGCACATCTGTGAAATGCAACCTGCTGCCTAAGACACACACACACACATACATACATACCCATACACACACACACACACACCTGTCCATCACAGTCACCAGTAAACATACAGCCAACCTCAGTGTGACATAAGTCAGGTCATTACCTGCACATGCCTGTATCCCAGACAGGCCTGCCCTCACCAGCCATAACACTTGCCAGGACTGCATTAAGTAACAGACATCCATACTAACCTTAACCCTAACCATGTACACCCTTTGTTAATTTTATTTATCTTGCACTATGTACATTATCTTCACACTTCTCATGCTCTGCAGTTTTGTGCAAATCTATCTGTGCACTTAATGTTTAGGGTTGTCTATTAATTATATTATTAATCGAGTAATTGTTCATAATACATATTACACACACACACCTAGTCCTCTAATGTTTACCGCTGCTGCTTTTGCATGAGCTCTGCATGCCAATCATAATCATTTTCATACTTACTCCGGGACTCTCATAGACACTGTGGCCCATTTGTGAGAAATTCAACAAAATGAGTGAGGAGGAGAAACGCAAACAAGGGGTGGTCACCAAAAGACATTCTCCTTCCGCTGCATAGAAATATGTTCAATTCCCCAGAGACGATATTGAGCAAAAGCACGTGATTTGTCCATCCTGCTTTGTGTCCGTTGGCACGACTCCAGCACCAGCTTGTTTGACACACACTTTTGTTAGATCAGCTCTGTTTGGCTATAACTTATTTTTGGTAAATTTTCAACTTCTTTTTTTGTTTTATAAATATGAGAATAGGGCAGCATGGTTAGCGCTCTTAGCGCTCTTGCGGGACCCTGAGCCATGTGTGTGGAGTTTGCATGTTCTCCCCGTGTCGTATTGGGGTTTCCCTCCACAGTTCAAAAACATGGTAAAGTGAATTGGAGTTACCCTATTGTGTGCGTGTGAGTGTGCTCTGTGTTGGATTGGTGTCCCATCCTGGGTTATTCCATACCTTGTAACTGTAGCTTCTGCAATAGCCTTCAAACTCCATGATCTTGCACAGAAAGCGCAGGTATAGAAAATGGATGGAAATATTTATCGCAATGTAAACTTTTCCAGTACATATAATAGCTAGTAATTAATATTATGTAGTTATTGTGAAAGATGATGTGGCTTTTAGCGGCAATTATCTTGAGATACAAGAATCGTAGATAGTAAATTAACCTAAATAATAATAAGTAAAAATGATGACAAAGGTAGGCTAGGCCATTCCAAGAGGCCAAATGGCGCATACCTTATAGTTATCCATGGCTAACCACATATTATTGGCACTGCCGACGAGTCCATGGATCTCTTCTTTTATTGTATTGCAGTTCCGGTGTTGCGACATTAAAGTTCTGCAATGACTGCATTTTCATTCATTTTTAATGTGAAGTGCTACCACACAACTGAGGCCTTTGCTCTTTCTATTTTGGACTCTCATCCGTTATGCTTGCTCTTCCTTCCGTCGTATTGCTGAGCGATCGAGATGGTAAATTTTAAATCAGCACTTCTTTAAAAATAAGCAATCGACTTTATTCGATCACTTGTGACTACTTTATTTATGCTATCCTGTTATTAAACTAAAATATTCATCCATCTATCTGCACCTCACCAGAACTTACATTCAGACAATGACATCATTTGGGTCATAGTATGCATGTTGAATTACAGTCCCTCACGCTCTCTCTTATACACAGACACACACACAGAGACACACATACGCTTACAGACATCAAAATCATCACCATTACCTTCCCTGGATCTGTGACTTTCGGCAGGCTGCCAGTGGGCCAGCTGGAAGACAGGAAAACGGCGAACAAATGTCAAGTACGGAAAGGTCGGACAATGACAGGTCGAGAGAGCGAGCGAGAGAGAGAGAGCAGACTCTCGCTCCAACATCTCCATTGTCTCAAAATGTCAGACAACATTCTGTGATGCAGGACGCACTGACCAGGTGCACGAGTGGTAGAGGCCTAGAGCACGCTGCCCAGAGAAGCTCAGCTCAAAATGGCGTGGATAAGAATACAAAGAGCCAAGGAGGGCACACACTCTGTGCTGCAGGCTTTGATGAATAGAGGTTGAGCAAGAAATGTACCCTAGATAACAGAAAAAGGATGGCTTGAAGGGAAGGGGGCACACAAAATAAACACGGGGGGAAGGCAATACATTTTACCAACGCTGTGATTCTAAAATAGCACTTGCTGACACGTCCAAATGCATACAAAGAGGATGAAACCCAGTAACCTTTATTGGAGCACCACGGCACAGGGAAAGACTGCTGCCATAAATGCATTATAACAGAATGCCTCATTCATCGCTCTCTGTCACAGACACAAATATATGCACAGGTGTGAGGAGGTTTTTGAGTCAGAGCATAGGCCCAGCCGGCACCCCTGGAGAAGTCAGGGTCCAACGGTGATATTATAGTGTGCCTACAAAAGAATTCAAATCTATGAGCTTTGAAAGACAGCCATCATAAAAAAGATACGTCTGATTATTATTAAAGAAGTCATATTACTGTATCTTCAACAAAATAAAGGCATTTTCAAAAATCATGGCCCTTTTCACATTCCAAGCATACAACTGTCAAATTTAGCACAGAACATAGACCATAATCAAAATATATGAGAAAATGATCCGCAATAAGAGAAAACTGAAGACATTTAATCTCTTGCCTGCTTCATCAAAGTTCAGAAATTGTACAGCATTATTAAATACGTTATTACCTCTAGTCCTTTCTGTAGAATGTGTGACAATGAATTGGAATGAATGACCGTGTGTGAGACGCACAGCCACGCAGACATACAGACACACGTGCACACACACACTCAGCCTAGCCACTAAGTCCACTCTCTGGCACGAGGCCATTACATGGGGAATGTAGACTTTGCCCCTTGTTCTCTACCCCCAGCATTTCTGCTGCTGCCCAGTCTGTGAATAAATGCACACGTCCCTCCTATAAATGTGTAAGTCGTGCAAGCAGAATGCGAGCTCTGTACGCCTGGGCTGTGCGGGACTTCACGCGATGAGGTGTCTCTGGCTGCAAATATATAAATAGCCTTATTGTAGCGAGTATGTAATCTGCATGCTATTCATGTGCATGCATTCATGTGCAAGTTTTCAGTACTCACAGATTTTTAACTGCATCTCTCCTTCTCCTCCACCCCATACAATCCAATCCATCCCCCTCCCTTACCCCCACATAACCTCCATATTGATCGTTGTGAGAGCCACGTGTCTTCCTGGAATGTGTGCAACAACCTTCTGAAAATACATGCCGTTATGGACGGCCTATTTGCGCAAAAATGGGACATCTATACCCAGTTCTGCATTCCTGTAAGTGTTACACGGATCACGGTGCTCCACAAATCTGAGGGCCGCTACTTTGCGTTACCCTCCAAACGCATGGCCCTCAGCTAAAAAAGCAGTCACATGCTGTTAGCTTACAAGTAAAACAACTAGACGTACACCTTGCCTTTTATCTTGCAATAACTGGCAGGAATGCAGGCTGTTCTGCTATCTCTAGGTCCACAGACAAATGCATGGCAACACACATATGAAAAGGTATACAACCAGCCCTCATGGGGCATACTTAGACACAGACGGGTGCACAAACACACAAGAAAGATCTACACCGGCACATTTCCAGCCGGCACAATGCACACACTCCGTGGTACGAGCAGGAACTGTGTCCTAGGTCAACTTGTGGAGGCCTGGAGAAGGATGAGGCGAATGGGGAACGTGGTTTTGCTTAATATGAAAGATTATAGTGCAATATTACTCAACCAAAGCTTCAATCACACAATCTCCTCAAGCTGGAGGAGTAGATACAGGCCATGCAGATTGAACTGTAAACAGCGCTGTTAAATCTGAGGGCAAATGGTTACACTGGACTCACTTAAAATAATAAGTACCCTGCTGCATGACATAGTTTAACTAATATTTATCTTAATGAAATTCAAAACTATCACAGGAAACATGCATCACAGAATTATATGCTGGCTCTGACAAGTGATTATGCTTTTTAAATTGAATTTCCTGCATGCTGATGTGGAAAAGACCTCATCCTATGATGTTATATACCAAGATGCACTGTGGTCAACAAAGTCAATGAAAACAATGACTACTCATTGTAGCCACCACAGTCTGCCCACCATTCAGCTTTATTGATCACTTCTTACATGCCCGGTGTGTTTAGCATGTAGGCAGGCACTGCCAAGAGTCACCGTGTGTCCGCTCGGCAGGGTCGTTGCATATGCATATGTGTGTGCCAGTACCCAGTTCTGTCCACAGTTCTACATGGCATCCTTGTGTTGTAATCTGAGGGAAGAGTCACACCCTCCCATCACACCAAGGGTGTTGTGCAACCCAGCCCTGGATGCCAGGAGGAACACAAGGCTGGCACTGCAACATATACGAAGAGCATCCATCCACACAAAGCAACTATCAGTGAGTAGACACACACCTTCATTTATGGGCCCTATAATTACATTAAACCAATAACTCCTATAGGCTATCACATAAACGAAAAAAGAATATCCTCAATTTAACTTCATATTCAGAAAACTCCTCCTTGTCTTTATGTTTAGCAATGACATTACAATGACAAGAAACACTGTTCTGGAGGAAAAGGCGGTGATTTAGTAGAGGTATACGGTAGAACAGATTTAGAGGAAGATTTAGCAGAGATTTACTTGCATGTTCCAAGAAAATCTTAAACATTCTATCTCAGTTGTCTAACTATTTAGTCTTGGTAGATAGGTAATGTTTTAAATTTAAACAATTAAAGTGATGTCCCATACATTTTGTTCATCAGACAATTCAACATGCATTTTGCTTGAACGAAGGAGTGTGTGTTATATCACTGACTACTTCTCAATGTATGCTGTAAGTCTGTAAACAACATAGGTGTTAATCTTTGACCTCAAGGTGATTTGATTCAATTATGATTATTTTCAGAAGGACTCGATGCATTGGAAATCTTTCATTTCTACCACAATTCGATTAATCAGTTATTCTTATTCAGAACTTTTTATTTTAACTTTCTAAAAAATTTCACAAATACGACTATGGGAACTTAGGTACACATTAAGAATGGTATATAAAGTAGATTATCAGAACATTAATTCTTACTGTTATCATTAAACGGTGACAACAACTTAGTGCAAATTGTCAAAAAGGTCAATTACTGAACTGTACAGAAGAAAAAAAAACTATGTAAACATTGCCAAACACATGTAGGAAGCGCTACTTGATTGGCTGCTTTCACCAACAATAACTAGCGGTGCACTGACGTGGAAACTTGCTGAGCTTGCCTGCACAGATTAGCGGAATAGGGCTATGTTGTTTTTTTTATCCTGTGGAAAATGAAGGATCAATCTGTGGGCCAGATTTAATAATGAATTATATACATGTCGCAGGCCGGTACTTTGAGGTCTAAGTGATGTAGGAGCCGACGAAATCCCTCATGCTTCCATACAGAAAATGGCTGATCATCCAGTGCAATTATCTCCATTATGTTAGTAGTTGTGTCTTCACCTCTAGTGCTGCTAACTTTGAATACTTAAGCCTAAGTAATGGCTGGCCATATCAGCCAAAACTGACACATCAGACTGATTCGTAAAAAAATTTTGGCATATCAGCCGATACCAATTTCTTAACAGATATATCGTACATTAAACTACTTTTTACTTAGCCACCTAGTTAGCTACCTAAGGTGTTTTGACCATTGCTACTGTAGCAAGCAAATAGAATGAAGAAAGAAAATTCTCTTAACCATTACAGAGACTGGTCCGCACTACTAAACAGGGTTGAGTGTTCCAAGAGCATCATAGCGCAAAGATCGAGTAACGCTTCCTTTATGAATATTAATGTGCTTTTCCCTGGACATCCTATGTTTTGAAAATTCTTGTGACGGCTGTCGCTCTGGGCACCTTTCATCAACATTTCAGCAGGAGAGTGTGCGCAACCTGGAAGTAAGAGCATGTTTAAGGATTTCGCCGATTATAATAGATTCTAACCAATTCTGGCATTACAGATCGATGCACCTTAATCAGTTTATCACAGTGCATATTTACACCCACAGAAGACAATAAACCCATGCTCTATAATTCATAAAACATGACTGTATGTGTAGATCTTCATACAGAGGTCGATTCATGTCCATTGAGTCCATATCCATAAAATTACCCCCCTGTACTCTGACTACTCAGGGCTTGTAATCTCAGTTTTTTCCACAAATGCTTGGTAAAGAGCAGTTGGCAAGTGCTGATGGGCAACTTTACTGGCCAATTGGTGGTTTTGTACCTCAATTCATACATAGGAGTAAAATACAGGAAAAATGCATTTTTTACTTACATAATATGCCTACTACAAACAGCAGTAGTAAAACAAAAAAATTATAGAATTTTGGTGGATTTTATAGAACTATATAAAAAGTACGACCTAAGCCCCTAAGCCTAACACAAAAACTGTCACAAATATTTTCAGACCAGACTTATGGGAGGCTATACTTTTATAAATCCCAGTCTTCCATACATAATATATATAGTATAATTGCACTTTATCTACTGGCTAACTTTACTCATTGAGAGTTAAACAGCAGGTAGCATTACTATGCGTCTGGTTTTTAACTCCCGACCAAGATATTTCATTTTAACTGCCACAATGAATATCCAGATGCATAATCAGGCGTAGATTCAAACCAGGCAGCAATATCAAGCACATGACTTACAGGAATAGGAATCCCTGATCAGCATGAGTAACCGTTTATTTACAGTTAGGTTTACATTTGCCATGATTTTATCAAATGAAAAATGCCACATTGATGCAAATGTATTCAGCAGAATTCTGCAAGAGGCTTCATCCTACAGAATCAGCCTTTACATGCAGCTGTCACTTACTGACATGGAAGTACAAAGAGGAGCACTGTAATTAACTCTAATGAATGATGGGTCTTATGGTACCAGCGATACTACACAAAGTCGAGCGTAGTCCACATCAGCCGGACTAAAATCTCCAGGAATATGGGAGCTTAAGACAGATAACCCCTAACCCAGCCCTAAGATCCCCTAACTCATAACAGACAAGTAAATGGCTATATTTAAACATCTTACACTTATTAAATTTTCAAAAGCTTTCTATTATATTCTTTATGGCACATAAAGTGCATTACATTTCTCACACATGCTCCAGTATAAATGAAAAAAAGCTCTCTCTCACTCTCTCCTCAATCCAATTGAAAATCTTTTGGTTTGTGATCTGCATATATTACGCTGTCAAAGCAGATAAACACTAAAAGCATGTCAATGTAGTGCCAGGCACTTGGTAATAGTTATACAAAATTTCTAAGTGCTTTAACTAGCTTCAGCTCATTAACAGATGCTACTGAGATGCAGTTAAATAATACATATCCTACAATCAATCTACATTCTTTTACTTACATTAGTCTGTAGAGACTCGTGGACATTTCAGTTTTTCTGTACGCTGCCCATAATAGTATAAACAAATCACCAAATAAAGTTAATGCAGATGTTTTCGACAAGTATAAGTTAGGACTTAGATTTCAACAACACAACAAGTTTAACAGATCTATTCAACAATAATATCAATTACAAACCTATTTGGCATTGATTGGTGAAGTGCTCTGTACTCTTTCAGGCTAAAATGAGAAAAAGCTGTACCTCACTAGCTACCCAGAATGGCAAACTTTGCATGTGTCTGCCCCAGACTCTTTATTCTCATGAGAACTTCTCATTTTCAGATGATGTGCCACACTGCAAATATTCTTCTACAATCCAGAATTCTTGCCAAAACGTTATTACAAAACGTTGTTTTGTAAACAGAATGAAAGCAGCAGAAAAAAATTACTTAAATTCTGTTTTGTTCACGGGGCACAAAGTTTTCTGTGCATGAACATATTAAAAATGCTCACAAAATCCATGGCAGAGACCTTATTTCTTGACTCCTACTGACTTTCACTATACATGGCTATTATACATTGCCATTATGGCTTATCCCCTATGCAGGCTCATGATGGACCTACAGGACATTCAAACTCCCCACAGGCAGAGCTGAGGTAGGATTTGTGTAAATAAAAGATTCCATGATGATAATTAACCAAATGTGTGTCTGCATTCCTGTACTTTAACCAAAACATTTCATTAGCAGACTTGGTCAGTGTATACAGACAACACCACCAGCACAATACTATAGTTTAGGAGCGCACCCTGAAAATTACCACATTTTTCCTAACACTCGTCTACCACCATACAATGACAACCAATATGAAAAACCGGTATTCATGAAATTAGCATATAAGACACTCAACTAAAAGGAACCACAGAATGTCCATTCTACTCATCAACTACAGCTGCCTATATAGGTCTGTAGACAAGATGACTATCTCGTATCTATAAGAAAGCAGTAATACTATACTAGTCCCAACTCCAGTTTGAATGACATGCTCCCTTATCCCCGTTGGTGTATATATGCATACCTCCCAAGCACCGAAGGTCTAAACTCCAACAGCAATAAGGATAACCAGAAATGTAGCTGTACATGAATTGCAATTTTATTTTATTTTATTTTAAAAAGCGAGATAAAGAGATTAAAATAAGCTGTGCGTAAGGGTGCCTGCAAGTAACAGGATAACAATAACACGCCTCTTAACAGGCCTACGTATTTCTTGTTAGCACAAAAAAAAAAAACACAAAATAAAAATAAGACCAGAACAAAAACTGATTTTTTTTGAGCCAAAAGAAAGAAACGCGTGATGTATTTCATCCGGCTTTAAAGAGCGTCCCGTTTAATCCTGCTCCCAAAAAGAATCCATTCAAATGTAAAGTAAGCAAATGTATTGTAGCGATAGAGCAATTTATAACTTCAGTTCAGCAAAGATATTGCCTGGGGTTAAGAATCACTTTCCCCGCTTAACACCATCTTCCTTAGCAGTAAACCCTAGACATTACAGATCGTCTGTCTGCGCCGCTCTCTGCCAGAAATTAACAAGCTCCGAACGTGAAAGAAAATAAAACACGATCATTTATAAATAGACGGGGGGGGAAATCGTGTATAAGAGCCTTTATTTGGAATGCAAGGCACAGCAAAGTGAGAGCCGGTGGTCAGCCAAAGCGGATCGCCCTGACGGTAATTTTAAGAGCTTACAACTCGCATTATAATGAGAAGTGCGCGTCCCCCCGCCTCGCATCGCGCACCAGGCGTCAATCACGGCGCCGCTGCCCCGAGGAGCGCAAAGGACTCCCGTGGCACTTTCCGTGCCTCATTGCACAAGACAGCCCACAGCTGCTTAAACACATCCAGCCAACAAGACTGGAAGGCGCTGGACAGACCCCACAAACTGATAAACTACAGCTGAATGACACGGATATACTCTCCCCCCATTGCCACACGTATATTATAGCTGAATCGGCCGCGAAGAGTTTTGGTTTTCCCGAGACAATTGATCGGTACCTCACGGTGCCGTGCCCCCGAGCCAGTGTATGATGGCAACTGGATTATATAAGGGTTTTACTTTTATTGTTCCGATTGAACAATCTGGGTTATGTCAGTTACTAGAAAGCATTCTAAATCAGGACATCACCAGAAAAAACACCTTTCATTTCTAATTTTGTTATAGAAATATGACCGATCTTGAAACAGCAGCTCATATAACACGAATTATTGCATAACCTCCATGAAGATTAATCCCACCCGAGAGAAGAAATATTACTTTATCAATCAAATATAATTACGACAAGAGCAAACAAAAGATAGGAACAGCCTAATGAGTAACTAACAAGAGTTTAGTTTTTCCATACAAAGCATACGGTCGCAGACGTGATATCACCAGACTGAACGGCTTAAAATGAGTTTTTTTTAATACAACGCCAATGGGGTTCTCGCCGACAAAACAGTAGACTGCATGTTCTTGAAAGAAAGACGGTAGACGTAAATAAAATTTATGTGAATTTAGCGATTGTCTGGAGGGAGATAATAGGGATCAGTTATCGCCCTATGGTCACGTACACCACCGGCTCCGTTCCGTATTTGTTACAAAGTACATGTCAGTCACTGGCAGCCCCAGCTTTGTGCTTTTACGTTGAACATGGCAATAAAGGCATACGGCCGTATTCTGGAGCCAATGCACTTTTAAGGAGGGAAATAAACCGATGGTGGCTATGTCAGTGACCGGTGGGGTATAAACATGAAGCCCATAAAACCCGAAAATATTAACAAGCCATGATCGTGATATGGAGCTAGCCAGCTACATCAAAACAGTTCTGTTTAATAACATGTTATTTCAGAAGTTGCCAATCTAAACAAAATACAAATAAACGATTACATTATTTCCAGGTGCTAGTCCAGGTTGGGAGTTAAACACGGCGCTTTTGCATTAAAGTATAAAACGTATATTTTAATTACATACCTTGGCATAAGACGTGGGCATTCTGGTAACCAAGACGAACTGAAACATTCCTAGAATAACTTGAAGCTTAATCCCCATTGTTAATGTTTCCAAAAAAGGACACCAAGTGAAACCCTTTCCGTAAATTAACTTCTTCGTTTGCTGTCCTTTCTTCTTTATTCCTCCTTATTAAAAATTATGAGCAACTATACGTATAGGCTATGGTTAAAGCCATAACATCCATCGCAGCAGGGATTAACCGGAGGATAAAATTTCCAAACCGCGGCATGTATTCACAGCCTCTATCATACCACATTGCACACGCAAATGATAAGCCCGCATCAATTTATGTTCCACTTTAAAATGTGTCCTGTCAAACGCGCAGTTAATTTCATTCAGCGTAAAACAGCCCCGATGCTATTATACATCGTTTCCGTTTTAGTACCATGCCGAAAAACATTTTTCTACTCAAACGAGCGGTATTCCGATATCCACCTATAGCCGTTTTCAGAAGTCAAAGGGTTATCTTTACGAAACACTGCGCGTAGTTGTATTTACACTTATGGAATAAGGAGGAGTTCTGGATATCCGAGAAGCCAATTTAATTCTAGCGAGGCAGCTATAGGCATAAATGACCGAGGACGCGTCAAAGGTCACTCAACAGTATAAACAATACGAGATTTATTTTTCCAAAATTGAATTCGATTAAAATCCGTGGCAATTGCTTTGAATGATGTAGTTTTTCCAGGCGTATATCTTCCTTGATCCTCCTCAATAAACCGGTTCCGGCTATGAATCCACTCCGGGTAGCTAGCAAATTTAAGGGCAGCTCAGAGTTGAGATCATTTACCCATGCCTCAATTTTTTCGCTCTACCGGGAATCAAGGATTTACAGTTTCTTCTTTAAAGCGTAAACTTCTCCACGTTTTAGATGACTGGGGTGGTATTTTTTTTTTTTAACTGTACACCCGATGAGTAGGAATACTTTGCGAAATGAGAAAGTCGATTCTTCAGAAATGTGATGCGATTTTATTTAGCCCCCTGGAACAAAAATAAAAGCGTGCGGCAAGTAAGAAGCCGCACATCGGCCGTCCGTGTTATTTTTGGTATTGAAGAAAAGCACTCCAGGCGAAGCAGTTACAGGTATACCAGTGTCTTCAACCTGTTCGCCGGTCGGTTATTTTCACTGCACTTTTCGCTCCTCTTTCCTTCTCCTATTTTCTCTTAATTAGATGATTTAGACGAAGGGAGGCGGATGAAGTGGGCGCTTGGTGCGTATCTGAAAACCTGAGTCCGGTTTATAAGTCGCCTTTCCTCCTGTGTCATTCTCAATTAGACTGCCGGTGTTTCACCTCCCACTGCTTTAAACACACCTACAGCACTCGCATTAACGAGCTAAAGCAAACAGTAGCTCGTGTGTCACTGGTATTTATTAACAGGAAAACACACCATTCCCAAAACGGTTATCCTATTATCATAATATTCCGGGCAGTGTCTCTGAAAGACAGACATTATGTAAGAAAACGTTTTAAAATACTTTCTACGACATTTTAAAAGCCAGCAGATTCAACAAGCACAAGATTAGCAGTAAATGTCAGACCCGAAGGAAGAAGTGAAAGACAAAGACTTGAAGGGATTTAAATTATTTTAAGCATTTATGGCCATGTTATTAATTCAAATTGTAATTAATTCAAATTTATGCTACATTGCATTAGATTTAAACACTTACTGTGAAGTGGTACTCAAATTTAAGCACTTAGTTCTCCAAGTAATGTCAACACATTTTGGATTCACAGCATTTGTTTATTCATTCAGAACTATATCCCAGGTCTTGCATATTCCATCCACTGAAGGGCCTTCCTGTGTGGCACAGATATTCCTGTGTGGCACAGATGAAGATGGTACCTCATTCTAATTACGTGTGAAAATTAGCTTAAAGAATAAGTGTACAGAACACTGCAGGTTCTGAGTGCAACACGTACTAAAAGCCACAACAATGGGGTGGACACAATCCAGCACCTGTGTGTCTTGGGTCCCTCGTTCGTCCACGTTAAAAGTTATGACTAGAACTGAAAGTCATATTAGGCAGCATTTCCCAATCCGGTCCTCGGGGACCCACAGATGGTCCATGTTTTTGCTTCCTCCTGGCTCCTGGTTGATATTTTAACAATTAACTATAGAATATATTTAGACAACGCTTGTGCCAGTATAAAGACAATTAAGGACACAAATACTCCTTTTACTTTTATTTCATTGGCTAAGATATTAACTGGTACAGTTAAATCCTATCCACTAGCACTGACCTTTTCATTTCTTTGAGGTTCCTTATTGGCAATTCAAGTCCAAGTTCCTCTCTCATGTGCTTTCTAACCATATAATATCCTAAGCTGGGTGTGCGTGGAGGTCTAGGGAACAAAGGGTGTGTCTTCACCTTTTTTGCTTCAATGATGTAATCATTTGCCCAGTAAACACCTGTGGTTTCAGGAATTAGTCAGGTCATAATTCAAATCTGTCAAACCTGTAAAAGTTCAGCATCATTCTTTTATGATAGAATCTTATGTTATGTTTCCCAAATCCCTCACGTAACCATTTTCAATTAAATGTGACAATTTTTCCACGCTTCAATTCCATTCAATCCACCCAGTTCCTGTGCTGGCATTTGTGTCACTCATGATACCCATGATACACTTTGTTCCCTGGCTTGCCCCACGCCCCTACTGTCAACCCACCAGAAACCAATTCTATTTGTTGTCTCCACCCCTGCGCCACTTGTATTTTTCAAGAAATTCAGCGTGTTTCTGCCTCAGGATCTCCGTCTGCTTCTGGAACCCATTTATCCTGAAAATTAATCATATGGTTGACAAATAATTACCATTATGCTCATCTTTTGTGAATATGTTATCACACGATCAATAAAGACGGTCAATACACAAGTGCCACTGAAATTGACTTCCCTCAAATTACTAGCCAAAACCATTCTGTATTCTCTGCAGTCATTTAATCAATAGCTCGTAGTTAAGAAGGGAGAGCTCTAACATCATAAGGTAATTAAGAGAATGATTTTAAATCTGTTTAGCTTAATAAGGTTTGCATTAAATTGACTATATTGCTTTCAACATTTGAATCCAAGTAAAATATATTACTGAAAACAAATGGGAGTTATTTCTGTCCATGCCTGTTTGTAAAATGGACAGAAGCTACAATGATTCCCTTGTGTTTCATTCTATTCAATTTTTGATAAACCAAGGTGCCGAGTCACAGTGTGTCTGCGTGTTACGTCACTCACCTGGCTCTCTCTTTGGACTCGTTGTAAATCTGCGTGATCGCTCTGTCTTTTTCGTCCATGAAGTTATTGTGAATCTCCTCTAGCTTCCTGGTCACAAGGTAAGGCCCACATACACAAAACACAGACAGGAGCTGGAGATTAATCACATCAGCCAAAAGGGCACATGTGCAAATAAAAAAAAAAGCGCCCGTGTGGAGAGAAAGCAAGGTCAAGAAGTCAGTCCCTTCTGCTTTCCCAAAACAAGGTGCTAAAGTGTCGGCCCTTAATCACAATGCGCCAGCCACTGTAAGAAGGCAGACAAAGGACCTTGTTTTATTTCCCATAACTTGCCTTTAATAGAACTTCCCTCAGATGCTCACATCCTAGACACAGTCCATATCAGTTCATCCATAATGTTATTATCCGGCCGTTTATAAAAACCCAGACACATCTGAAAAGACTGTAAATATTTTACTGCAGCCTGAACTGCCGTTTCCTCACGCTTTTAAATTTTTTTTTTTACTGGAATCTCCAGATATGGCTTTGCTATTAAATCCAGTATCAGAACTATCAGAAACGGAGGGGTCCGTGTGAAGCCCCACCACAGCATTCTCTTTAAACAAAAGCAGAGCCATTTAGCTTTTGGACAGTTCACACGGCACTCAAACATGAACAAACATTGAGCGTTATCATACTCTCGCACAGGTAACAATAACATACATGCAGAGACATTAAGTAAACAGTCTTCAATGAAATATAAACAACATGTAACATTTTCAATGTTTGCACTGTTTCCCTGGCTGGGGTGGCTGCAGGGGAGATTCAGGCAGCCATGTCTCTGGGTTCCACAGGGACTCTGGTACCTTAATTGTTTTGTTTTTTAACTAACCTATTCATTCAACCCAGTTGTTGCATAAATTACGTCACCATGTCAATGCTATTCTCAAGTGTTTTTTGTTGTCACAGGTTGTGCATATCTGAACTCAAAACAGTAATTTCCATCCACCCATCTGTAACGTTCTGACGTGTAATATCTGTGAGGAGCTGTTCCTGAATCCTATCGCAAGCTCTGTAATATTCACACTCTACAGACTGACCATAGACAGGAAACCATGGATTCAGAGACATAACTTTCCCATTTTTCATCCCCAATCTATTCCCAGACTCATGTGGGGACATCTTTTAGTTCATATAAAATGTTTTAAAGCTTTTAAAACTTTTGTACTTTGAGGCAAATATTATTTGAGGCAAAAAAATGATTTTATTACATTTTACTACGTTATTCTACCATTTCAAACGTGTTTGTATTATCCAATATTTCCACCAATGTGACACAACTGAAAACAGTATCTATTAATTAAACAAAGTCCAGGACATAATTTCGATATTGCTACTCAATATGTAAAAACATCTATTATCTAACAATAATATCCATAATAATAAATCTGCTTGTTCCCACCTGGAAAGACTATATGCACCCTGTACCAGGTAAATTTACCTGACCAGACTGATAATAAAGTGTGAAGTAAAAAATAGGAATAACATCTACAAGGCCATTGAATGGTAAGTAGTTTGTGTACATCACTAAAGCCCCTATCAGACATGCCCTGAACTTTTCTAGACATCACCCGGAGGGGCTGTATGTGTGGAGGCAAATGCCCGAACCAGTCGTACCGGACACTAAATGGACTTTACCCTACTAGTTCCCTAGTACAAAGTCCAGATAATTTCATATTGACTCCTATGTGTGAATGAAGCAGGGAGAATTCTGGAGAGTTCACTTCAAGCGTGTTGGCGTGTTGATGATGATAGCAAAAACAGAAGAGCACAAACATCCAAAGGTGAAGAAGAAGGTCATTTACAGGAAGAAGACCCCAACGAACATGGCTGACTGGAGAGACGAGGGGATTTGGGAACTTCACTCAGAAATGCTGTAAACAAAGCGCTTCAATTTCTGTGGCATACTTTTTGCGTCGCGTCGTGCCACCTGCACGCTCTACCCAAGCGCCACCTCTAGTCTAAACCAATTGGAGTATTTCAAACAAGTGTGAATGCATCTGACATGGACAATCACTAGCTGTGTGCCAGATGTGTGAAAGGGCCACTCTGGAAAATGTCCGGACCTGATGCTCCAGACAATGTCTAGAGGTTACAAGCAAAGGAGAACAAAATAACCTGAAAATTCAAGCTGACATGTGGTTTGCGTTTCCCCAAATAAGCAGTGATCCATTTTGTCCGATTGTCACTTGTGCATGACCTTTTGGTACTTGTCGCACCTCTTATAAATGGCATCATTACTTTAGAAAGTAAACCTGCACAAAATCTTTAGCATGGTTTTCACCTGGTCTTAGAGCTTAAACATGCATGTTTTTCTGAGTATTTATGACAGTCCATAGTAAACAACATTAATTCTAAAAAACTCTAAAATACTGACTTGCTTATGCCATTAGGTTGGTCGCAACTCTGCTCATGCGACTCTACAAAAGACTGTCAATTTCAGAAATTTAAATTCACAGCCTGCACGAAGGGCTGCAGTCCTTTCAGATTTATCAAGTTATACCTGAAGCCAAGGTAGTGGATGCAAACGCTGGCAAGCATGCCGACGACGCAATAACCGACGAGGCGCATGTTCTGCTTTTTCTGCCGCTGCCGGTGCTCCGCGGTGTTTTCCTGCGGTGGGGCGTAGCGAAACTGCTCCCAATAGCGCATCCGCTCTGCATGCTCCGCACTCCTGGGGGGAAACAGCGGGAGCCGGCTCAGTGGGCCCAGCAGAGGGATCGCTGGCATCAATAAGGGGCTTCACATAAGAAGCCACTGATAAATGACACCATCTATCCATCTGTATTTTTCCGGCCTTACACAGGGCCAGTAAAGCCTAGTTGTGGATTGTGAGAATAATTACTAGGTGCATCTCAGTGTCTCACTGACTGTAAGTGCTGCTCCTCTCTCTCACCTCGACGGCGGCTTGGAGGTGTAGCCATATGCTGGGCCGAAAGGTTCCCCGCCATGGTATTGGTATCGGACTTGTAGATCGTACTCCCTCCTGGACTCCTCGCGGCTGAGCACTCTGTAGGCCTCGTTCAAGGCCACAAACTGACTGTGCAAACTCGGGTCGTTGGGGTCGCTATCTGGGTGTAACTGCCAGACCACAGGAAAGGGAGGCGCCGATTAGAGACGGCCGAAGGAATTATGCCCGAAGCCAGACGAAAAAGGTACAACTGCAGGCAGCTTATCAGTGCAGACAAGCAGGCAGACAGAGTAAGGAAACACAGGGGAGGATAACATTGAACTTCCTCTCTTCATATCGAATAATGTGAAACTTCCAGCAGGACATGCTTTGCCGTCAGTTTCTGCATGCTTTATTATGCAATCAAGAGGAGGGAATCAATGACACGTCATTAACACGTAGGACAAACGTACGCATGTAAAACTGGCAATGATTAATTTCCTGAGCCAGACAGTAATGGTAAATATCTGGGCCAGAGGCAGCGAGACTGGAAGTAGATGGAGAGTCATCAGATAAGGTGACTCAGTGCTACAGTTCAACGGAGGAAAACCAGCACCGTAAATCTAGCATTAAAGGTCACACCTTCATATGCGAAACACTGAATGGACCAAAAAAATAAATAACTGCTTAAGGTCTTTGAAGCCCCTAGTTACTCTTGGTTCCCTCATTTGTGGGGGCTTTATCTCATTGCCATCAGTGTTTCTCCACAGGACAACACGCCCCTATCCAGCAGCCTCAGTCCCTCACCCCAGTCACGCTACAGATCAAAGGACACAGCCACTCTCTGACACCACACATACTGGCATCTCTCCCTCCAGCTCTGTCCAGACATACAGACAGATGCACACAATCTCTCCACAGATATGCGAACACACTCTAACACACACACACACACACAGCCCCTCCCACACATGTACCAACCACAGAATGACGATCGCTGACATGGTGCCCCTCTACAGCCCTGTACAAGAGCCTCCTCATGTGGACACTAGATAGAACAGCCCAGCAGGTGAAAATGCACGAAAGCTTGTGCGAAAGATTGATTGACTTATTTGTTTGTTTATTTAGTTATTAGGCAGACACGCGTGTACAAATTTCAGTTGCAACAATTTGACACGGTTTACCTTTTTGGACTTGTTGAAAAAAGCATTCTTAATTTCCTCCAGTGAAGCATCTGGTTTCACTCCTAGAAGATCGTAGTAACTCAAAGCAGATCTGAAATAAATCAAAGAAAATAGGGTAGGAAGGATCCAGAACTATGCACCTACATAAATTTAAAAGCATAAATAAATGCACCATTAATATGAACTCAGTCAAACATGCATAAATATTTTCAATACTGATCACTTAAATGGGAAAATGGGATCTACTGTACAGCTGAACAACTACATATGACTGTTGCATGCTAACATGAAATGCCAGTAAATGTCTGCTCTTTGTGGCTGGATAAAAGTTTGCTTCATTTCCAGAACTTCAACGTACAATCATAAATAGCAGCATAAACTTAACGTACAGAATTAAAGAAATAGCTTTCTCATATATTAACAATAGGGATTGTAACTAGCTCAGTGTTGTTGAAGGAGAGCTTGAGAGAGCCTACATCCCATTCCTAATTGCATGAGAACTGGGTGACCTCCGGCCCCGGGTCACGTTTACATAGCCCTCACCGCAGCACTGATGACATATCGGTGCGGTAAAGATCTACAGAAGTTTCGCTGAGCCACGTACCCATTTAAAGTGCTGAGAGAGAAGAGGCGTGGTCCACTCTTACAATAAAGGAGACAGCGTTGACACAAGCGAAGATGCACTTCCAGCTGCATGACAGCAAGTAATGGCGAGCCAAGCCGGGGACCCACCTACGAAACAAACAGATTACAACTGAAGCTTTGCCTGCCAAACTAATTATCTAATGTATAACAAATGATCTCAATACAACTGGTTTTGATTATGCTGCTCTCTCAGCTAAGTATTAATATATTTATCCTTATTTAAAACCAGTTCTATGGGGAAAGATACAAATCAACAACTAATCAACTAATCAATCAAAACCTAAGGGAATTACAAAGTCGGTAAACTTTTTCGTTATATAAACATAGGCAAGCATTTTAACCCCTATAATATCAAGATTCAAGAAGCTCATTTGTCACATGCACAGTTACACGGGTACAATATGCAGTGAAATGTAACCCAGAATCACTCCTGAGACTGCACAATTGTTGGTTTATAATAAACACAGATAACTAAAAAATAAAAATATAATAGCTTAAATATAACAGATATAGAACAAATATGCAATATGTAAATGTATGAAATAATACGTAATAAAAATAAACAATATGTACTAAAACAATTAAGATTAAAAAGTGGCATATCAGACGCAGTTCTTGGTTTTACATCATCGGGTTTTTCAGCTAGGGAGACTTACATTTTTTGGCGTTTGGTCATATGTTGGAACGTGATTTAAAGCACAACATTTATAAAATATACCCAAACAATCATTTTTAAAGGATCCGCGTAAAGGCGTAGATGAGAACTGTCAACTGTTGCCAGTTCTTAAATTCCGGGGTTATTTTGCACGTAGGTGAGAATATTTCTGCACCGCAAGTTGGCAATCGCTGTAACGCAAAACTTTATTTAAACCGGTTAAACTTTATTTGGTGAAATACAACCTGCTATTATACATTGTTGTACTCAGCAACCAATTTGGCCACCTAGAAGGTTTAAAAATTAGACAGAACCCTGTATCTGGGAGACAAACATAATCTTCGTTACTGCATAATCACACATATAAACCAAGTTATATAACTGAATGTTTCTACGACAGAGAACACTACGGAGGTGGCCATGATCGAAATGGCGACTTAAACAGATCGCACTGCCATGGTCACAGATATGACACGGTAGAACTGCTAAAACAGCGGAAATGAATATGAACTGATGGACTTCAGTAAATACTTACAATAATGTAAGGGACATTTTGCGCGTTCTACTTACGTTTCACTTCATTATGAATGTGTGACGTGGGCGAATAACGCAGGAGTCACACGGTGCTCTGAGCGCTTAACCCTTTCACGGGGTGTTACTCTGTATACCTCAAAGGGCATTGTGCCGTTTCATTCAATGGAAAGAAAAAGCACACAGCCGAGCGTTCTCGTATTTCCATTCAGTTTTGTTTATTTGCTTTTTAGCTTACTGCTTTCGCGTTTTTCTGCCACTGTGGACTAACTAGGGGATCACTCTGCTGCTGAATCTCTTCTAATGACGTTTGTTCTTTAAAAAAAAATGAAGAGTATACTATGTACCATTATCATAATACACCGAACGTAGGGTGAACTATTACTGTCATTTATATATCCTATATGGAATCCTTGGTAGCTTAGCAAATGAAATGTTACAATAACATATAGCAACATACATCACCATATACGTCAAACGGCTCAGCATGACAATACTTAAAATGTTCCATCATTCTAAAATATTTCTTTCTAAACACATCACATTTTTTTCATTCTGCGAGGGGGAAAATGTAGACTGACTTGGCTGCCGATATGACCTTCACCAGCTAGGAGATTGATAGTGAACATGTATCTCATTCATAATCTGATGTGATAATGTAATATAAAATAGAATTATGAGGTGTAAATATATACTGTATGTTGAAAACTCCTTTCATTTTGCTGTATTATTGCTGTATTATTTTAAAATGTTTTTGCTTCTTTCCTATAAATTTGTGGTCATGATTACACTTTCTATCGGTCACTCTACCGAATGTCCTACATTCACGCTGGAATCAATGCAGGGGAATATCATCCCTGAACAGCTTGGCTGGAATAAAATGGATATAATATTGAAAATAACTAAAATCTTAATATATACAAATATATACAAAATAAAATAAACAAATAATTTAAACGCATATAATATAATATAATATAATATAATATAATATAATCTTTCAGCAGGTGGATTGGCATCTTTGATTGAATGTTATCACATGCGTCGCATACAACTTCGGCATAGTTTTTCGTGCCTGAGGATGTAGCCAATGGGTAATGATGAAGAAAAGCGGAAGGTGAAGGTGGAGCCAATCAAATGTAAATATCTCTGCTTCCGCGTCGCATGGCTCACGTCAGCGAGGAGACCTCTGAGGTATGTCATTGCACCGTGTGTCGGTACGGTTCCGGTTCGTTGGTTCTCTTTATATTGCTTATTTTCCAGTTGTCTTTTGTAGAGATCATTTTTCTCCATCAAAGATCAAAACTAGACAACTGTCCAGTTTATATTCTGTGCGTAGCTAGGATGATAATAATAACTGCGTTATCGAGGAATATCACACATTTATCAATTCGTTGAGGAAAATGTTCGTTTTACAGTCGACGAGATAGAAACTAAATATATATGAATTTATCCTGCATCATTAGATGAAAGCTTTATTAATTAAAAAAGTACAGTTTTGAAACCAAACAATCCAAATTTCCCAGAGATCGAACCAAAAGCAGAAGGGATACTTGGAGATGGCATGCTCTGAAAACAACAGCACGGCAAATTTCAACGAAACTGTATAATATTTTATTAGTGACAACTGGTTGAAATTATACTACATAGAAGTTGAGGGAATACTCGGTCTGACAAAATGCATGCAACAACACGGTACTGATTTTTTTTGAAGGATACATCTTTTTCCTCACAAGTTATTGTATAATATTGTCCAAATCTACGGAGGTCTGTAAATATAAAGCTCCATTTTTCGTAAAGTGGTCTGAGAGCAATTTAAAAGAATAGGCTGGTAATGTCTACCCTTAAAATGGCTATAGAGCAATTCAGTGGCCTGTACTACGAAGCGGGGTTACTGGATTATGGGGGTAACTTGTCGGATTTAAGGTACCGCAGTTTAAATGGACTTCATATTCGTTCACTTACATTTTGCCCAGACTACCTTAAATGCGACAAGTTACCCCGATAAGCCAGTAACCCCGCGTCGTAGTACAGGCCACGGAAATTATGTATGACGTCCTTGAGTATTTATAAATAGGTGATGTACGTACTTTGCATAGTGAAGGCACGCCTCAAGGATTTATCGATGCAAATACAATACTCTACGAAGAACATTTTACCGATACTTATCAGTGATTAGCCTTTATTAGCTTAAAAAGGGCGTATCTAGACGCCGTTCTTGTTTATGAATAGCTATGCAAACATTGGTAAACCAGAACAGTAACAGTGTTTCTTCTGAGGCTTGAACTTGGAATCTGATCGTTGCAAAATTATTTTGCCAATTGGTTTCTTTGGTTTTTGTAACAAAACTCCAAATACATAAAGAGAATATACCTATACAGTATACCTATACAAACTGTTTACTTATGAGTACTTACTGTAGTATATAAAAAATATATTTTAAGTAAATTCTAAACATTAGTTTGCAGAAAACAAAAGTGAATGAAAAAGGCTTGGTATCACTACTTGACAGGGCTACAAATACATAGTAGTAACTCAGTTACTACTGAAGTATAAATCATGAACAAATATAGTAGCTACTTGAGATAAAAGATGTCATGATTCATTAATGATGATTAAACATGAGATCAGTATGTAACTAAGGCTTAATTTGTGGTTAATTAATACTTAAGTAATAGCATAATATTACATCATCTGTGCCCCCTCAAGTGAAGTGTTACTAAAAGTTTGTATAAAAAAAATCTACTCAGGATACTATTCCAAAGGCTTGATTCTAGGGGTGTCCCAGAGAGCTTAGTGTACTGGCAGAGGCCTTGGTTGTTCAGAGCTGTATTCCATTCCCAGGTACTATTTGTTCTACTCGTTTCACCCTGCTGGTTTAATATGTGAACGATGCATAGAGACTCTTAAGCTTTTGTTCGTTTGCATGTTATGATACAATGTGTCACACTGATCCACATGATGATGTTGCTTGAATCAGGCCGGGGTCAGTTACACAACTCCTAGGTGCTGACAGTTTACAGATGGCAGCGTTGGAAAACATTTGGGTAACTTTGTGGTGACATTCCTACATTTCCTGTATACAAACAAGGCCGATGGATAAAATAAATAAGAAAATAAAGGAAAAAAGAAACACTCATGCATAAGAGTCAACAAAATTAACCCTATATGATAAATCCTCCCTATTTGCATATGTTGGCCAGATACCTGTTACATTTGTCCATTTCCTGCACTTCTCGGTTTGGCTATTCTTAGCTTGTTCATTTATGTTGATCTGCAAAATATAGATCCTGATATTTATCTAATTGACATTTTAGCCATTCTCAGCGTTTCTGTTACAGAGGAAAAAGTACGGACATCATCAGCGGGCAAACTGCCTGCGGTGGAGGGAGACACAGCATAAGTGTCAGCGTGATGGATCCTGAGGTATCAGTGCTTCTACACTGCACACCTTGGAAAGGCTTGAGAGAAAGACAAGTACAAGTGGAGCTCTCGACCAGGTTTGAGCCCTCTGCTTCTCAGCTTCCTGTATTGAAGAGCTAACCACTTTTTTCCTACAATGATAGAAATGCATATAATCATTTATCCTCTGAACAGGACAATTGTTTTTCATGCCATGATGTCACTGGGTGGATTGCAGCACAATAGCGTGATATGTTTCAACTTTGTGCTACATAATGAAGAAATAAATGCCAAATAAAAAAACAGAACTGCAACCTAAGCTTCACAAGAAGCTCCTCGTGTGTACCACTAATGGAAGGCCTGCTAGCTTTTCTTTCCCAATGCCTCGCAGGTACAACCGCCATTGTCTGCCAGGGCTCGAGCAGCAGATTGAGGAGGTATGGAGAGAGCGAGTGACCCGTGAGCCCTGGCTCTTCAACGGGGCTAAATTCAGGCTGCATTCAGCCACTTTAACATCCAAGCTCCAGAACAAACCTGAAGTAGACAGAAACGAGGAGGAGCAACAAGGAGAGGCTCTTGCAGCAGATGTCCACAGCACGCTCTGTCTGCCACCGGGTCAGGCTGGATGCAACGGGCCACAAAAGTGGGTCAGTGGTGCCGAAGGGGAAGGGACAGCGCAACAAAGAGGCAAGACTGAGCCAGACCAGACACAAAGAACCACTGAAAATGCAAACGGGGCAGGAGCATGCAAATGTAGAGACAAGAAGACAGTAGATGTGCTGGACAGCGTGAGCTTGCATGCGTACACATGGACACATGGCGTGGTAATGCATTCAACAAATGTCAGTGAAGCCCAGAGAGAATCATCACATTGCCCCAACCCGCTGAGAGATGCGGGGAGGCACAAATGCCCCATTCTCACCCTGCACCTTGGCCTCACCTGCTACAAGGACTTCCTGGGGACCAACTGGTCCAAGAATGTAGAGGACCTCATGAGACAGGGAACAAACCAATTTGGGGACCCAAGTTCTTTACTGGCCCAGCCCTTGGGGGTTGGCGCGGTTCTGCGGACCTCTGACAATCTGGTGGTGTTTCTCAGAAGGAGCCAAAAAGTGGCAGAAGCATCAGGACTTCTGGACATTCCAGGAGGACATCCAGAACCTAAGGTGAGTTCATAGTGTAGGGTGAACAGGTACTATGACCATATGTGTGATACTGCATTTAGGATTAACAAATTAATCACTTAAGGATATTTACTAATAAGGGCATATTTTACCAATACATAATGACCAGAATTCCAGATACCTGAGTGTTTATCTTAACAGATGACATCAATAGCTAATCTCCTGTGCATAACAATGGGCTGTGCATCTGCAGGCTGTGTGCATGGGGGTCAACGAGGATAGCATCCGGGTAGAACAGTTGCCACAGGAGGCTGTAGTCAAAGAGCTCTTCTCATCTGTTCAGGCCGAGATCCGGGATGAGGTGAAGGCGCCCTTCTGGTATAGTGCTAGTTCCATGTCCATGACAGTAATGTCCGTAGGACCAAGTTCCCCTCTTTGTTTTCAGGTGAACCTTCCCCTCAGCTGCCTCAGCGAGCCTGTCCTCATGGGCATCGCCCTTAATCACACCAGTGCCGGCCGACCCAGCGCGGAGTTCTACATTAGGTATTACGATATCGCAAGACCTCCATGTGACGTGTGAAGCGGAGCTGTTTGTCTTAAGTATTACAGTGACGCTAAATCATTCTCCTTTTTAGCTGCTCCCTCACTGCCCAGGAAGTGAAGGATTTCTACTTGCAAGGTGGCCCAGAAGCCAGCGAGTCCACGGATATCATCTTTCTCAGTAGACGGGTGAGGAGGAGACTTTGGAACAAAGGGCAGCCTTTTGTTATGTAAAGTCCTTTTACTGCACAATTTTTACTTGATTCAGGTAAAGGAAATAGTTATTTAGGCTTACCTTTCTATTGATAAGGCCTTTGTGGTTGTTAGCCTATCAAAGCATATCAGATTTTTAATAATAATAATCCTTTATTGACCATTGCACAAGTGCAAGTACAGGTACATAGGAATTCTTTTCTTTGCCTACCCCATCTTGCTTTCTATAGCTTGGGGGTCACGGCACAGGGTCAACCAACGTGCAGTGCCCCTGGAGCTGGGGGGGCGTTAAGGGCCTTGCTCAAGGGCCCATGGAGAAGGGACTGTCTGCTGAGGCTAGGGCTAGAACCGGTGACCTTCCGATCCTGGGCACAGAGACTTAGCACGCTGAACTTCTGTAACAACTGTAGTAGTTGTATGTCGGCTAATACATCTGTGTCAGCATTTCATGAAAGAAGAGGCGTAAAGACAATTTCCCCACGGGGATTAATAAAGTGATGATGATGATTATTATTATTTATTATTAAATGTGTTTGTGTGCTGGCTCTGTAGGAGGTGCTGCAGTTGAACGAGGGCGCCCCCCTGTGGTGTGATCTGTGTCCATCTGCAAAAGGAGCAGTGGTGCTGTATCGCCTTGTTCTTCCTGACCAGGATTGATTGGCAGTAGAGGGTAGCAGCAGAGCCAAGATGTGAAAAACAGTTAATAGGTTTAAATAAGTGCAAAATCAAGCACAGTAACTCAGGACAAATGCAGTGAAGAGAGATGGATATATGATCTCATTACATCATAAGTAAAGTTATGTGTGCTGTACATATTCTTTTCATTAATAATGAATGTATGCATTGTTTAAGGCAAACACATGGATTTAAATATATTTTTGTACATTTTCTTCATGCAGCGTAATCCTTGAGCCAATGCTAAATTTGTACCTCAAAAGAATAATTACCATAACATAAATTTTAAAATGGTATATCAGGGTAAATTGGCCAACCTGGACAAAAAAAGAACCATTAATATTAGAAATCAAACAGTAAGTCTTTACAGTTGAAAGTACTGTTGTGCCATTAATAAGGAAGCTTCCACTGGAGTGACTGATGAAGATCAGAGCGGGAGCCGGAGTGCTTTTCACAATCAAACACTGCAATCGTTTCATTCAGGTTATCCGGTTGCCATGGAACAGCTCACTGAGTGAAATCGCAGCTGCTGTGTAGTATTACATGTACCGGTAAATGTGTTTTAACTGAAACCAGTATCACCAGTATTCTCGTGCAGCCTAATACTCTCATGGGTTCTGAAGTGTCCAACTGTATTAGGGGGTCTGCATGTTTTGTTTTTAGACAGGGAGATACTACTGTTGTTTTAGGTCGGTAATGTTGAGCCATCAGGTGGAAATAGTTAAGGAACCTGATTTCGACATAATTTGAAGATTAAATTAATATATTAAAACTAACCCGTGGCGTTGGGTGAAGAGCACACCTCGAATCAGGGGTCTCCTACTCCAGTCCTGGAGAGCTACTGTCCAGTAGGTTTTCTATCCTACCTGACTTCTGATGAGCCACACCTGTTCCTGGTATTTACTTGAGTACAGGCGTGACTCATCAGAAGTCAGGTAGGATAGAAAACCTACTGGACAGTAGCTCCCCAGGACCGGATTTGGAGACCCCTGCTTGAATGTTTCCACTAATACCTGGATATATAAATGGAAAAATTTTAAACTGTATAAACTAAGCCACATGGAATAAATTTTGTAAAATATGTAGAATTGTACAGTGCGCAGTTGCTACAGCCAGTTGGTGAAGGGAGGATTCTTTTAGGTGGTCAGAGTTAGATAAGCGTTGTGGGTAAAATGGAGAATTTGCAACGCTGGGACTGTCAGTGACTGAGCAAAATGTTGCTAGGCTGTGCCGGGCCACGATTCCAGACTGGAATCCTGAAGATCTGGTAGAAAAGTTACTCTTAACCACCTTGTTTGTGAGCTTAGCCTTGCACAGATACAAGGGCAGGCTATATTTAGAGAGCTACTGATGTGGAGTGTTGGACTTGGAAACAAAATCCTTGATGTGAAGCACTGCAGAGATGAATAATGGATGGGGACGACAGTTCAAAGGTAGGTAGATGAGGTCCTTGATACACCCAATACAAGATATTGACCAATTATAATTGAACGAATCATCTAAACTTTATAATCGACCCTTCTGCATTGCGACTGTCCCCATCATGGGGTTGGCATACGATATTAAATAGGAATTTTTTTTAGGAGTTTTGCGAGAGCTGTGAATGAGACACAAAAAGCTCAGCAAGTCATAAATGCATTAACGATATGTCCAGTGCTGGTCTGTTGGACGCCAGTCGTACTCATGGCAGCCTCCCATGTGATATCTAGAGCATCGCTCATATCTTTTCGCTTCGCTCACCATACCAGGCTAAATATTTTACGCCGTTTTTTCAGATCACGGGGGGCCCCATGTCCCTAATCCCTGCAATGTGGAAAGGTCGACTGTATATGTTCTGTAGAAAATCACCAGTGACATGCAATAAATACAAAGTTGGAAAAAGTAACCAAAATGTGGCATATACCTGTCCATGGAATTTGTATAATTTAACAGTAGATCAACACCTTAAGCTGGGTGTCATCCTAAGACTTTACATCTACCCTCGGCATGGATTCATCTGTACATTATTCAATAACAAACACCTCAATCAGATTTTAATACATTTATTAGCAGCTAGTAAGAGTGCGGAGTGAGTGTGTTTCATTTCATGCCCCACACCCGATGGAGTCTATTCACAATTCAGAACCTTTCTTTAGATAGAATAGTATGGATTTTGTCTGTGTGCACTGGCATCAATCAGGGCGAGCTCTCCACTCGCAAAACATGCAGTTTAAAAGACCTTAAAACCAGTTTCATTAAAAATCAATACAAAATCCCTTTGCTTTACATGCCCTGAAATTTCTGCATCAAACTGGTCATGTTAATAAGCACATATCAGTGAACCTCAAGTTCAAAATAATCCTCTGCGATGAGACAGCAAGAATCAATCATTTGTATCAAACTACGATTACTGTAAGAGGTATAACACAATTTGAGGTAACTTGAAATGTTCACCGATTCCAAAGTGCTTCCCACAAAAGCCTCAGTTTGGCAAATAGCTCAATGATAGTTTTCCATTGGCAAACAATTTCAGTTGGAATAAACCAACTGGTAAAGATAAAAGCTAGGCTTCAGGCTGGAGAGCCGGATAACCATCAGAAAATAATCGATGAAATGCTTACAAATGGAGAAATCAAGGTACTGTTCCCCCCATTATGGTTTTAAAAAAAACTTCATTAATAAACTATTATAAAAACAGGCAGCCCCTAGCATCCCACTTAATACTAAATAAGTTATCCATTACTTCATTGCTCTGTTACATGACTTGATGACAATGATGACAGTGTGGTCCCAATGTAAAAGATTCAGTAGCAATATAGAAGACAGGTGCTGGTCTGGTATTATTGCATTTTGAGTGCCTGCCAAAAGAGCTTGGGTGCTGGGACCTAGATCGCTCCGTTGGCTAAAAAAGTTTAATCATGCTCTCTCGTGACTTGCCTACACCAACCCACTTCACTATAAGAGACAGAGAAACAATGTTAAGTCAAACTGCTGTGTAAGCAAAAACTTTCAAAGGAACAACTTGTGTTTTATATGCCAAAACAGCATCATATTCAGTGGTATATCGTACATTAAATTGGGCAGAGGTATTTGACAGGGTTCGAGATATTTCATAAGACTTATGCAAGGAATTAAACTTGTATTAAGCTCCTTCTACTAAAGTTACGGAATACAGAAGCATGTCTGGACTTACCAGGAACCTGAAGGAAGTTCTCGATGAATTGGATATATTTCTGTGCCTCGAGGGGAAGCTCCTCAAAACTCCGAGCCCCTTCAGTGCTGCAATTCCAGCCTGGCAATGTCTCATACTGCACAGAGACCTTGGTCAACACATCCATGTTAGCTGCAAAGGAGGCCAAACAAAACATGTGAAATTATAGCAACCGTTCCTAAACTTCACCCTGAATCGTCCCAGTGTTTCCAGATTCTCTTAAACCTTCAACACACCCAACTGAACTTCAGTAGCTTAAATATGAGTTGATCAGTCTAATCCGATCATCTAGGTGGTAGCACAGGAAAAACAATGAATGGCTGGTGTCAATTCCAGGAAAGCTTCGGTAACCAATGAAATTCTGGACAAGGATGAGACTGGGTGATCACAATCACCTGGGAAGCTGGGAAGTGGCTGTCCATCAACTGTGTAGCCTACACCAACTTTGATCTCAGGTATCGTATCCAGGATATCAAGTTTGGTAAGAGCAAGCCTAAAAAGGAGGGAAAAAAAGTCAGTTAACCACTTTCCATAAAGTTGTGCAATTATAAAATCAAGGCATTGTACAGATACTGTCTAATTGTAATGTTTATTTGGATATATTTTTTCTATATATTTCCTGTCTTAGCCCTTTCATATTTAACTGAATTTGTTAAACTTGCAGTCTCAGGACCGAATCAGGGTACATTTCACTAGGTGTTATACTTGTATAACTGTGTATGTGACAAAGAATCATGAATCTTGAATATACCTGGAATTAAAACCTGAAAAATATAGGCAAAGGACACCTTGAGCAAGCATACATACACACTCGTATGTGTGGCGGTTGGGCCCTTACGCAGTGAAGCCATTGACCATGTGGGCATAGCGCACCAAAACCAGATCAAGCCAGCCGCAGCGTCTGCGACGACCAGTGGTCACGCCGACCTCCCTGCCTCGAGACTGCAGCAAGGCCCCAACCTCCTGCAAACCAGGTGCATGCAATTTGTTCTTACCGACACAGAAAGTCCATAAAGTAGAACACAGACTAACACACACAGCACAAGCTCACTTACGTTGTCCTGCTCTGTGGGGAAGGCTCCTACTCCTACTCTAGTCGTGTAGGCCTTGACCACTCCATAGACTCGGCCAATGTGTGACGGAGGTATGCCCAAACCAGTACACACACCGCCCACTGTGCAGTTTGATGATGTTACAAAGGGGTACGTCCCTGCAAATCAGACCCCCACCCAACTTTATCAATTCTTATCCGTAACACAGCTGCTAGTAAAGAAAACATTCAGAAATGCCAGAAAGCGACATCTGGGGCCAGCAGATCATTGCTGCCACTTTGGCCCATTTCCATCTCTGTCATACCAAAGTCGATGTCCAGCAAGGCTGCGTTGGCTCCCTCTACCAGGATCTTCTTGCTGGGACCAGTGAGGGCCTTATGCATAAAGTACACACCATCTGTCACCAGGGGGCGCAGTCTCTCAGCAAAACCCTATAATTGCAAAGGAAAAATCCCATGAAACTCGAACCTTGTGAGTGACTGAGGAAATATAATGCATGTTCAGCTCAACAATGTAATTAGGAATCACCAGAAATACATTTTTTTTTACTTCATGCACAAATTACACCTGAACAAAAAAATATCAGGACTTTTGTGCAACAAATCTAGAACAACTATTAGTAAAATTCTAATGGTCAGCAGTTAAATTGAACTTTAAAGGAGTGGCACTGAACCCTTACAAAACAGAGAACAGAAAACATACACACAAATGGAATGTCCCAGTTGCATGAGGAAAGTTTAAAGGTAAATTAATCATTCCAACACTCATTGCAAAATCTCCCTGACACACACCCAAGAAAAACTCACTTACATACTGTGGCAACCAAGAAGAAACTCAAAGTAAATAAATACAGTGATACCCTATACTCACCCTCAGCTGCTGCAGCTCAGCTTCAACGTCAATGTTCAGGATGGGGTACATGGCCTGAAAATGGCCAGCCAACACGCGGAACCTGCAAGAAGCAAGAACAACGTTCATTCAGGCTGCCTTGTGACAGAAATATACCTTCAAAAGTATAATTCACTCACACTTTTAGAGAAGGTACATTGAAAAGGCAGCTAACTAAGGTAATTTTCATAACTAGCCAGTCAATTGCATAGCTCTCTTCATAAAACTTTGGTGATTAGACGACAAGCTAGAATGTTGTTCTTTTGCACTGACATCACTTCATTTCAAGGTCAAAATTCAGTCAACGCAAAGCTGCTACTGCTGCACTGTGTGACTCACCCATGGAACAATACTTTGAGTACCTTCACTACAGCCAAATAGAAGGAAAGTGTTCAACAGAAAAATACTTGTCAAAATAAAATAAAGTTTGAGATTTTCCTGTGTTTTTAGCACTTTACAGAAGAATATGCAAATCATAAGCTTGCTAGAAAGAGGTGAGGATTAGTGACTCACATATAAGTATACAGCTGCCTTTCTAAAAGTAGAAATCGTACATTCATCCGAATACATTTTCAAATGGCATTTCATATCCCCAGTTTGAAAGTAATACCTGCTTATATTTGTAGTGTTTGCACAATGAATACAGAACATCTGCTGTCATTAAGATCACGTAGAGAATCAATTACACTTGTGTCCTTTTTGATATTGCATTGACTAATAGATTATAAAATTAGCTTGAGTAAGGTACACATTTTCCCAGTAATTATCAGGAAAAGTAGTTAAGCCATTAGTATTTGAGCTTTTCCCCAATGGTAGATACTTATCTCATTTGGAAAAAAAAATCCCTTATTGATTATTCAAAAATGGAACAAACTGATATTAGTGCGTTTTTGTTCACTTTTACTTCCAGCAATTTTTATTTGTGAATGACATGCAAGATCAAAGATAGACAGCAGCACCACACATGATACAAAACAGCAGACTGACTTGTCCTCGAAGGTAGAGAAATCAGACACCAAGTCACAAACTCGCAGGCCGTTGCGGGAGGCTTTAGAAGAGTAGGCCGGGCCGATGCCTTTCTTGGTGGTGCCCAAACTGAAAAGAAAATGAGTAAGGAGTAGGGTTGCAAAATTCTAGGAATTTTATACTAATTCCCGCATATCCCTGGTAATTCCTATGGAAAGTTTCCAACTTGAAATATTTCCAAATTTCCCGGCTTAACTTCCCATGGAATGGAAAGTTTCTCGAAATTTACCACCTCATTGCAACCCTAGAGGTATGCAAGCATGTGCCAGAACATTCATCACAAAGTGACAGGGAAACAACGACAAACATCAGCAAAACGTGTAATCTCTATTGAAGGAATGCACCCATTGCAGAATAAATTGTTCAATTTGTGGACCAGGCCGTAACCCTCCCACTCTTAGCTTGCCGCCAGGCCATTTCAAACAGAAGCCACAGGTTATCGTCGGGATTTCAGCACCCACTGATTACGCGTTTCCCCCCCACCCCATCAACTCCCACTCATATTGGTGTAACCTTGAACTGACACAGCTTCCATTGTTCATAATATATAAAACAATTTCTACTGCATTCCCCATCTAACTAGCAGCCTGCTCAACATGAAACAGTACAGTCTATCTGAAGTACTTAAGCAAGTGAGCTGTGACGTTAAACTGATATACAACCTTCAAACAGCACATGAGGATGAGATAAGCATGTGCCGATGATAAACACTCAGACCAAACCTACACCATTCAAACTGTCCAGACATTTAGAGGAAAAAAGGCCAGAACATTAACTCACTTTTTTCCAACTTGCAGCTGTCTCTGCTGCTCCTGAACCCCATCAACCGCCTGGTGGAAGTTGAACACTTGAAGAAAATTTGCAAAGACAGAAAATATTAAAGTGTTGACTCAAAACACACAGCAGCAGGAACTGACTCACTGCCAAGAAATGAATAAAACTTACAGATAAAAGAACAAGTTACACACATATTACACACAAATGCATAAAGCAACACTGGGGTGGTTTACCAATGTGGGCACGATCCGAAATCTTCAGCCTCTCCTCCCAACCCTGCAGACCTGGCATGAATTTAAAAACAATTACTCACAAGCTTCATTTAAAAAATACTGCAACACACCTGCAGCTTACCACTGTCAACATATTTTCCAAAACACACCTTTTCCCTTCTTCAGATTCTTCTCTGCCTCCTCAAACAGGCCAGGCAGATGAATAACAACTCCATTTCCTTGGGGAATGAGAAGGTTAAATATTAAAAGCCTGGAAGTCACTGGTTTTTATAAATGGCTAACCTGACAACGCAAAGGGAAGGTACCTCTCAGCATGGAAGTATTTAAAAGCGACTATTATCACTGCGATCACAAAACTTTAATGACATGCCTATTGATCTACAAAGGTTATAAATCTGTGCAATATACCAATAAAGGAGACGGCATTCTTGTTCAACACTCCACTGGGCAGGAGATGAAAGTCGTACTCCACGGCGTCCACCACGACAGTGTGTCCCGCATTGTTGCCTCCCTAAACGCATGCAAGGACAAATACGATGTCAAGCTGCTGCAACAGCAGCCTTTTCTGCAGGCAAAGGGATAGGTTTGTTTAAGTTCCCCAAATCGTACCTGTTTCGCAAAACAGTACCGGGGCACGGACGTGATACCGTCCCTGCAATCACTATTGCATCGGTGCTGATATCACTTCCTTTTATGGCTTTGGTCACCGATTACGATTAGAACTGAATATTCAATGGCAGCTTACCGACTATTAAAAAGCAGCAATGCAAACATACAAACTTGTTTATGGATACATCGAGTTATATCTATTCAGAAAGGCAATTACGGTCAGATTACCTGACACCTGCACACTATATCCGCGTCCATCGCAAGGAGGTCCACGACTTTCCCCTTTCCTTCATCACCCCACTGAGCGCCCAGAACCACGGTCACTTTATTATGCGGCTCCGATTTTGAAACCCGGGGCGCATCGCAGTCCTCCGAACATTCACGGGCCCGTTTAACGACCGGCTCGCCGTTCAGGGACGCCGTTTTACTGCCATTAGAAACCGTGCTGTCCGCCGCCATGCTGCGCCCGCTTCTATGTGTATGTGTGCGCGTAAGAATCCGGAACATGAGACTTGCACGTGAAGAGCGGAAAAGGAAATAACTTCCTTCTCTTCGGAGGCGCCCATTGGAGGTTTAAAAAATAGCAGAGAAATTATATCTTAACTAGAGCAGATGCTCGTACAGTAATAACAAATCAAAGACTGAATTAGAGGTCAAATTAAGTTATATGCGGAGCTTTTTTCGGATTTTCGCGATTGTTCTTAGAAATCAGTGAAAGTATTTCTGCATTTTACATTTAAAAATAAGTTCCGTTAACTAATAAAATGTATGGATTTTCCACATAAAGACAAATGGGCGGGAAATTCTTATGTGCGGTCATGAAGTCATGAGGCAGTTCCTCAGCTTCTCTTTTCCTACATCGTGGCTGCGCTTCTAGGTCTCGCGTATATATCTACGCTTCGATGCCGCCTCACGCTTTTACCGCTAACGAGACTAGGGCAGAAAATGGCGGGAACAATGTTGGAAAAACTATTTATTTTTCATAATTTATTTCAAACATCCCACGTTTGGCGTCTTAAATTCAGGAAGGTGGAAATTTGTCGACCGGGTGGGGTCGGGAGGGGGTCTTGGCGGTAAAATTTGCCGGCAGATTTTACTGCCGCTAAATGACAGATTTCCGGGACATTGCACCGGCGTTGTCCGTGTTGCCAGCTCTCAGGCATCTGGAGCGACACTCACATTTTCAGACTCTCATGCAAGAAATCTTAGGGCAAATCTATATTTTTCCATTATAAACCTAAAATTAGATACATCAAAACCGTTGGGGTAGTTTGCAAACTCTACAGACTATTTACAAGGTAATTAAACTCTTACATACATGTAAGTGTGTGAGCAGAAAATCTCACTCCAGCCAGCTGACCAAAGTTGGCAACCATGCATTCGCGGGTGTAAGGGACCTGCTGTCAATTTTAAGATTACCGAGAGATATGGGATTTCCGGTATTTGTCCTTGTACACACGCAAACACACATCTTTGTGGGGACCGTCAATTAGTTTCTGTGGGCAAAACCCTAATCCTAACAATATCATCTTAACCCCTACCCAGCCCGAACCTTGACCATAAGTAGCCAAATAAAATACAAGAAGTTTAGCATTTTTATTTTTTTTTTTTGTTTGCCGTCACAGATTTTTATAAAATGGAGTTTCCCATTGGGACCAAAACATGATTCCCACATCATAAAAACAACAGGTTTTTATCACATTGTGGGGACCAAATCTCCCCAAAATGTAATATATAGGCCTACATGACCACACACACATTTCTGGAAACATTTGTTTTTTTATTCTTGAATAAATTTACTTAGTACCGGTTAGCCTGACTTGGTATCTTTGGTGGAGACCTACACAGCACATGGCAAGACTTGGGAGAAATCTGTAAAAACTCCATATACATGGAGTGGAGGCACGGCGCCCCGGGGGGGGGCGGCCGCCCCCGCGCCCCGCCAGAGGAGGGGGGGGGGGTGGGTGGGGGGGGGGGGGGGGCGGGGGGGGG
>JAODKC010000002.1:22460154-22476852 GCA_026777985.1 Mormyrops attenuatus
AGTGGAGGCAAGACAACCCCCCCCCACCCCCCCCAAAAAAAAAAAAAAACATGGATGTATGAGGTTATGGTGCTATTGGTCTCCCCATAGGACTGTGCTGGAAACATTCTGCAAGTGCACTCTATATGGGCAGAGAGTAATACACTACATAATTTCAAAGGGGAGTACAGGAATATATAAATCAGTGATTCCCAGTTCAGTCCTTGACGACCGACAGACAGTCCACGTTTTTGCTTCTTCCCAGCTGAAATGTGTACTGTCTGGCAGGGAGGTGGGAGGGAGCAAAAATGTGGACTGGCTGTGGGTGCCCAAGGACTGGATTAGAAAACACTGATATAGATTAACAGCCCAACCATAAGTGCCTTAACATACCTTTAAAAAGATAATGTCCATCAAAAATTATGATGTCCATTGACATAAAGTATAAACTGGAAAACAGACATTTCTTTGTGACATCAGAAAGTGACATATCTGAAATGCCTAATTCATGATAATCTATCTTTGCTTCAGGAAGGATGGTGAAATGTTGTAACACACCTCTTGGAAGATGAAATTGCCACTTCTTTCAGGAGTGGAGTAGAAGTGGAGTGGCATGGTGGTGCAGTAGTTAGTACTAACACCTCTGGGACAAGGGTTCAAGTCTCCACTGGGATTCCATATGTGTGGAGTTTGCATGTTCTCCCTATGTTTTTACAGCTTTTCCGTCAGGTACTCTGGTTTCCCCCCACAATCTATAAACATGTTGAGGTTAATTGCAGTTACCAAACTGTACATACATATCTGAGTGAATGGTGTATCAGTGTGCCCTGTGATGGATTGTTCCTTGCCTTATTCCCATAGGCACTAGACTCTTTGTGACCCTGAAAAGGACAAGCAGCCGCTGGAAATGGATGGAGCATAAGTGAGTATTACAAAATTGGACTAGTTATTTTCATACACCCACTCTGTCTTACAAAGACATTGTGATGTGATGAACTAATTAAAAGAATGATTTTTATTTTATTATTTTTATTCTGCTGATTTTTTTAGGGGTGGTGAGTAGGGTTAGGGATTTATACTTTTGTATAGAAGGTCATGAATTCAAGTCTTGTGCTCAGCAGAATAATCGTAACACTGTTGGGCCCCTGAACACGGCCCTTAACCCCAATTGCTCCAGTGATACTCTGAATAACAACTGGACCGATTTATTTATAAGCAGGATTCAATAAACAATAAGCAATGCTTCATGATAACAACTTCATTCCAGACGCCTATTGTCTGTGATTATTTATCGAGTCCCAGTCACAATGTGAAGACAATTAGGAAATATTTTGCACAAGGCAGAACACAGCTTGAAGAAAACTCTAGCCTTCACAAGGCTTAAAAATGCACACACTTAATTTAGAGTCACCAGTGCATGTGCACTTAGACCAAGGGTGGCCAATCTTATCCACAAAGGGCTGGTATGTATGCGGGTTTTCACTGCAACTCCCTAATTACATTACTAATTACATGACTGATTGGTTGAAGAGTCCTCTCACTTGGGTTTAAGCAGCTAACCTAAAGGTTATCATAAAAATCTGCATACACACCGGCCCTTTGTGGATAAGACTGCCCACTCCTGAGTAAGACTGTGAACTACGACCATCAAACTCTGGCAGAGACCAGAGTGGTGAGAACATGCAGACGTTTCATAGGGTTCCTACTTACCTAGAGGGGAAAGGCAAGGATGCTTCCTATGGAGGAAATGGGCCACCCCTATAATGTAAACCCATGTCTCAAACACAAATTACTGATTTTCTCTTTGGATAATACTGTACTTAAATCAATTACCACTCACCACAGAATAAGGTACAAATGCATTGAAATTGCACCAACTTATTCCACTACTCAACAGTCTCTTTATAATGTCTGCATTCTCATCTTACACCTTTTCTGATAATCTGTTGTTCTGGTGTTGGGTGGAATTTTCTATTGGAATCTTACAGGTCTAGACCTGATTTTAGTTAAGATTTGTTGGAAATTTCAGCTAAATCCTCAATTTCTCCTTTTCATTCATCAGTCTTGTACTAAAATTACATTCAAATGATACGTGAGACAATTTGGATTTAAACGCACTCTCCAAAATCAGAAAGAAGCTTTGCGCAATTCAAGGCCAAGGTGAATGCTTTCACCAGAGGACTTTACAATGAAAAGCCATCTGGTAATGTTAAAAAAAATAATAATAATGAAAATAAAATGCATGCCTGATGCAACAATAAGTGCATAATGTTCGTGCCAATCACAGGAAACCAAACAGAAGTTGCTAGTTTGTGCACAAAACATCTATTCACACCTCTACAACGCCCAACAAGGTTGACGGTGAAGGCCGTTTTCTCACCAACAGAACATCAGCTCATACTTCAGGTTTTTCCACATGCCACCACCTTACTACCGCTGGTGTTTGCCCCATTCATTTAAAGCTTTTTTAAGTTATGCGAGTTTCTACTCAATTGCTGCAGTGGCTTTTTGACTGCATAATTTGGCCTCCCATTAGTACTGCATGATGGTACCACAAGGTGCAGCAAGGAGAAGCGCGTTTGAATAGCAGACATGTCTGTGACAGCAGTAGCTGGCAGAGGCATTACGGTAATCGTCCCTGTTGCATATACTAACCCAAACCCTCTGTTGTGGCTTGTGCAACCAGGAAGCCAGAAAGCGAGCAGCCCACACACATAGCACGAAACTACAGAACACGTCAATAAGCATGTTAAAACACAATAGGAACAAAAACGTTCACAGGGCACAGAAAGATTTAAAGTGACCACTTTATTAGGCATAATTTATAAAAATCATTTTCAATGTTAGTTATTTATACAAAACCTTTCTTTAAAAAAAAAAAAAAAAAAATATATAAAATACAAGTTCCCAGTGTAAAGGTGTAGTACCACACGCCGTGGTGTGCTGTAATGAGGCACTGTGCATGTGTGAGGCCCAGTCGACGGTTTCGCTTTGACAGCATACAGCAGTGACGTCAAAGACCCCATAACCCTCTCGATGCATTTACACCCCACTACGCAGGCAGTTTGAAGAAAGTTGCATTCACAGATTTCAGCAGTCCCTACAGATTCTTCCACTCGGCATGAAGCAGCAGCCATCACCAACACTGACAGCCTAACTCATGTTTCCTGGCCAAAGTTTCTAAAAGAAACCTGAAATAAACATTCGAGCAAAGTGAATTTAATTTGTTCTAATATCGACAGAGTCCTCACTAAAACTTTCCATCGTTTTTCGGGTTTAATTCCATTATAGTCATTCCAGTTATCTATTCAATCCTTAGTTACTGGGCTCATTTGCCATTGTTGGTCAGATAATTCATTTCACACACCATCTCATTCTAATGTTACAGTTGAGTCAGCTGACGATGGTCTTGTTTTCTGATGCTTCCTCACCCCACTGTGATGCATTTAGAAGGCACTTGCAGATATACTGGAAGTGGAGTTCTACTGCATTTATGACTGCTGAGCTTCTCAGCTCAGTTCACAAAAGGTGGTTTAGGTCTCCTGAATTCAATGAGGACTTTAAGCTGTCTGATGCAGTCAAACATTTCACCCTTTTCACCCAGAAAAAAGGAAAAGACACATACACAATGAAACAACCAATTACAACGACCAAGCCATACTACCGTCGCACATTCACACGCTAAATTTTTTTTTTAAAGTTTGGTTCTGCTTTATGTCTAAAATTGAAAACATGTACAAAATGTTTCAATGAAGTGAAAAGGACATTAAGTACAAATATATTGATTTGAAAAATTGGAATCACCCTGATTGTGAACAAGCCCAAGTAGGTATAAACAGATAAACGTAAAAACAGTCATATGCAATTATCAGCTACCATAAACCCAAAGGCACAGAGAAAAATTTTGCGGTTAACTGGTACTGAAAGGAAGAGGATATTTGTTGCATGTAAAACCTATTTCTTGGTGACCAGCTTTGATTTGAGCTAGGCAGTACTGATTCAAAGGCAGTCAATACACCTAGTCTTGGTCCAACATCCATGAGTTAATATAAAATTGTGGAAAGACTTTATATATAGAAATCTTAACTAGAGGACACAAAAAAATCCAATTCCATGACATAAACATCATTAACTATGCTAAATCAAAGAAAGTCTACAGCTTGTGATCACATTTTGCTGAGACAGTAGAACAATGGGAGAGAGACCAATCAGAACTAATTTAGGCTGGGCTGGTTTTTGGATTCCTGCAGACAAGAAGAGTTGGATCACTGATCCAAACAGAGAGAAGTGTTAAGTGGTGGCAATGAACATGTTCTTCTATGGCACATAATCAACAGGATCACTCAGGTCCGTTAAAAACCACTTCTTGCCCCCTCCACCCAAGTTATGCTGCAGTCTGTGGGTCAAAGGCGTGGGGTGGAGCGGCAACACGCTCTTAATGGAAGAAATCTTTTTTTTTGGCATCTTTGCTGCAGCATTACTTCTCTGTAAAAAAAATTCATGTCTCCCTCCTCTGATAAGACCACCATGCTTAAAAAGACAAAAGCTAATGCATGAAACAGTAAAAGTAATAAAGATGCATTTAAAAGAGAATCTGTTGGCAGAAGACGCTTAAAGAAAAAGAAAAAAACAGGAACCGAACTCTACGAACTGAGATAGGGGATGTTTTCAATTTCACTTTGGCATCAGTTGAGGTCAAACTAGGACGGGATGTTCAAGAAAACTGGGAGCAAAAATAAAAAAATATGGGCAGGAGCTTGGAAGCTTGTGCTGTCCTCATTGTGGAGCTCTTCCTCCCCACTGACACTACAAAAGCACACACTTCTTGGCATTCTTCTTGTTGGAGGGATAGAGCACAGCACGCACAGCTTCCATGAACACATCCCGCACGCCTTCCTGCAGCAGTGCCGAACACTCCAGGTACTTAATGGCGCCAATCTGCTTTGCCAGCGAGCTGCCCTGCTGAGCGGTGGTAGGTGCAAGGCCTTGCTCCCTCATTTTCTTCACTGTGTCGCCGTCAGTGCGCAGATCTTTCTTGGTGCCCACCAGCAGGATGGGAACACCGGGGCAGTGGTGCGACACCTCCGGGTGCCACTTGTGCCGCACGTTGGCATGCGACGACGGGCTGCCGATGGAGAAGCAGATGATGAAAACGTTGGTCTGAGGGTAGGACAGCGTGCGCAGACGATCGTACTCCTCCTGGCCCGCCGTGTCCCACAAGTTGAGGCTGACCGTGCGGCCGTCCACGCTCATCTGAGCGCTGTAATTGTCAAACACGGTGGGGATGTACTCCTCCGGGAAGGCATTGGTCGTGTAAGAGATCAAGAGGCAGGTCTTGCCAACTGCACCATCTCCCACAACAACACACTTTATAGTTTGCATTCTCCCCTCATTCACACAGACTGTAGCACCTGCATAGATGAAAAAGAGGGTCACTGATGCAGAAAAAAAAAAAAAAAGACCAGTCACAGCTTTTTAAAACCTGTGTCTTTTAAGCCCAGAGTGCTCTTATCGTTGCTTGCTCTGCTACAACCCAAACAATTTGTGTACCATGTCACCCATTCTTTAAAGGGGACCTATTACTCTTTTCCGGTTTTTCCCTTTCTGTTGGTGTGTTATAGCTTTATGTGCACGTAAACAGTCGGCAAAGTCTTAAGGGTCAAAGTACACGCCAAAAGGATGACTTCACCACAGAAACCACTCTTCTCTAATCTGCCTGAAACTCCTTGCTAGAATTCCAGCCCTTACTTCCCTGGCATGGTGAGGTCACCTCGTAACACAACCCTTATTGGCCACCTACCTGCAAGAATCTGTCTACAGACTACAGGGGCATGACACGAAAGGGCAAGCTCACCAATCAGAGCACAATGGACTCATTGGGGGTTTGACTTAAAACTATAATATTAAAGCATGCTAATCTATTCTAGCAGACCCCAAAAAATAAAACTATGAACAGTGAAAAGGAGCATAATAGCCCCCCTTCAATACAAAAAGTAGTCACAATGAGCAAATCAAACAATTTGCAAGTAAAACACTTAGTATTTCTGTGAGCTATTAATTGCAACAGACTCATCATAATTTACTTGTGCTCTGGGTCAACTTGGATATACAGAGCCAATTAAAACATAATTTTTGACAGCCATATTAAAACAGCCCACTTTTATTCTTATCAAGTTTCTGACACTAACAGATATCAAAAGGTACAAATTTGAATAGGTGGTCTAATTATAAATAACCCTAACCCCAATATCCCTTGTTACCAGCAGCAGAGGAAATAAGTCTATTTTTATTAAATCAACAAGATTTGTGTGATAACCCAAGGCAGTTACTTCCTTGCTAAATCTCGTTTGTTACTTAGAATATTAGTTTCAGTATGTAACCAACTATCAGACATCGACGACAACCTTTCCCTCTTGCTACAAGACTTACAATCACAGTGGCCATCTGAAACACAAAACACACTTACCTACCTTAAAAACAATTTGCAAACATACCGTTTGAACTACCTTAAGAGAGAAAACACACCACCCTGGGGAAACGAATGATCGCATTCAACTGATAATAGCAGATAATCCACTTTTCACACTGTGCAGCTGCTCTCACCCGTATTCATTACAGCGCGAAATGACCGCTAAGGGTGTGAAATAGGGCCTGTGGACAGGCAGGGAGGAGAGAGAAGGGCTGCCTTAAACCAACACAGATTTCTGGTCTGATTGGGAGGTTCCTGTGACTCACACATGACAAGACAGTACGGGCCTCCTTGGTGCTCTGCAAAACTTTAAAATGTGTTAAAGTGTTAAATGCCCAAATACGACAAATGGTTTTTCGGAATGGTTTTCGAACAATAACTGAAAGTCCACAAGTGAACGATCGCCGCTACTCCGGGGGCGGTGGGTCAGGTTCATTTGTACGAGCACCAGCGTCCCAGGGCGGGGAGTAACTCACGGTAAAGCAAAAAACTGTTAGCCCGCTAGCTATGCCGGCTACTCACATACCGTTAAGGAATCGCGGCTAACGATCTCGACGAGATTTAAAGTGACAGGTTCCTTCGAATGAAGTTACAGATGTCATGAATATAAAAGCCGCGGAAACAGAAAGAAAATACAAGTACGCTCACTGTATGGCTTGCGGATAAGCTTGATGAATAAATAATCTTAATGACTGGCTAACAACTGCAGCGCTAGCTTACCGGCTAAGTAAGCGGGATGGGGTTTGAATCGCGCTCGCGCTGAGCGGCTCGTTAGCCTTCGCCGTTCGAAAAGCGGACAGATCGGAGATGACCGCGACTGGACCCCCCCACCCCCTCTCTTCCGAAACACACCGAAAAACCTGCAAAGAAAACAGGCTTATAACGAACTTCGAAAACGCATCCGCCTTACCCCCCTCATTGGCGGCTGACGCTCCTCTGCCGCAGCTCAATTAGAGCACGCTAAACGCGGCCCGCCACAGACCTGCATCCGGGGAGCTGCCCGAAACACCTTCGGCGATTCGCGGCGACGCCCCGGCTCGGCGCCAAGGCACGCCGGTCAATGTAGTGCTTCGAGAACAGGTCCGACGGGCGCGCGGCAGGTGAACGCGGCACCGCCTACAGCCGACGCTGCGACTCCCGAAAGTCCTACGACCGGCGACCGAAAGGAAAAAGTGCACAATTCAGAGAAGACACAATGAAATATACTCACGTTCTTTATTGACTGCCGTTGATGAGACGAATCACTTCATCGAGCCAGTCCCAATGCAAGGGGCATTTCAGTAGCTTGTAATAAGCGCCAGGTGTCACTGTAGACTGTCCCTGAAGCAATGCACGTCTGAACTGGCAGACCAAACCTACAGTTGTCTTGAGCAGTAGAATCTTAACGTTTTCTTGTGAAACAACACGTATTCCCTGTTTTTCAGCAATGCAGCAAAATTGCTTAATAAATATTCAGGTTTTTCATACTCTGCCGTGCTCCCAAAAATGTAACGTATTAACAGGTTACTCAGCTCAATCACAAAATAAGTTACAGTGATGACTAAGAGTTCCCACCTCAGTTCCCTAAAATCCTGGACATAGCGACACCATTCCAAAAGTTTGTTTAGGTGTGTTTGATAGGGAAATTGATAGGGATATTCCGTGTCCAGAAACAAAACTTGTTTTTTTCCATCACAGACGACCAAAATATGGGGTGGCCCAGGAAAATCCTGGATGGGTGGCAACCCTAGTGACGACATCCATTCATAGTCAGTCATCTTTTCTCTGTCTCCTATTACAGGTAAGAAGCTGACCAGTTTAGAACTTACAGTAACAACCCACCACGTGATGGCCCACTTCAAACAAAGAATGGCATTTTTCAAGAGGCACGAAAGTGACTTGCCTACTCGATCACAGGTCAGTAATTCACAAACTGGGACACCACATAAACACTGGCTACTGGTAGTGTGGATACAACCAATGACCCACAGACAGACATTTTAACACAAAGCAACACCAGTTTATTACTTTTCCCAAGATTTCCAGCGTCACTATGTCCTATAAAGGAAACTTTCCCACAGAGACCCTTCACCCCACCCATTCTTTGAGGGGATTCTCAAGGCCAGTTCTAACATCTCCATGATAACGCTTACAGACTAGGGTGTGCGTCAGTGGAAGGAAAAAGGGACAGATTGAGTAGAGGTGAAGGGCAGAGGGCTGTTACGAGTTAAAGGCAGAAAGTGCTTGAGGAAGTCTGAGAAGCTTGAAAATGAGCCAGGCTAGTTAATTGGCTCTTGCTAAACAAACTGAAAGGTCTTCCTGCTGTTGCATGAATTTGCAAACATCTGATGGAGTCATTGTGTAAAATGTGGGAGAACCTCTTGTTCTTAAGCAGAGTGAGCCATCAGCAATATGAGAACTAAGATTTCACAGTTCACACAGGGTCCTTAAACTTACTACATCAGTCCTTCTCATATTCCAGGAAAATAGCTTTCAGAGACAAAACTATCAAGTAATGGGTATTCATTGCATATTCCCCCCAAAAATAAACATGATTGGATATCGTCTTTCTGGGAATGATGCCAATATAATTTTAAACCTCTGCTGAATTTATATAGCACTCATAGCTACCCTCCTCATTATAATTACCCATGTGGGAGAAACTTCATAAAACACATGAAATGATCCAATTTTATGACATATTACAATTGGACTAAACTAACCGAGGGTGGCTCAGTGAGTAGCACTGTTGCCTCACATTTCCAGTGTTAGGGGTCAGAATCTCACCTCCGCATGTGTGCAAAGTGCATGTTCTCCTCACATCATGCGGGGATTTTCTGCAGGTACTCCGGGTTCCTTTCACAGTCCAGAGACATGCAGTCTTCGTTCAGGCCAAGTCTAAAGTCCCCATTATGTGAGCATGTACACTGTGAGGAACTGGCATCCCATCTAGGGAGGTCCCCAGCCTTGTGTACTGCGGCCATCTGGCAGAGGGTCAAGTTACCATGATGAGGTCAGAAGATGGAAGTATTAATTGAACTGAAGTTCAGTAAATGAAAGCTAAACTGGAATGTGATTTTTAAATACACTTAAGTACTAGTTCATGAGGAAAATGACAAATCACATATACATCACACACATATACATGATCTTTATTTTATTTTCTCTTATTTACAGAACAATCATAAAAAATGACATCAAGTTACAATCACATTTGTAATTTAAATTAAATTCTCTTTTGTGAAAACTAAAGAGAAACACACACACACACACACACACATTACAGAAATACAGATACCCAATCCCAGTCCCTCACCAGCCAGTAAAGTGCACCAGAATGAGGAGGTTTTACTGAGAGGGAAAGGATGGGTACAAGTACAGCACTGAGTACAGCACTGAGTACTCTGCTGTGCCAGATGGTCAAGTCACAATTAACAAATCAGCCCTGAAATACCGTCCACTTCAAATGCGGTTATTGAGAACTGTTTCACCCCAATTAATAGATCTGTGCCAAATGGGTTATGTGGGTAAAAGCCCACTTAGTCATTCTGCCAGGATATTCTCAATGGAATATTGCAGGCTATTACAGCACAATGGAGGTAGGCTGGGGTTTAACCAAGATGACACCTCCTATGCATTTTCACTATATGCAGCAAAATATTTAAAAAATGTAATAGTAGTACTTTGGACTGCTAGCATAAACAAGACACAGAAAGGTTGAGATATTTCAGTCAGGGTGCCAGAGGATGAAGGATCACACTTCTATCAGGCACTTTAATCAAGAGCACCTTGCGTGCTGTCCATATATTATGGGTGCTATGGTGTTTTATCAAGAGGTTTAATGGAGGACACCCTCTCCCACACCACAGGTGGCCTTATTTTCTCTTCCCCTCCCCTAACGGCTGGAGGTAGAGTGTCAAATCTAAGGGCCGATTTATACCTCTGAGTAGAATCTACGGCATCAGTATGATGCAGCTGCAAACCCTACAGCGCAACCTGACATGCACCTACCCCGAAATGTACCTTCCAGTGTCAGGCTTCGGCGTAGGGTAAGTAGCTCCCAACGGCGTAGATTCTACACACAAGTATAAATTAGCCGAAAAATGTAAACCGAGTTCTGCCTGACGCATTTCCTTACTTTTCCTATGCACACACAGTTCAACATTTCCACCAAAGCCAATTAGTTGAGCTTGAGAAAGTAAGTTCACACCTCTCACAAAAGCTGATGGCTGTGGAAAATTCAACTAAACTCTGTTCTGTGCCTCCTAACAGTCTCTTCCACAGGATCAGATGCCGATATTTCTCCAAAGATATAAAGATCGCTGACAACATTGCAGATTTGGATAAACTCCCACTGATAAAGCTGGAACACCAGCATACTACATAAGTACCAGCAGCAACAGCAAACTATGGTCCTCTCAAAGGAATGCACATCCCACTGACAGTGTTTGCCCTGAATGAATAAAAAAAAAATAAAAAAAACAAAATACATCCACTTCCTTGTGAACATAAATTTTTTTTGCTCCTATCAAATGGTCAAAGGTCGTCACCTCAGACCTCACCTCCACATGGGCTGGGCAGCTGGCCGAGCTACCTTGGGCCCAGGTAGCCGTGAACCTAGGACCCTGGTGCTGGCCGACTCTGAAGTCTTGGCCTCTTTGGCCACAGCGGCTGCAATGATCGAAGTGCGTATGGTTTTGGCAGTGGTTGAGGAGGGACTCAGCATTGTGGCTGCCATGTGGGATTCGGCTTTGGGTGCCAGCCGCTTGGAGACACGCATGGGGGAGCCCCTGATGAATGGAGCCGGGGTAGCTCCAACCTTGTCTTTCTCATTTGTTACATTCTCTGGGAGGTTACGGTTAGCTTTTACGGCCTGGTTGGCTAAGGCCCGAGCCTTATCGCTCGTGCCGCTACCGCGTTTGATTTGGGTCTGGGCACTTGAGGGTCGTAGGCCTATTGTGGAGCGGCCCAAGTTGCTTCGTGCAATGGGCAGGCGGGATCCACGTGCGGAGGAGGTCTCCTCGACAGGGGCTTGATCTGCCTTGCTGCGGACCTTGGAAATGTTAGCATTGACAAGGGCCCCTGGCCTTGGCGCTTGGGTCTTGCGAACTCGTAGAGGGTACTTTGCACTCCGAGTGTCATCCTTGCTTGCTTGAGATACAGACCTTTCTCTGTCACTCACTTCCTTCCTCCATTTGGAACAGTGACTGGGTGGAGCCCGTTGCACAGGCACAGTTAGGTTTTCGTAGGAGTGCAGGCCGCGAACAAGGGTAAGGCACTCCAGCGTCTCGCCCACACGCGAGTACGTCCGCGCCTTGCCTGACCTCGGTGGCTCAGCTTCCTCAGCTAGCTGAGGAGCACACTCCGGCGTATCTGAACCTCCACACTTATTCAGCAGGACAGCAGCAGGCGTTGAACCCATCTGCTGGGCCAACACCTTCTCGGACACAAGTCTCAGCAGCTGAGCGCTGTCTGTGGACATGGTCTCTACAGCCCGAGCTTGCAAGTCACCGGGAAGAACGGAGGTTTGGGGCTGGCTCTTGGCAAGCTGCTTATTCTGCCTCCAGTCCGCGCATACAGAGTTGTTTCGTATTTTACTGCAGTCCTGAGGACTTTGTGCAGCATCTGAGATCAGCCTATTTTGGCTATTTATACAATGAGCGCTCTCCTGTTGTTGACTGTACGTACCTTTGACTGTGGTAAGCTGATCAGTACTATGTTTAGTAACAGTGCTCAGTTCACACTGACTTTGCAGAGTTTCAGACTCGAGCCCATAATGGCTACTTGAAGTATCAGTACTTAACCCATTCTGATGATATGTAGAATTCAGTCCAAGTTCACCAACTGCAGAAGCAGTGTTCAGTCCATGTTGTATCTCCTTGTCAGCAGTGTTCATTCCCTCTTGATGACTGAGTCCATGCTGTGTTTGTGTAGCTGCAGAGCTGGTTTCCTGCTGCTTGGGTGAATCATCAGAACCGAGCCTCCTTGGCGACATGTCGGCTCTAGGGCTGCCGTAGGGCCCCAGGGACTTAGTATGGCGCAGGCTACGGCGGGTCTGGGCGGAGATAAGGGTCTTCTCCAGGGCTCGCTCCAGGCTGTCTTCACCCATGTCGAGGTCCAGGCCTGAGCAGGAAGCCACAGAACGCCGCCGCTCCATGTTCTTGCGCTCTGCTTGCTTTTGCTCCTTCAGCTCACGCTCCGCATTTTCCTGAGAGTGCGAGAAACACAACATAATCCTATAACTGAATTACATGATGGAAACAATGGGGAAACACACACATAAATCATTAAGGGTGTGTGTTTCACAGTAGACCAACAGAGTCAGTAGGGGTGGGAATTGGCAGTGACCGGCCAAATCAATATCGATGTATGTTTGCCAATTCAACATGCATCTCGATTTTTAAATAGATTTTGTTAACGAGCATCTCAGGTCTACATTCAAAATAAAGGGCTATAACAGTCACAGCATTTTTGGTTTGGAACATGCAGTGAAAGAAATTAACACATTTCTTGACGAGGGTGAAACAAATTCACAAGTAGATGTTTAACATGGAGAACATTATGCTAATTGTGGCTTTGAATTAGTTACAGCTAGTGCTACAGAGCTGAAAGAACCTCCCACATGACTTAAATTAGTAGTTTGGGAATATTTTCGCTTCCCGATATTTACTCAAGCACCAGGGAGAGAGTAGTTGATTATACTATGAATATCTATTGGTTCTGATATATCGAACTCAGATATTTTTCTGGAAACACATCCAACATGCTAACTCATTTTATACAACATCATCCTAGTATGTGCTTTTGCCAGAATATTCAGACTGGGCTTAAAAGTAACTAAATCACACTACATGATTTTAACCCTGACGTTACACTAGCCGAAAGTTTTTGTCGATCCCCAACCAAAGCCCCAGATCAGAGGCAAATCTGTGTTGCTTGGCGCTGGCAAATGGGGGCTTGATTACTATTAGTTCAAAGATGTGACTGACAGTCACCAATGTATTGTAGACACCCGTCAGATATCTAGCAGGTTAAATATCTGGACTTGTTGGCAACTCCAAATCCTGTTCTGTGAAATGTGTTGTAACTGGCAATGAGTGCGGCAATGAGCTATTGCCAATCAGAGCGGAGAAGTTTAATAAAGGTGTAAATTTTTTAGACATAGCCGTTAGTGTTCAGGGAAGAAGTATAGAGATATTCAATAAAAGTTTACATTTCACACACCTGTGGTTAGTTGTGGTACTTAATTTTACAAAATTATTGTATGAGTATTGATATCGCCACCTTGAAGAATCGTTATTTGTAACAAAATCGATTTTCACCCCAACCCTAAGCCAGGATAAAACAAATACCATATTTATCAAAAATATAATACAGCTGAAAAGGAAATCAGGAAAAAAAATATGATGCTGACCTTCACTGCTTTTTGGAAGCGTTGGCAGAAGCTGTGGATGACTTTGCATGCCTCTTCCAGCTTGAAAGATTGTTCGTCCTCACAGAAGAAGTCAAGAAGGGCCTGGCGGTCATTCTGTAAAGCCTCTGTCTCGGCCTCTGCCACTTCCAGCTTCTTCTCTGCAACCTGTCAATGGAAATGTATCACATTTCATTTGTGTAATAGAATTGCAACATACTCAACATGTAATGCCATTCATGTTGCACGACTGGTGGCAGGTCACAGGGTTGCATCACCGTAAGGTTCTGTGATGGACTCATCTGACAGCGCTGGGGAAGACGTACTCACCTCCAGGAACTGTCGGATCTGTTGCTGCACCTCAGGCTCACTCTGAACGCTGGCCTTCAGCTCCGTAAGCCTGTCCCGTAACCGGGAGACATCATCCTGCAGTGACTCTTCAGACAGCCTAGAGATGCAGGAGATAACATCTGAAGTGATGCATGGTGCAACTCTAGCCTTTTCTTTTTTTTTTTTTTTTTTAAAAAATCCACTTTATATCTGCATACCTGCTGCTGGACTGAAGGAATTACATTACACCCCACTCCCCCCGCCCGCAAGGGGATCAATAAAGTGAACTCTAAGCCTAAAAGCTAAAGGCTGATTCACTTCTCCACGTGCGTAGTAGCGGATGTGTCCACTCGAAAGTTTATGACACGTTTGACGTCATTGTGCACTTCCACGGACGAATGCCTGCTGCACTCCAAATCTGTGTCTGCGTAGCGGTGTACGTGCAGCTCTGGACACACTGCGTATGAACGATTCACTTTAAATACCAACATGGATGCTTTTGACGAGTGTTGGGATAGTTTGCAAACCCTACAGACTATATACAAGGTAATAAATCTGTTACATACATGTAAATGCGTGTGCAAACTTCTCGAATAGATAATTTCATGCCGGCCAGCTGACCAAAGTTGGCAGCTCTGTGAGCTACCTACAAATACACCTCTGAATTTGTAAAATATAGAGCTACGTCTGCAGAAAATATAATAAATTATTATTATTCATAATAAATTATTATTATTATTAATAATGACAAAAATATATAAATACAACACATTGCACATGCAAAGTATGCGGCTTGACTGCAGAAACTATGAACATTTCCATGTACACATACGCAGAGTGGATATGCGAGTGTTGCACTTGTGCGGAAAAAGTATGAACCAGCCTTAAGTCTAAACCTAAGCCTAAGCCTAGTACTCAAATCCCCTGGACAATCCAAAGAAGCAGGGAGTGTAAAGCAGGCCCAGTAGAGGGTGTGACAATGCACCCGGGGCAAGGATAGCTGTCGCCATGTTGTGAGCCACAGTTGTTGTGCTGTGAGTACTGAGTTTGATTGAAGTCAAGTGTCCAACATCAAGAAAGTTCAGACCTGGAGGCTTCTGCCACATGCTCTAGCTGGCTGGGAAATGATAACAAGCCTGGGTCTTTTTTCACCACTTCCTGGACAAAGATGAAAAAGGACATGCACTTCAGCAATAGTATTTTTAGTTGAAAATTACATTTACGCAGTTAATCCAACAGTGAAAATGCTAGGACAGCGTTTTCCCCGGAAGATGGAAGGGAGCAAAAATATAGACCATCTGAAGGTCCCCTAGGAACGGACTGGGAAACACTGGTCTAGGAGTGCTTACCATGGCCACAAAGTGCAGCAGATTCATGCCCGGTTTGTTGGCTTTGGTGTCAGCCAGTTTGAGCAGTGAGGCGATACGGAAGCCGGCAGCATTTCCAGCGTAGCTCCCCTGTGTATGACCGCACAGAAATCGGCCTCGATCAAACACACTAACACACAAGCCATGTGCCTAGCCGGACCAAGAAAGAACACGGGCCGCTGGATGGGGAACTGCTCTTTCACCCTTTAAATAGGAGCTTAGTCTGAAGCAGCAGCACATAAGTACTTAAATAGTTACGATAATACAAAGTCACTGGCTAGGCATTTTGGTACAGGCCAGCAAATTCTGTATTTGGAACAGGTATAGACATTGAAGGTGTCACTTCCACGCGACATGATCCACAACCATACATTGTGTAAGTTTTGCTTGTGTGTGGGTAAAGTAAGAAAAAAAAGAAAAAAAAAAACATACTGCATTCATATAGTTTCCAGCCTTCAGTACCAGACGCAGGATGACATGCAGTTCAGAACAGTTCTGTAGCTCTGGGGAAAAAGAAAATAATAAATCACTAACCTTTCTATAATAAATCACTAACATTCCTACTGGGCCTCCTTGAGCCTATTAGCTGAGCTCACGCTGCTCCAGATCTCTAAAAGTCACATCTAGGGACTGCTTAAAAAGTTCTGGATCTTTTTTAAAAGTTTTAAAGTGTCTGCAAACCACAAAGGACAATCACATTCCCAGAGCTGTTGTGCACCACATGATTACCCATTCTCTTAAGTGCAATGTAAAAATTCCTTGGCCGCTGTGTAAACGTTTAATTTAGGATGAGCGTGAAACAGGCCGTGATTGGCAAGTTCCTCCCCCTTCCTGATATCTCACCTCGAGCCGCGTCCCCCAGGCAGTGGGCGGCCACACACAGGGAGCTCACAGAGGGTTCAAACTCCTGCTTGAGGATCATGGCATCCAGACGCAGACGAAAACTACGGGGTCACACAAAGAAAGACTCAGAGGAGAGCAACTAGCAACTAGTCTCGGCAATGGAGCTAGGTAGGTGGGCAAAGGTTAGGAGAGGACATCTGAACAATTAATGCCTGAACGCGCTCTTTGTTCCGTTTATCAGTATGGCAGTTCGGCAATGAGACTCGTGCCAAGGCAATTAAGAGAGACTTAGTAGAGAAATTGGAGAGGGGGGGGGAAGA
>JAODKC010000002.1:22476952-22487454 GCA_026777985.1 Mormyrops attenuatus
CCCCCCCCCCCCCCCCCCCCCCCCCCCCCCCCCCCCCCCCCCCCCCCCCCCCCCCCCCCCCCCCCCCCCCCCGACTGGGTGTGAACAGAGAAGACAAAGGGAGGGAGGATGCAGGCAGTGAACTGATTAACTGAGTCAGCAATAAATGAGGTAGTCACAGATGGGCTGCTCCAGCGTGGGGGAGAGGTTTGTGAGGAGATTGCAGAGGTCGAGCACAGCTGTTGTGAAGAGTGACATTAGGCAGAGCCCCCGCCCACGAGAATTTATTGCATCAGCCCCCCCAGGAAATACATACACCTCTGTCAGTCTTTCTGCTAATCTTCCTGTTTTAACTTGAGATAGCTCTGGGTGACCGAGCTCAGACAGTGGAGGAGACGCTGATATGAAGCCGACAGGGGCAGCCGACTCACCTGGGTAGCTCCACTAGAAGCAGCATGAAGAGATCAGGCTCCCCAAGCAGACTGCGGTCCCCCTGGAATGATCGTAGGCGCTTCTCCTGCACGGTAGACAAGTCACGTCGACAGTTAGCCTGAAGATGCATGAATACGCAGATACTATGTACGTGACTCAAATTTGTAATAGAAGCTCCTGAACAAACTCAGCCCAGGGCTGTGATATTGTCCTATGGGCACATGGCTTGACGTGCCACAAACAAGAGTGGGGGAAATACCTCTTCTCGATCCGGCAGGAGTTTGCAAAGTTCACTTAGTTTTTCCGCCCCATACCGCTCTCCATCCCCCTGCCTGATGTCCTCCACAATCTCCCTGGCGGGGCTGTGGAAAGCAAGAAACTCCCTTGCTGTAGCATTACATCACCTTCATCTGTTACAGAGGCAGCCTCAAGCACTACCTGATGTGACTATGCACTTATGATCTCTATGGAGCAATTTAGAAACAAACATCTTGTTCACAGGCATTTTTTCTTTGTCTTTCTTTTAATCCGCGACCTCCCCACCCTTCTGCAAACAGGAGCTCAGGATATTAGCTACGATCAGCATATTAAGCAGTCACCAGCCAGACGGGTCTGTGACCGATACTGTAAAAAGTGCATGAATGTGATCAGACTCCCTTGCAACACCCTGCCTGTTGGCCTGGAGTCAGGAGGCGTTTAACAGAGGGCCGCAAGCGATCGCTCAGTCCGGTTTACACGGCTCTGGACCGTACTCTATACAGTCAGCGTGCAAACGGAGAGCAAACCATCCTCCACAAGCCTGCTTATCTGCTCCTAGGGGTTGTGGGTAACAGGTCTCACGCCAAACTGGCGACACTTGGAAGCAGAACGCAAACAAGAAAAGCGTCCCTGGAAGTCACCCTGAGACTGGAGGACAGGCGTAAACACCATGCCCAGATATGGCACCGTTCTGGACGTGTGACACCATTCGGCGCGTCTGGGGAAGGACATTTCCACTCGAGAAGGACAAATTCACACATCCTCATTTCTCCTACGTGAAAGACTCACTTGGGCCTAAGTGACTACTCCGAAGCAGACTCTGCCCCTTTCTGCTCTCTCGCTCCCGCCCGTCCTCCCCTTTGTCTGCATCAACCCAAACCTCGCCCAAAGACAGACGGTCTGGCTTCTTGTCACAAAACAAAACAGCAAGTAGAAACAAACCCGCACAGGTGCCTCCGATCATGTTTATTTTTGGTTTTATCTTCCCTTGAAAGGAACTGAACACACACTGTTGCAATACAGGAGCCGTTTGGACACACACCTTTTCGTTCCTTGTAGGCAATTTTTTTTTGTACTTAAAGGAAATTTTGGATGCACTTCATACTTCACGACACTCATTATTTACAGTTCATCGAAAGTCTAACCCTGAAACAACTTTATCTCTGTGCAAATTCTTAAAGAAAAACACCAGAGGCGACTTCAGATTCTGTATGTTAAACTGAAAGACAATAAGTTAAGCCAATGACATGTATGTGTAACATTAGATGTGAGCTAAGTAAAACAAAAATAAATAAATAAAAAAAACTTAATGGTAGCCTGTCAGTCTGCATAGCTTAAGCTATGTATTAAATAAGTATCCAACACATAAGCACGACATATCCGACAGGTTTCAGTCCAAACATACTTCAAAAGTGTTGTTTCTATAAGAATTAAAATGACGTTCCCGTTTCTTACAAGGGCAGGACAAATGAGTGGGTGGATACAAACTTTTTTCCATCCACAAAAGCACCCTCATTATATTGAGTCTTCCATGCAAGTCCTGACAGACATTGACAGTCACTTGGAAGTACAGCCCTCATACTGAAGATGGGCACAAAACGCCCTCGCTCATCTATTTGCTTAACGCACAAGTAGGGGCATGACATCACACCCGCTGAACAGAAAGACTGAATGTTATACAGACAGGCAAGTTAAAATGCAAGTAAGTATGAGTTAACATTCCCAGTGATGTAAATTAGAGAGTGTGGAGAGGAGGGGGGGAACCCATTAACCATTATCAAGTAAATACAAGTGGATGACACCCAGAGAGAGCACAAAATGTTTTAATGAGCTCTCTGGCTCATAAAAAAGCTCAAACAAAGGAGAGAAAAGGAAAAGCAGAGAACTTCCTCTCTCTCTCTCTGTGGGGGGGTTCAGCACACAGTTAAAATGAGGCTAAGGGTTCAAAGCAGGTGTCAATTCTGACCCCAATGACCTTTAACCACTACACCCCAGCTGTACACTCAAAGTGTCCATTCACTCCACACCTGTCTGTCTCTGTCCATGACCCTGCCCTCACCCCCCACAAAAACCTCAGACGATTGCTGCCCCCCCCTCCCAAACACCCTGAGGGTGTTAACTTTCCTAGTTAAGTACCATCTATCCTCTGCACCTAGGGGACCATGCACAACATGCAAGCTAAGAACAGGCTCCTTCTGTTTCGGTTCTGCTTTCTCGAAGCAAACGGGACTCAAACAACTATACAGCTCTTTTGTAGACGCTTATCTGTAATAAAGTCAACATATAGAGCAGTGTTTCCCACCCCGGTCCTCGGGACCCCCCAGTCCACGTTTTTGCATTCTCCCAGCTCCCTGCCAGACAGTCCGGGGGTCCCTGGTGACTGGACTGAAAAACACCAATATTGAGGGTCTTACCTCTTGAATTGACGCAGAAAAATTCCCACATTCATGCTGCGCTTGGCATCTAAAAGGGAAACCTGTATGAGGACAGAGACACATTGGACTGACTGGATTGACTAATAGTTTCCTTCCTTTGAATGCAATACATAGATGCAGGTGAGGGGCGTTTGTAAGGGAGGTTCCAATGTTCACATCAGAATGAGGGCAGTTTATTTACCCCTCAGTACTTTTGCAGACAAGTAATTTAATATGCGGATTAGCAGAAGAAGCAAAATGCGAATGTCATGGAACGCAAGCACTGAATTTTGGCTTAAATATACACTTTTAGCAAGGGATACTGAATTGGGTACAAGTCATAAGCTTTGCTATGATTATGGCGATATCCAAAATGTTACTGAGACACGATTCGATTCAGTAGTACATAGTATATATTTTCAATACAGTGAAACATAATTTACTGGAATTAATCTGAATTCAAAAAGACAGTAATAGATATTTAAATTTTCATTTTAATAAGAGTATCGTGAACTATATGTGTCTCAAAAACTCAAAATGTCGGCACAAGAAACATCCTGCCTTGTATTTGCAACAACAAACATTTCTGGATATATATATATATATATATATATATATATATAAAACTTACTCTCTGAAATCACAGGAACATGAGTGTACTACACTGCATAAAATGTACTGTGATGTATTGGTCTGTACTCTCTACTAAGTGGAGTCTCTGAACTGCTTTGTGTGACAGATTTTTCTAGCAAGGTTTTGCCGTCTCATCGTGGATTAATGATATGAATTGATATTTGTTAATTGAGTCGATTAAATCGTAGCAGGGTCTTAACAGCCTCAGGCACCACGGAGACATAACCTAATAAAAAGAGACCCATAAAAAGAATGAATATACAAAGTACAGCAGTGCTACAACCATCCCAGCTATACATAAAAACTACAAGTGCTGGGATCAATTGCTTTTCTCCAGGGAGGAAATGAGTCATTGTCTCATTTTCCCTCCCTCGCAGTATCCTTAAAGACTCTCCGCAGCCACTTCTTGCGTTGGTGGTGTAACTGCTTTTTATTTTCTCTGAAGCCATATCAGGGCAAATGACACCCACAAGTCTGGTGGGTTACAGCGACAGCAAACGCCCTGACACATCTAGGGAATTCCCCCGAAATCGTAAGCCGCATGGCACAACTGCACCGTCGGACAGTTTAGGCTGAGGGAATAGCCGCTCACCTTGTCAGCACCATCCTGGGTCAACGTGCGCCGCCTCTGGCTTCGCCGGAAGTTGCTAGCCTTCTGCACAGATGGCGCCTCCCTCTGGCTGAAGAGCTCGTCCAGCGAGTGTAGATCAATGGCAAAGTCGTCCTCTGCGGCAGTGGGCTCACTCCACACGCTCGGCCGGCCCTCCACCCGCTCCTTGGGGATGCGTTCCCAGTTGAGGTTACGCAGCTTGGAGCGGGGCATGGAGCCCAGCTGCATGATGCTGGGAGATGGGGGAGGAGGCGGAGGCGGCGGCGGCGGTGGTGGCGGAGGCGGGGCAAGCGGCGTGGCGACGACGTCCATGCCAGTTACTTCCATGGCCGCGTCACAGGGGCCACTCGGTGACACTCCATGACAGGCCTGAAACTCCTTTGAGGACACGGTCACATTTATCAGCATGGAGGCTGCCTTCCACAGGTGATCTCCTGGCACCTGCAGCCTCAGCATCCAGTGCACCCCAGAGTCTGGGGGAGGAGGGCAATCTGCAAGGTCAAAAACAAAAATGGCAATGAAGACCAAGAAAATGGCCCCATACATGTTTACATTATAATGCAAACATCAGCAAATGAGATATCAAAGTTATCCCATAAAATACTTTTAGCATGAAACCATTCAATTTTACTAGAATGGATTTACAAGAATGAAACAGATCAGAGATAATTTTCAAATACACAGGTACATTATTTGTGACATGTGCTCATCTGGAGAATGACTTGTGATCTATTTGCAATTCCAACACTGGTTCCAGATTGGAGCAAGATTTAAATAAACTGATCTCAATTTGTTAGGTAAATAAGAGCTGTATCTACCGAGGACCAAAAAAAATAATCTACCCGTTTTGCAGACTTACGTTTTATTTATTTAGAAGAGCTTTTATCCAACGTGACCACAAGGGAGGCCTTACAAGCATAATCAACCCCTTACATTTGGACTGTGCAGAAATATAACTGCATCTAATAAGATAAACACAGTCAATACAGCCTAAGAATAATCCAAGGTAATCTCTACAATATGTACTTTTGAAAGCCGGCTTCACGTCATGCTGCGCAGTTCAATAGACTACCTAGTTAATAACTGGGACAAAGGCGCCAACGCCCCAACCTGGAAACCCATGTTCTGTAATTACCAGGGGCTACACGTGCGTGGTTCCCCCCACAACTAATCCGACAGTCACTTAATGTCTAAATAGTATATTTTAATTCCTGGGTTTAATGCCGATGTCAGGCTCGGCCTGCCGGTATGGATGCCGGATTTAGCCCTCACAGTCTCCCTCCCGAGCGGCTTGTCTCGTCCTGTCCGCCTTTATTCCGCATCCACGCCTCGCCAAGCGCGCCGTCTCTGCCAGTTACTTCTTATTTACGTCCCACCGGCCGGGAGAACAAGCCGGGTGCTTCCCTTGATGGGGGATATGGGATGGTGCTATAAAGCTGTCGGAAAACCCGGGGATTTTTCTTGGGTATTGCATGTTTTTTTTTCCCGATCAACTCGCTCAACGATAAAGTCATCAGACGTCATTTAACAATATATGCCATTTTCTCCCAAATTTGCCGGATCAACAATCGGTCTTTTACAGAGTTAGCGTAGAAGTACAAGTACTTTGAGGACCCGATAAGGCACTTTTTTCTTTTTTTTTTTACCGTATATTTACTTTAATCTAGTGCTGTTTAAAAGACCATTAAAACATTTATATTGTCATATTTAAGCCGAATGTAGACAGTGATCCACGAAGACACCCCGCATTTTCACTTTGCTCCTAGCGGTCTAGGAGAGTGGAAAAACTGGAGATGAACCGTTCAGATACCGCGCCGTAACAGCCCCAGAACTAAGCAGAACTCCGCGCATCTTCACGGGACAAAGTTAATTATAAAATAACTTTTTTTCCGATACCAATGCAACCATCAACTGCCTGAAACATTTAATGAGGCTGAAACCCTACGGGGAACCTCACCAAGAATGACTAATGCATTTCGTTAACTTAGAGATAAGGCAATCAGAGAGGTTACACGCCACGCCGGGAGTCGAACTACCTATGGACGTGCTATCGAGCCTTTCTGCGCATGTGCAGTTCCACTGTCTTGGGATTAGGGTTAGGGTTTTAGGGGTTTTTAGGGGGTTAGGGTTTTAGGGCTTTTTTGGGGGGTCAGGGTTATGGCTTTCGATTAGCACTACGGTAGCCTAACACGACAATGTAGGTAAACTCGACAGAACGCCGGTATCATTTTAAGGTCCGTGTCTGCTTACCGTAGTTCACTGTGGAGCAAAACCGAGCCCGGCTTCGAGACGCACCTTAATTACTTGCTATTCCCTTGGGTACCGCGTGAAAGCGCTGCACACACTCCAGGCATTCAATACAAGACGCAATTAAGACCGAAAAGTGAATATATCATATGGACAAAAACCATCAAGATCACCCTACACAACATTATAATCTGTAAAATATTATTGGTACGCAAATATTTATATATCACTGTATTGAAAATAAAAATGTCACAAAACGATTCAGGCAGTATAGAGATGAAGTCCCAACATTGTATTTATCTACTAAATCCCACGGCCTATTTTCGGATGCAAATACAAAAAATAGCGCCTTACAGAATGTTAAACTCACACTTCGATTTCAGAGTATTGTGTCTGAATTCAGTCAAATAATAAGTTAATTTGCTAAATAATAAACATCATATGGTTAATAAAAGTTAAGTTGCGATCATTACAATTAATTTAAGTCCTAATAAAAAAACCTTACTTTCGTCTGCAAAATCTATGATCCAAAATACAAAACTTAACTACAATCGTTTCTGCTAAACTTCAGTGAATGAGTTATAAAATTCACGCAAAAGTGCAAAACTTACAACAAAGTGTTAGAGAAATCTGTATGCGTCCTGCATTGATATTCCATTTATTTCCATAAACGCCTCGTCCGTCACTGTAATTTCCTACTTTTAACAACCTGTCTGCTTCAGCAGCGTCTCTCCCTCTCGCACACTAAAGCCAACTACGGCGCTTTCTCTGCCTTTAAAACTTCAAGAAAGCGAGACTGCGGCGCGCTTGCGCAGCAGCCACTCGCTGATAGACTTTTACTCATCATGCAAAAACTGCTTTAGGGACCTGACTAACTTTCGTTTTGCGTGAAAGATTCGTTGTTAGATGGCTGGCGGAATTTCCAGGGATCGAAGTTGAATTAGAAATGGGAACTTTGTAGGAGCAATGAGATTTATGCAGAGCTGTGTCATCTCTGACAGTTGACGGGAGAGACGGTCTTGATCATAGACTGGGGTGATGACAGTGAGAACAGATGGATAACAAGCATGGGGAAAGCAAGTGAAATGTAACTTGTGAACACAATTGCATTCGTTTACATATGGGGTAAAGTGGGCTTAGAAATGAACTGTTGTAAGGGTAAAGAGTACAGGAAAGTATAGAGAGGAATATAATTACATTTTTTAAAAAGTCATGGCTTCCCACAAAGGAGGAACTGCTAGGGAGCAGCCACAGCTAAATTTGGGGGGGTCGTACAGGCATTGGGGGGTGTCATGCCAGTGAGTGAGGGGTGGGGGATTTGTCCAGGAAGGGAAGAGGTGTTCGTCAACAGCATGTAATTAAGGTCAGATGTTTTTCCAGACCTCACTATGTGGGCTTTCTCATAGTTTATTAAATCCTGATTCTTCTGGAAGGAAGAACAAAGCGCTGTACATCTCATCTGTGTTTCCTACTGAGGACTTTACATCGCATTTCTAAGCTAATAATTTTCTGCCTTGTTAAGATGCCACTGCATTTGTGTCATCCTTCACTATTCTAATCGCTTATCCAGTACTGGGTGGCGAGCCTCAAGTCCCTTGAGAAAAATTCCCACGAGGTCTGCTTCTTCAGGCTTTGTGTATCTGCTTGGGCCTGACCTGAATTTCTGCCTATTGTACTTTGTCGGGCAGACTTAGGCCACCGGGCCGATCCTTCGATTCTCATCAGTATAAGTCCTCGGATTACCTGTGGGCCTGGAGATCAAAGGCGTGCCCACCAACCCAACCCAAAGTCCCACATCGGGTCTTGTTACTGTCACTCTTGCCATCGCGAAATAGGCCTTGCATGCACCGCCGATGCAAGGTTCCACGTGAGACTAGGAACACATCTGCCCATCTACGTGCCCCCCCCCCCCCCGATGTATTACATTGCTCTGGTGAGGGAATGAAACAAAGGGGTGTGTGACTGCTTAGGCAAATTGACTGGTAAGAAACTTTCTCGAGGGTCCCTTCCCTCTGCGCTCCCCCTCCTATACAGCATGTGTTTCGGATCGCCTTGCCGGTAGACTCCGAGTGGCACCGCGGTAGGGGCTGTGGCACAGGATTACTGCCGGCCCCCTTTGAAATCTTAATCTCTGTCCTTTGAAGTGCTTGTACTGTAGAGCTGGAATAAATGTTAGGGTGGAAAGAGGGGCTCCAGTCAGCTTTCGTTTATGCCTCATTGCCCCTCAGCTGCATTACATCCCTGGCAGAGGTCCCTATTACAGAGATCATGAAGTAGGGGAAGGGTGACCTTCCACTTGGAGATTAATGACACAAGACAATCCGATGGACTGTGACAAACAGCTAGTCACCTCTTTCATAACTTACAAAGGGAAGTTCAATTAAGCCATTCGAATTACTGCCCAGTTATTGTAATTAGGTGATAATACCAATATCTGTTTTGGAAATTAGAAAATTGTAGATAAATGTAGCTGTTTTCAAACTCAGAATAGCCAGAAAGGCAGTATCACTCAGCTGCAGTATAGTCTAAAACATTTCTTTATATATAGGAAAATAAGCCTTTGTTTTCCAATCATACTAATTACCCATAATGATTGTAATTTATTGACAACAAAAAAATAGAAACAAAAGAATGTGGCCTCATTGGTGTCAGCAAAACAGGGCCTAGGACAATAAAGATTAATGCTATCAAGTCAAGATAATAGTTCACTTGAAGCCTTTGAGAAGGGACCCGACTAAAGATTTCCCAGCGGTAATCTGGGAATTTTTTGCCCTCCTTTGATTATTGAATCAATGCTGCTCAAACGTTAGTCAGGCGTCAAGATGCATGACACCACAAACAGAAATAATTAAGTACTTCTAAGCATATTGCAAAACTGACATGGCATGATTGCAGTCACTGTATTGGAAAAAGCTTGCAGCTTTAAGAAGAAGCACTGTTAACAGTTTTACTTACACTCATACGCACCTGAATCCTGTATTACATATAATATGCTACTTGCTTGTATCCAGTTTCCAGTTATACATGTGAAATGATTGCATTTTTTTGCAAAGTCTGCATTAATTTTTTTTAGTAAATTTGCTTTTTAGATGAAATTATGGGAGGCTCCTGGCTAGATAGGAAACAACAAAAAATGTTTTGTTTCAGGAAAACTAAATAAATGGGCTCCTAAAAATAATAATATTTACCATACAAAATTTAGGCAACATAACATGACAATTAGTTTTGTCTATTACCAATCACTTGGTGTATTTCAACAATGATTTACAGCAAAATCATCTGCATTTTAGTTTATAAGACCTCACATGTTGTGTATATTTTCTGCCTTTCACTGTGTCGCCAAAGATGTACCTGATCTTCTGCTGCCAGTTTTCCTATTCGTGGGGTCAAATGCATATCTTTGGGAGGTCAGGGGTCACATTGTCTGACAAGTTCTTTTTCCACCCCTGTAATGGTTATCATTGGTCAAGCCATAGATTGAAGTAACATAATTGTACCAATCATTGAGAATCACTGCTATTGAAGCACCTTTGTACGGGTTATATTGTAAGTTTTCTTGGCTTGGCATAAATCTATACATTTCTAGTGTCTTACATGCCAGGTGACCATTGGTGCTGCTCTAGTTTTTGTCAGTCATGGTTCACAGGGACCAGATTCCATAACTTGTAAGAAATTTGTGTAGAAAGTAAACAGACATGCCACTGTGAAACCAAAAACCCACTGGTGCTACAAGGATTAGTATCAATCGTAGTAGCCCCAGTGACTTCACAGTTTTTTGGGTAACCAGGGTATTCAGAAGCACAACTTCACTGGGACTTATGTGACATATGCTGCTGTTGGGACTCGAATGTGCCAATAGGGATGGCTGCATTTTTTCACCCTGGGGGATGTTTTGGGGTGGGGGGGGGTCGGTGGGATGATGGGGCAAT
>JAODKC010000002.1:22487554-22552436 GCA_026777985.1 Mormyrops attenuatus
CCCCCCCCCCCCCCCCCCCCCCCCCCCCCCCCCCCCCCCCCCCCCCCCCCCCCCCCCCCCCCCCCCCCCGGGGCAGGCGGATGGGCGGCAGCAGCCCCTGCCTCGCAACAGCCATACGGTGGGGCCCGTGGCCCCCACGTGGTGCAGGCTGGAACAAACACCCGCCTGCTAACTAACCATAATAGGGACCACCCTGTGGGATCAGCTGGACTAGGGCCCATCACGTCACCTCTGCCCCAACAAATGCCACCTAGCTATAAAACCAACCATACATACCATGTACGGTTGTGGGATCCCTCACTTCCTGACCCACAGTGTACACATTTGTCTCCCCCCTCCCCCCGCCCTGGTTTTGACTCTTGTTGTGGGGGGATGTCTTCATCCTCTAATCCAGCATTTCCCAATCCGGTCCTTTGGGACCCACAGACAGTCCACATTTTTGCTCCCTCCTAGACAGTCCACATCTTTGCTCTCTCCCAGACAGTCCACATTTTTGCTCCCTCCAAGACGGTCCACATTGTTGCTCCCTCCCGGACGGTCCACATTTTTGCTCCCAGACGGTCCACATGTTTGCTCCCTCCCAGACGGTCCACATTTTTGCTCCCTCCAAGACGGTCCACATTGTTGCTCCCTCCCAGACGGTCCACATTTTTGCTCCCTCCCAGACGATCCACATTCTTTCTCCCTCCCAGACGGTCCACATTGTTGCTCCCTCCCAGACAGTCCACATTTTTGCTCCCTCCTAGATGGTCCACATGTTTGCTCCCTCCCAGACAGTCCACATTATTGCAAAAATGTGGACTCTATGTGGGTCTGTGAGGACCGGATTGGGGGACACTGCTGTAATCCGTTCTCTCATTTTCTGTCATTTGCATTATCAGATGACAAAGGCTTTTTCTGTCTTTTCTTCCCCTCCTTCTTCTGCTCTTTCCAGAAGATGCCACAGCAGCCATCAAATTAATCATCGCAAATATCTCCTCCTCAGCAGAGAGTGAACATTAGCCAGCACTTATCCGGAATGGGCTATTATCTGCCCTAGATAACTTTCCATCCATTTTCTATTTTCTGTTTGGAAAAAAAAGGAAAACAGACAAACAAGAGATGCTGCTCTTTGGCAGAGAGGAGAGGCAGAATTGTCCATCTTAAAGCTATTATGAAGCCTGAGAATAACAGGCAATGACACTTATCTACAGATGGGGGGTGGGGGTGAGGTTGAGTGAGGGGCTCAGGCAGAGGCCATTTAATCAGGGCCAAGAGGTTTTATTTGTTTATTTCCAAGCTCAGGTGAACTCGCTGGAGTGTTTCGCTTCCTTAATCGACAGGCTCCTTCACAATTATCTCACATTCATGAATAAATACCGGGCGTTTAAAGTTCCAAGTGTCGGCCTAATTACTTTAACTTACTCTTATAACGAGCGCACACGGCTATCGATCGCCGCCAGACCTCCCCTTCCTCTGAAAAAAAAGAGGAACGAAACACGCGAAAAACAGGTAGTTACCCCGTGTTAAATCATTAATATCGTAACGATTTTTCCGGCACTTTCTCAAATGAGCCCAAAGCAGCAGCGAAGGGTCCTGGTCGAGCCCTTCAGGGCGTGCCAGCCGCAGAGACCAAAGCCGTTTTACACGCATGACTTTACATATTTTAGTTATAAGCATTAATCCTGATGAACAGTGTTTCCTGGATGAACTCATTTACACAAGCTGTTTAGTTCAGCTTTTCCTTTTTAATCGTGTAACATCTAATTCCTGTACTCATTTGTGAGCCTGTTCTCAACCTGTTTTACACCAGCTCACACTGGGGTTGTATTTTTTTAATGAATGATACTACTTACTGCAATCCAGTTGATAAAATGTTGATATATAGTAATAGAACTACATTTGCTTGCTTTGTCTCATAAATTGTGTACTTAAGCTGTGTGGATTTACTAATTAAAAATATTTTTGCAATAAGTAATATTTAAGTGAAGTTCACAACTGAAGTTTAAGTTGTTATACATTTGAATGGGGTAATTTGTGCAGCCTTGATCTCCTGTTATGTTTTTTCTATCTTTTTTTTTTTCTTAGGCTATTTTTGTTCTGACTTCATTTGCATTCTGTCCAATTTCTCAGTCACTTTCTGAATGATTTCAGTGTTAATTTCTAGCTTTAGTAAATTTTGAATAAAATGTTAACTATATTAGTACTTCAGTTAGACTTGATGAATCAAAATTTCTGCTGCTCATGTAGTACAGCATGCATGATTGGGGGGGGCAGTCTTCCAAGTGGGTGTGCTGGCACACTACAGGTGTGTGTGTATGTGCATCAGTCTGTGCATGTTTGTGTGTGCGTGTGTTTGTGCATGTGTGTTCATTCCACAGGTGTGTGTGACAGATGGAGCTAGCTTCCCAGAGCGGGGGTGGTCAGTCTGGCGCGGGGGAGGCAGGGGATGAGGGTGAGGGGAAGTTTAGGGGGACAAACATGACTACAAAATGTCTCATTTGTCACAGTCACCCCCCTCCAGCTCCTGGACCCAAAAGAGAAAAAACTGTATCTGATAATCTGGTGCTCCCTTATGATCCACCTACAAGACGAGCATCTCTCTCTGTTTTCCCCCTCCACCTTTCCCCTTGTTCCTTTTTTTTGTTAATTTGTGTCGCTGGAGTGTTTACATCAGCTGTCATTGGGGCCACACCGGCCTGCAGCGCCCCCTGCTGTGCGGAGGCCAGGAGCCCGTGCCAGCTCACATCGCCCTGGCATCCTGCTTCTGTGGCAACCCCTTTTCTTCCAGGCCTTTCTTGCAGAACCCCCCCCCCCCCACACACACACACGCATAAACAATGATCTGAAGGGTGGGCAGAGGGCACAAAGATGTGGAAGAAGACGAACGAGAGAAGCTACAGAAAGGCAACTTTACACAAATGCAAATATTTTATTCTACTTTTAAATATATTGTGCTATTGTCTTAAAATAAATACTAAACTAGGTTTTCTACTGTTTGGGACTAAGTTAGAGCATGTAGACTAGTGTTGTAGACTCCTTGTGTTCTTGGTGTTTCGTCATTTAGCAAAGCAGAGAGAAAACATAGCCCTCCAAATAAACTACTCGTCAAGTAGGAATGTGGACAGGGCATCGGTGTCTCTGCCAGTTCCCTAGAGTATCTCTGGATTTCATTGTTTTGTTTACCCTGCTAAACTCAAGCTGCAGTCTTAGTTTGCTTTACTTAGCAAGACACCTCACGGTTCATGACTGAGGAAGAGTGAAAAGATCCCTCTCTTCAGCTGCAACTTATACTCTGTGCTTTCACAGATAATAGAGAAGCAAATCCAGACTCAATTATCTGTGTATCCAGATCTAACTGTCTACCCTGAGGCTATCGTTCAAGCAAGCATTTACCTGTTGCTATAAATCATATAGTGAAAACCATTTTAGAATTATGCTTCTTCCTACATTTGTACTGTCAAAATATCAGAAACTATAATAAAAGTGATGTGTCAGCTAATAGAATCAGTTAAGCTCAGCACATTAGGTATTTAGAATGAATTATTCAAAAGTATTTATACAAGCAGTGAGCCGTCGTACTTTATCATCGCGATGCACTTCGAAATGTGACAAGCTGATAACCTAGTGGATATCATTGTTGTTACTCCCAAGTCGTCTGGGACTTAATTAAAGTAAATAAGTCCCAGGCTAACAAGTACAGCACAGGGTTCAGGGCTCAGTCTGGCTTCTCCTGTGGATCATGATTTTGACATACTTCAAGTCTTAATTTAATACTCTATCAGTCTTTTCTGTCTCATGTTCATAGTTTTGGTTTTGTTTTCCACCCTTCTCCACCAATGGCTTCTTCTCCAGCACACCTGGTTCCAGAATCATCCATCCAGTCAGTGGCCCCAGGTTCCAACAGCTGCCCATTTCCGGCAGCATGTTCTAGGTGCTTTGCTTTTATCTTATCTTACTATAGTAAACCCAGCTTCCATGTTGTGGATTGTGATAGTAGGAGATTGGGGCTATATTTTTGCATCTTTACTGGGTGCAGGTTCAACATCAATGAAATAAAGGCTTTATTTGCAGTGCGAATGTGAGTGCAAGCATTGTGGAATGTTTCTTTTCATATATCCCATCATGCTCTCCTTTCGCACACACACACACACACACACACAAGTGACCTTCAGATCTCTGACACAGAGGTCAGACCCACTGAGCCACCCCCAAGTGAGGGAAGTGAGGCCCTAATTGCCAGAGAATACACAATCCGAATGTGTGAAACAGGAAGAACAACACTGGTAACTCTTGACATCATGGAGTGCTTGGCAGCTCTATATTAGATCATGCAGCTGTGGGGTGAGGAATTGCAGCCTCTACATGAAGTGCGCCCCCTACCCCAGGTGATGGGAGTGCGGGCATAGTACTCACCCAGAGACTTCAGGCCCCTGCTTGTGTGGCCCGAATGCCTGCACAGTTAATATTCACGACTGGCTCCTTATAAAGGGAGCCGTTCCAAAGACAAGTTGACAAAGCATGTCCGTCTCGCACAAAGAGCCATCGCCAAATGGGCCGTGTTAATGGCGGTAGGGGGGAGGGAGGTCTCACTTTGAGGGGGCAGTTATGTATATAGAGGAGAGGCAGTCTCTTAATGATGGCCGCCCAGTCCATTTGTTGTCTCTAAAATGTCTTCATGTCCTTGAGGCTGTCCAAGTCTCTCGCTGTTTTTATCACACATATCAGTAATTTTTGCAATGTTTACAGCCCTTTATATCTGATTTTCTACCTTGAGAAAGATCAGCCTCTGCTTTTTTGATCCTTTTCCTAAAACAGTCTTCATTTATGATACCCCCCCTCCATCATCCCTCCCCTGGCTGAGAAGCCCCGGTTAGACTTATCAAAGACAGTGTCATTTGGGTGAAACGTGATTTATTCCTAGATTAGGTCTCTGGACCCCCTAATCATATCTTGCTATTGCTTTTTTGATCTATCACTTTCATTGTTCTTTAAATCAGAGGCTTCATGGTGCGAAACAAAGGGTTTGTCAGTGTACATAGCACTTTGTGTCAAGAAACCTGCCAACTAAACATGGGTCACTGTGACCGCTATGCCACGAGACACTTCCACATCTGTTGGGCCCCCAACGGAGACCTTGAGAGTGCCTGCCTTAACTAGATAATTCTCTAAAACTCTGTAGTTTTTCTCACTGTCTGCACTGCTTGTAAATAACATTACATTTACATTACATTACATTCAGCCGAATGGCCTATAAATTAATTACTGAACTATGTGGCATACACTTCAGGCCCAATGCCGTAAGTGGAATGGAAAATAGACAGAGAAATGGATTATGGGTATTCTTGGTTAAATTATTTTTTTGACAATAGGGTTAATAGAAAGACTCTAATTTAGTATTATTGCTACTACTACTGCTACTATTACTACTAATAATAATAATCACAATAATAATAATAATAAAATACTTGTCTACTATGACTATTTACCCCATGGGAAACTTGCGAGCAATGAAACCATGAATATTCAGAGAAATGCATATGAATTCTACCCCATACAGCTCTCAGCTAGGTAAATGACGACATACAGTATTGTAATATATTTATTTGTTTATCATATTTATGCTCTAGCAGTATTTTACTGGTTATCGCTCACGATAAAATTAAATATATATAAATCCAGCTAATGTAGATTGAATGACAGTGTATACTGTATGTATGCATGATTTTTTCAAAGGACAAAGGGCTAACATGCAAAAGGAAATTTTACAGTGAACACAAGAATATTTCATAAAACATGAACCAAAAGCTGTGCTTAGGTTCATATCTGTTTATGTCCAGTGTTCTTTGAAACAATGCATCAGGTAAAGACACTGATTAATAGATAATCAGACTTTGTCAAAATGACCGAGACGACTGAAGTGATTCACATAACAATGATGTGGATGATTGATTCCTTTTAGCAGGTGTGAAATACAGTTTGTTCCAGTGTCAAACTGTAAATTCAACTGGAAAATGATTGGGAACACATCAAATTTGTTTGAAAAATCCTCATGTTATAATAAGGACCAGATGAATGAATTAATGGATCGATCAGTTGATATGTGTTACAGTTTCACTCAGTAATGGGTCTCCTTCTATATTGTATGGCTTTGATATGTACAAACCAGTTCCTCCCAGTCCCTTTCTGTGTTATTTTAGTAAACATGACAAGCAGAAAGACCGTCACGCTGAGTGTAGAAGTGACACATGTGCACACTGTGAAGGATCCAGCCTCATTATCCACCCACCCCCCTGCCTGTGCTAAACAGTGATGTCATTTTGGGCAAGAACACAGAGAAGCTGGCAGGTTGCCCGGGGTTCGAGTGGGGAAGGAAGGGCTGGGTGAATTTCTGCTGGCCCTCGCGTTGACGGCCACAGAGATTAGAGTGCCCGGCTCCCAGGACGACAATTCGAAAGGCTCTCTAATTTAATGCCCCCTAAGTCAAAAACAACCGCATTTAGTAAAAAAGAAAACACTGCTGGGAGCATGTGGGGACAAGTGCTGGAATTAACCTCCCCATCTTTGCACTCCTGATCCCCAGGTCCTCATTTCCAGGCCTTGTCTGGCCCCCCAATGTCGCCACCTGCTTCTGAGCTGTTACATAACAGGGCCCACTGTTTCATGCAGGCCTTAAAAAATGTAGGCCAAGCAAATCACTCCTTCCCCCAGTCATGCCTGCTTCTCCTGTCATATTTTGTTACATGCTAAACTAACTGCAGCCGATGCTATGCTGCCATTTTCAAGTTAGCAGTCCGGGAGTAGGAGTAATCTGATGCAGCCCAGTGGGTCCGGTCTTATTCAGGAATAATCCGAGAAACTAATTGTGCTTGATGTTCCCTTTGTTGAGAGGAACCAGTTTCCTTGCAAATTACTGTCACCTGAAAAAGAAGAATTCACATTCAAACTATGAATTAGCATTATCAGTGAGTGTTGAAGTTTTCTTTTCTCTTGTTACTGGCATCTGATGTGCTGTTGGTCATGTGAGTTACTCATAATAACCGTATAGTCATAAATGAGCAGGATATAAGGGCTGAAAGTGAAAATCTGTTGAAATGAAAGACGAAAAGGCAAAACAGCACATACTCACTCACTGTCTGTTTCTCTCTGAGGCACATGGTGAGAAGGCCTGGCATGAAGAAGGGATGGAAAAATCCCAGCAGAGGAGGAACCGGTGTGGGGATGTGATAGACAGCACTGTTTTGTGGCTGACAGCATGTAAATCGGAGAGCCTGTTGCTAGGCTGCCGCTTGGGAACAAAGAGAGCGACCGAAAAGCCAGTGGAGGCGAGAGGCACTGTTTGCTGCTGAAAAAAAAGACTTGTTCCTTATGGATGACTTTCAGCCCCAGTAATGGTGGTCATACAAACAGCTGTTGGGTTGGGGGGTGGAGTGGTTGCTTCAGAACTACCATAAAAGCTAAAGCGGAGCTGATGGAGTTTGTCCTCTGTCCCCCCTGCAATGAAAACAGCCCTCTGATGATTCATTGGAAAGTTAGGGGCAAACTGTGTTGGTGTGCTGCCACCATCGAAGTGAAAACAGATTGATTTCCTCCTGTAACTGCGTTTGTGGCCAGCATTTGTGGTTCTTTCCGACAGCCTTGTTGTAAATACTCGTGCGGGACCCACTGAGCGTCTGGTGACACCCATCCAACCCCCCAGCACCACACCCACCCTATCTCCACCACACCACGCGCACGCACGGTCACATGACCCACTCGGAGTGTTTCCAGCTTAAACACATATGTCATTACTGTCATTTTTATTTGGCATAATGTTTATCTGGCCCTGTTCTGGAAAACGTGAAGGTGTTTCTGATAAATAGGACAAATTTGCTGCTGGTTCCCCCCGCTGTCTCGCTGTTGCCCCCACTCTGTCACACAGAAGTATTCTCACATTGTTTGCACATATTTGCTTGCATTTTTATAAAGCTACCACTTAAGTGAGATATCCACTTTCCTATTGTCTAGGTGACACCACAAAATACTCTAGAAATTCTCAGTTTCCTTTTTCTTTTCAAAACAGGCCCTTGGGAGCGATCCGAATACCCCCAGCTTCAGCACCATGTTGCAAAAGTGTAGCCTCATAATCAAAAATGTGTGATTTTTTTTCTGGTGGTTAACATTGCGGGGAACTGTTAAAATGGAATGTTATAGAGAAGCCTGCTATTTAGTCAGCTAGGCTGTATGTTTATGGTGCACCTTGATTCATTGACCGGAGAAGAATTTCTGTACCCAAAGCAGCGGATAGTCATACAGAGGAGGCACCTGAAGCTCTGGGAGAACATCAGGGCTCAGCGGGGGGTAGGATGTGTGCTGACTTCCGGTGCGTTGTTAACATTTCCACCAGTGAATTGCTCATCACTCAGCGTTATAAAGGCAGCACAAACAAAGGGAGACTGGACAATACTGCTCCATTCTTCATGTAAACTGGTGAACTTTCTGTCCCTACAGTGAGTTCTATAATCAGATTCAGACTCTTCTTTGCCTCATGACCAAGACTGGCAGAAATTCTTGTTGATACAGCTTACAGCGGTTAGGTATGTAACAATAGACTATTAATAACTATAGACAGAATAAATTCAAGGCACAAAATACACGACAGAGAGGAGTAAATCCAAGCTCGGTAAGAAAGAGGGTGGTTTGTGTAATTTGAGTAGCGCAATGCTGGAATGTGACACATTAACAATGCAGGCAATATTACATCCTTAACGGGACAATAGCAGTACTGCACCCGGCCACGGCCAAGATTGCTAAAGTTTTTAAGCATGGAAAGCAAAGCAGTGCAAGTGACTTCGACAAAGAAGGAAAGCTTAAAAAACGCTTCTTCTAAAATGGCTGTAAACAACCTAGTATACATAGTTTTTTTTTGCTATTAGTTTTTGAAAAACTGTATTTAGTTTCTTCGTCCAAACAAACGACTGAAGGTCATAGGAGCCAGTGAAGAGAAGCAGGGACTTGGCTTTGGGTTGAGCATGTGAAAAAGAGGGTGGGGTTAAGTAAAGATATGAGCTTATAGGTTTATTTCCTTGGTTTATTCAGTCTTTATGATATATTACCATGGAGGGCCATAGGTACACCCCCCACCCCCCATCAGGCTCTGCTCCTACTCCTTCAGTTCACCTCTGTGCACATTCCTATCCCACATTCCTTCAGTTCAGGAGTCGGTGAAGCAGTGGGTACATGCTTTCTCTCTGTAATTAGCCATGCCATCTGCACAGACGAAGCACAAAAGTCACTTTGGCGGTGATATACCAAGTCACACTTGCTCGCCCCCTACTGGTACAGTGATAAACTGGAGCCGCAGGACAGGCACCGGCGGATGTGCTTTGACGTACTCCGTGCAGGGGTGACAGAATCTGTGGTCGCGCTACCGCTAAAGACCAAACCTTATAAAGGAAACCATCGCTTAGGTTGCTAGCCCAAGCCTGTAGAATCCACCGACATGATTTACGGCGGCAAACGGCCCCCCAGATGTGGGAGCTCTGCGAGAGCGCCTCTCTGTGCCGTAATGATACACTGCGACTCGAGCTTTAATAACCACCCTGTGTATGACTGATTTGCCTCGGGGGACCAGATCTGAGCGCGACAGTACAGCAAATGCTCACAACGAAGCCACAGGAATCCGCAGAGCTGTAATGACAAGGTGTACACATGTCAAGAAACAACAAACATGTACACATACTGAAAAACAAAGGTTGCTCATCAGGACACTTCGCTGGCGAACTTTGCTATACTGCACTGATGAAAACAGGAACTCCTGTTTGGTGTGTCAGTCACACATAAATATATGCTCCAGTACTCATATTTACATTCATTTTATTTACATTAACTTATTTATTCATAGATCAGGACTTTAGCTTTACTGACATGAAAAGTGTAAGAAGTACTTTGTTGGCAAGGCCACTGACCTGTTTGTTTATGCAACAGTCACCTTATCAGGAATGAAACTGAAATAAAGTGTTAGTCATGATGATCACAAAAAATCATAGGCACGATTCACAAATGTCTGTATATTTTGCAGTTCATGGGTGTTTTAACTGAAACTCACACTGAAACCATTTATTACCATTTATTATTCATAGAAAAAAGAGCTCATCAAAAGATGCAGTAAATGATATGCAAGTACGATGAAATTGCCCATTATGTTATGGGAAGGCTGGCCTTTTAAAAATCAGCAGGGGAGAATTTTATGGACAACAGAAGCCTGTTAAAACACACACATGTGTCGGGAAGTAAGTCTGATTTTTAAAATTGCACTGTTGGACCCGGCATCAGAAAATCTCCTACTGTAGTATGAACTGCCAAATAAAACAGGGAAACTGCCCTGTTAAGTAACCCGCAATCAACCAATTAGACAAAAGTGAGTGGTGGGAGGCGCTTGTCCAGAAGGCGTGGGGCTGCAGTAGTACATTCTGTGGGGTCAGTTACACTTGGTCAGGCTTTGCTATCCTTCACTGTGATGCCTACAGACACAAAATGTGGCGAATATCAAAAATGAGTGGGGGGGGGGGTGTGAAATATTGAGGAAGGGGTGTCTACATTAGAGAAACAAAGTGGGTGTGGGGTAATGATTGATGTACGTGTGGAAATCAGTGATAATATTCACAGAAACAGAGAGGTGATGGTGTGATAACAGAAGAATTTCTCCATGCTAATGATTTATTATTTTTGCAGAGTTCAAGACCAGTCCATGAAACGAATGCGAGATTTTAATTTGAGATTTATTTAAATAAAGAGTAAGCAGTTGCTCCGTGTTGTATTGTACTTAATTACTAAATGAAACCGTTATCTGGTTTCTAGCCATTTGAATAACAACAACAGGATATGGGAAATAAGCTTTGCTTTTATAAACAAATTCACCATAAGCATCCAAGCACAGCTGATGGTGGAAGCATTTATAAGTTTTTTATCTATAAAATAGATGCTAGCAACCTCAGTGGTAAAAAAAGTAGCATCAATGACAATGACAGGATGTAAATATTGATCAGGCCTGCCCAACTCTAGGCAGATTGAGAAACGGAAACAAAAAAAAATTGCAGAAATTCTGCTAAGAACCTGTTGCTGCTGCCTTGATTGTGGAAAGTATGTGATTGGTCAAGCAACACATCTAGCTGCACAAACGGTTGTTTATATAGAAAAATCATCAAAACAGAAGACCGCCGTGACGAATATCGGCCACATGTCTAGTGACGTCATCTCCAGGACCCTTTCATGTTGGATAGGTGTGAGAAGGTCAGCGGGGTTGCTACTATAAGCTGTTGGGAAACGGCACTTAGCTTTCCTGTTCTAAATAAATCACATAGATCAGTATTTCCCAACCCGGTCCTTTGGGCACCCCCAGTCAGTCCACAGAGCTGGGAGGGAGCAACAACATGGACTGCCTGGGGTTTCCCTGAGGACCGGGTTGGGAAATACTGATCTAAACAATAATCTCACACTAGGCAAGGAAAAAACAAGAAAAATAACAAATGTATGATAGAAATTTCACCTTTATGAGAACCTGTATCAGAATTATTCTATTCTATTCTATTCTATTCATTTTTTAGAAATAAGAATGTACATTTAGACACTGGAGCTTCGAAAGTGGCATCTAGCTGTGGGAGGTTTCGTGTAGGACGTGACGGGGGTGAGCAGCCGCCGCAGGTTGGACAGTAGGCTCTGGGATCTATGATTTTGGCACAGGGAGTGAGAAGCCAAGGGCCCTGTGATTCCTGCTATTGTTCCAGGGCGGATGACACTGCGCGGTCAGGAGCAGATCCGACAACCCATCCTGCCAATGAGGCATGGGCCCAGTGTGTGGAATTCAGGGGTGTCCGGGGGGGTCTGACACGCCCGATTAACCCATGAGGCCCCACGAAAGCCTCAAAAGCAAAATTTTAAGGGGGTCTTAAGATCGTTATTGCGCAACAATAGGGAGATGGGGACCCCCCCAAATATTGACGGATATTTCACACACTGCATGGGCCGGTTCTGAAAATGACCAACACGGCGAGCATTCAGACAGACACAATGCACACACCCACACGCCGAGACTCACAGCAGGCTGCTGCCACCTTCCTTGGTACACTGACACAGCAAGAGATTAACATGTCACATGCAGTCCATATGATAACTGGATCTGTGCGGTTTAGTGACAGACTGCCTGTTGGATGGTAATTTATGTAACTCATTTCTCTATAGAATATGTTGGGTAACACTAGCCACCATCTGCACCTTTCTAATTCTAAGAGGCACTTATTTAGCAGTGTTTGTGGGTAAAAAGCCAATAGGAGACTTTACTAAATGTTTTAGACCTTGTTCCAAATCTCTGGAAGGGAGCTGATAAATTGTCTGTAGGCCAGTTACAAACAGCTTCTGCGTGTATCCAGGGCGCTAAAGTACAAGACATATTATCCTGGAAAGGACAAGTGCTTACGAGAAATCATTCCTTCCCAGGGAAAAATATCCACAGGGCGCCAGCATGACCTCTGAGACAAGACCAAGTGCGCAGGAAACACTGTGTTTCGCAACCTGCTCACAACACTATTGTTTCTGTTTATTGTAATCCCATGAATTTGCAGCCTCATTGAAGCCTCATTAGTAAAATGTTCCTCTACAGTCACAAGAGGCTCCATTCAAGCAGATTTTTAATATGCAGTGAAATAGATTCTGTATGAAATATTTTTACACCATCCATCGTGGGGGGCTTAGACCCTGTCACAGGGTACAAGGTAAGGGAACACCCAGTACATAATGCCAATCCATTGCGGTGAATCCATTACTTATCTTTATACTGTTGAATGAAACAAGATAAGCAAAAGAAAAGGTGCAGAATAGGAAGAGAACATATACACTGCATATAGAGCAGAAATGGGATCTCAACCAGGAACTCTGTGGCAGTGGTACTGCCCCCAGAGCCACTGATCCAGCCTGTATCACTTATCTTTATTGCTATTTTAACTAACAGATCATCATATTTCCGGTATTATTTTCCTGCAAGGATCATTTGCAAATAACAAACGCTGCCTGTGATTGGGATGCAATCGGAATGTCGCCCGTTCAATTCCCATGACCAACAGACCAAAACCTCCCAGCCTGTGTGCCTTATCTTTATCACTAATTTAACTAACAGAATATTGTATCTCCGGTATTATTTACAAATTATACTTACTGCCTGTGACCGGAAGGTTGCTGGTTCAATTCCTGTAGCTGAAAGAGTGATATCACTCTTGGCCCATTGAGCAAGGCCCGAAAACCCCCTTTTGATCTGGGGACTGCCTGACGCTGCTTTCTCAGTTTCATGTTACTTTGGGTAAAAGCGTCAGCTAAATGAGTAACTGTAAATGTCCACCCCCTACTCATTAGCTAATGACACATTGTTACATTATTCCTGGTATCATGATTTAAGCAGGACACTGGTGTCAAATGAAATCTTATCTCATACATACTTCTATACACTATGTGGACAAAAGTATTGGGACACCAGCCATTACACCTACAGGTATTTTCATGGCATCCCATTTGAAATTCAGTAGGCATCAGTATGGAGTTGGTCCCCCCTTTGCAGCAATAACAGCTGCCACTCTTCTGGGAAGGCTTTCCACAAGATTTTGGTGTGTGTCTGTGGGAATTTTTGCTCATTCATCCAGAACAGCATTTGTGAGGTCAGGCACTGATGCTGGACGTGAAGGTCTGGCTCGCAATCTCCATTCTAGTTCATCCCAAAGGTGTTCGATGGGGTTGAGGTCAGGGCTCTGTGTAGTTCTTCCACATCAAACTCACCCAACCAAGTCCAACACCAGACATCAGCTGCCTCCCCCTGTGGACTGAGTAGATGCTTCATCCAAATCCCTTAATATTTTGCTGTTACTGTGGATGTTGGTATTTGCGCTCCAGGGCCCAGACTACCAACAGAGGCTTACACGAGATGTGTGTATTGTGCCTCTGTGCCTGTGTCTGCAAGGTCATTAGTTTCAATCTCATCCTCTGCAGAATAGTCATATCTCCCATGGGCCCTTGAGCAAGGCCCTTAAGCCCCCAAAATGCTCCAGGGTGACTGAATAAATGGCCTAACCTCGGACCCCGAACTTGGCTCTCAACTGTATGTGTGTATATGTGTCTCTAAGGTGAGCAGGATGGGTTATGTGAAAAGAAGTAATCCAATGTACCTGTGCACTTACTTGTACAAAGGGCAAGTGAGACATTTTTATTAGATGCTTATGCTGGCTGTGCATGCAGGACTACCTGTTGGTGGGAGGGCTCAAGGCTGATCTGGGAACAGCCAAGGACAGTGAGAACGTTCGATGTGGGCGGCAGTCTTTTCCCGATGTAGTGAAAGTGATGTGAAGCACCCCGCCCCCCCCCCCCTCGGAGCCACAGCTGCCTTCCTCAGTATGCGCGGGGTTGAAACGCGGCTCACTCCAGCTGACCTGCTGTTTCAGGAATACCCCCGGGCAGCTCTGTGCGTGATACCATCACTCTTTGTAAGCTTCGCTCCGGATGGGACAGCAAACGGGGCCCAATGGTACGGCACGAGGTGGAGGATAAGTACTTTATTTGGATACGGAGGTGAGTGTGGGTTTAACAAAACCGTTGGGAGGAACAAAAACAGACGACAGCAGTTTTGGCATCTGCTCAAGCGAAACACAAGAAAACAAAATAAGAGTTCCGTATTGGAAAAGGCAGCAGTCAGGTCTGAGTCCGTGTTCTGGGCCTGAGAGAAACACGGACTTATATGGCTGTTCGTATGAGACTGTGTTCTGGTTCAGGTAAATTGAATGATTGCAGGGACATCCACCTCACCAGCCAATAATTTCCATTTCACCTACCACTGTCCGTTGACCGTCTGTTTTAACCCACACCATCATGAAACCAGCAGTGACTCCACCCCCACGAGTCCTGTTACCTCAGTCACCAAACCCTGCTCTAGAAAGCCATGCTGGATGGGTGTACGCTCCTGTCCCAAAGCTCTGGGGGAAGGCTGGCCAAAATAAATCACTCCATTAACCAAGTGTCAGTTATCAGCTAAGACCATTCACCTGTCTACAGCATTTTGGCAACTTTAAAGGATTTCCCGGCACAAAAGAATCGGAAACACCCCTTCCTGCTGTTTCCTGTGTAGTTTCCTTCAAGGTCACTGGCAATAGAGCACACTAACACACAATCATACATATGCAGGAACACACACATTGATGTTTCCATGCCAACGCAGAGCTACACTGAGTCATTCTGGGTCATTCTGATAAAATGATCTCACCCAATTAATGTGGATTTTGAAGCAGGACACCAGAGGGGTGGTGATTATTTAATGAAGAATGAAAATGGGAGGATAAGCAACTGTCTGGAGCTGTGTTAGTCATGTAAACATCGCGTGTTAAACAAAGTTGCCGTGGTCCAGGTGGGCGCAGTACAAGCTGAATAGGAAGAACACCACCAACAGGAGACTGGAGTGTGTTTACACCATGACAGCATGTTCGTGTTCATCCTCTGCAGTGTCGGCCCGCTGGATCGATTTCAAATCCCGTCTGCACATTTGCATTCCCTGGAAGGGGCTCTGCCGTGATCCTTTTCAGCGGCATGTAGCCAGGGCCTGATTACCTAGATGTCTCATCTGGGTCCAGCCGTCTGAAAAGGAAGCAGGTGATTACAAGTGAACTTCAATGCAGAGCCACCGAAATCTGTTCTCAGGGAGGGAGGTGAGGGGAGGCTGCTGGCGCTCTGTGGACAGAGCGCCATTGTGTTGGGCCACATGGAGAGGAGGGGTGACCAAAGCCTCTCAACCAGCACAGCGCTGACCCGGTTTCCACACACAGTGTTCCACAGTGCGCTCTACTCACAAGGTGCTGCCTGTTATGCAACGGGGAAGATCGGTGTGGGGGGGGGAGGATGAGGTAGAGGATGGGGGGATCCATTTTTCAACAAGAGGACTGCGTGACAGTCCAGAACAATGCCGGCCTATTTGCTCAGGGCTGGATGAAAGGCGCACACATGGCGGTACTCGCCAGCGGGAATGCTGCAGCCTTGAGTGGGCCCAGCTGGGGTGTGTTTAGTCCCAGAGAGCCGTCCGGTAACTTATACCTATTAAAATAAAGAGCCCAAGGAAAGAGATTAGGCTGCTTGCGGAGGGACGCAGCTTGAGCTGTACAGAATCACAATATCTAGGTCGTGGGAGTGAACCGGTAGGCTGCTGTGTCGTGTTGTTGTAATTACAGTGATGTCATTTGCCATGCACAACAATCATTATCAGATTACACAAAAGGCTTTATAATGTGTGTTTTGTAAGGAAAAGGATACATCTTTAAATCTTTATTGTGAAACAGGAATAGATCCACCTTGTGAACAGTTTTTTGTTTTACCTGTCCTAGGGACGGTGGCGTGCGGGGAACTGATTCTGTAAGCCTATGGCTACCTGGAGGTGGGTAATAATTCTACCTTGCTTCGTTGCCTCTGCCCAATAGCTAAGAGGAATTTTGCTGAAAGAAATTGGAAGCCTTCATGTTGTGAACTGGACATCCACATCAGTCAGCAGGATTTGGTGGGGGCAGGGTGGGCAGTTAGTCTTCAGGTATCTAAAAGGACAAAAGATGGAAGCGAAACAGCAAAGGAAGGTGTCGGCCAAAATAAGCCATCAGGGATGGCGATGAATGGCACCTTTATCATCTGGCATCATGGACGCTTTGCGTGCCACAGGCAGGTACAGGCATCACTGAAGAAACCTCCCCAAAGCACCTGGATGCTGGCTTCCTGCACATCTCTGGACTGCATTGGATTCTGGGAGAGACCATTGCAAAAAACACACCCGCCCACGGCACCGCCACCACATACGCATTCCCCATGCACATTCCCGGCGTGCTTCCCATCTACAAGCCCCATTTAAGATGACCTCATTCATCCGCCGAATTCTGTTATATTACCGACTTCAAACGGAGTTTTCTGCGTTTACAAGGCACGTTCTCCCACATAGTTGTTTTGTTTTGCCGAACAAAGTGACCGAAAATGCGTGCCTGCCAAACCCATCCATCGCTGCCCGTTCAGGCCGATTTCCCATATCGGGACGTGTACCAAAGAAAGAAGAGCCAATATTCAGGAGTCTGCAGCTGCGAGGGTCTGTTGTCCCCCTCCTGTTGTGGTCTCCAACATATGCCAACTTCTTTTTACACAATATAAAGCTTGCTGATAAATGCTCATCAGGTGATTTCCCTGTGGCTATTGCACAGCTAGGGGTGTGTGTAGTTTGTGATGAGCGAGACACACTAAATCTTTATTGTAATACAGGAACAGTTATTTTACCTGTCCTGGGGGGTGGGGGGTGGGAGACAAATGTCCTAGGATGCCAACCACTTCAATACTAAAGGCTCCCACAGGAACCCGGTGCTGTGTATGCAAGAGGTTTCCTGGGGGTTTCCTTTGTATGAGTCTCTGTGGATGGCAGTGGGGAAGCGGCCACCTGCTTTGCTCTCTTCAGAGGTAAATTAGGTGACCGCCGGTGCATTGATCCCACTTTTGCCTTTATCGTGTATGTGCGCATTATGTCCCGAGCCATTGTGTGCAGCCAGACGTGCTGCCAGAAGGGGAAATGTCCAGATGCAGGCATGCATGCCACGGCTTGTCAGGCTGGCGAACTTGCAGGCACATTGAGCGAGAGGGCAAAAGACCTGCAGCATTCGTCATATAGTCATTTCTTCCACTGAATGACAAAGAACCGTATTCCTGTTAGCCACCTGCTGCTGAGTGCAGATTGACTGCATTTACAGGCAAAACATAGGTCACCTAAAAGAAAGCTATATATGCAAAAATATATAATTAATGGTCACAGATTTAAATGATGGCAGTGGTTTTATCTGTGCAATGGTTTGCCAATATTATTTGAATAGTATGCTTGTTTTTTTGCTAGAAAAACAGACCCTTTTTTGTGAAACAGCCAGGCAATACATTCTGGGTTTTCTCAGTAAATAAACAGTTTTGGACCGGTTTGTCCCATACTTAAAATCAGACTCAGCAAGGAACTCTGTGCCAAGGTTTCTGGTAGCCAGAGAACCATCAATCCTTTCTTTAGACAATAGAATTCTATTTCCTGACCCAAATAGCCACTTTGGCACTGTGGATTAACAGAAAATAAACAGAGGCTTTTTGCCAGCCAAAGAAAGGGGGATTTAACTGACACTGAAGAGCTTTCTAGGGCTCCAGTCTCAATCTGCGTGGGTAGGGTTGGGGACGTGAGGGGGAACAGGCCGGTTGTGTGCTCTGAGCTCCAGTTTCAGCTACACGATTATTAATTTACCTACATCTTTCACATTCGAGCTGAACACTTCATTTCCAGGAAGGAAAGTGATTTACCATAGCACATTGGAGTTTACCATATTTTACCTTTCCCCTTGATTATAAATCCTCCTCCAGTTAACTTTCTTCTTTCCATAACCAAACACAGCTCTTGATTCAATGGTCAAAAACAATCAAGTTATTTTTAACTAATTTATAAAGCTGAAGATATAAAGTGTACAAAAGCTGTAAGCATCTGTCCAGCCTTTAAGATCAGTCGCGATGCCAACACATCTTCAACTTTCCCTCCAATAAAAATTAAATTCAAGTCATATTAACTTACTGCAGGGATGCCTACTATCTGGTGTTCTGGTGGGAAGCCCCTGACCAGTAGTGTTTAGTTTCCTGGGTCACATGGGTGTGACGAGGGCGTGCCAATGTGATTTGCTGCACAGTTCTACCTTATGCTACTCACTGTGGGTTGATTACAAGCATCATGGAGTCAAAGAGGCTATTAAATGGACAGCACATTATAGACAACCCTGAGTTCAGATTGGCTATCAATGGATTCCTAGTTACATAACTTGGGTGCCCAAGGCAGGAGAACAAAAGCCAGATTCATCACAATTTGCATAGAGAGACTCGTTTCAAAGTGTTTTAGTGACAATGTAATATCTTGTTCTTTGTAAAGCTGCAAGCAGTTAGCAGTAAGTCGATCCATGGACTCACTTTGTCACTCCATATTATTACAGTCTCCATGTCCTGTTTGTCTGGCTCTAGAATTAAGGGAAACATGGTATTCTACAGTAGTGAGCTGAAATAAGGTATGAATGCAGCCTTGAGAGTAAAATGATCTGAGAAAAGTTAGAAAGAAGCTAATTCCAAGGAGGAAAATGCATCTTTCACATTTTTGACATAAAAACAGAGAAAAGTGATAATAAGAAAAATATGTTATTCTAAAAAAAGGAAGGTGAATGTGTGTTAGGGTTTTTAATGATGGTACGTGGAAGTCAGTTTCAGTTTCAGTTAAATAATGTTGCCCTGAACTGACTGCCAAAGCTGGGCTGGCTGCCACGTTAGCTACGATTTATCTGAAATGTCTGTATTTTAAGTGAGACTCTTCCTAACTTCGCACCAGAGTAGTAGGGCCTACCCAGACAGATTCAGGATAATTTATGTATAATGTTTACTGAGAGACGCACACTAAGAATGATCAAACTCTTTTTTTGTGATAAAAATTGATCTTAGCCATCACAAGACAGAAGGTAGAATCAGCTCTGACCGTGGGTTTACAAAATGACGTAACACTTGATGTACAGTAATTCAAGCAAGCCCTAAATTTTAAACAATGCATCAGCATAATATGGGCTTTATTGAGGTATATGGGTTGAACTTTGACCTGGCCCTACGTTCACACGTTTCTCAAAATAACTCAGGGCTGTGTGAATGGGAGCCCCGTGACATGCTGGAAGAGAGGAATCCATGCTGACCAAACAGTGCCGGCCATGCACAAAGATAAAGGACGTCAGCTACGATCGCCATAGACACAGCCTTGACATCACCCTGCTGCGGCCTGCTCTTTCCCAAGACAGCCGACCCAACTGAAGCGGGCTGAGGGCAAAATGGGGGGCGGGCACGCACACAGAACCAACGTGTGCTGAGCACACAAGGCAGCTGTGTGTTCGATGATGTCAGGCCCACTTCCCACAGAGGGGTGCTGAGAAACAAATGGGTGAACCCAGGCCCCGTTTTTGCTATTCTAGGAATAAAACAGGAAATTAATGAGATTCACATCACAGGGTAGGGTAGTCAAAGCCTCCATTGACACTGATGGTCTGTATCAATCAGTCAGTGAGGATGGAGAGAGAAAAGAGTTGAATTGGGCCTGTTTGCTTTGCAAACCTTTAATTTGCTGCTACCAGGACAAAGGACACAAAATCAATTGCAAAGGCTACAGGCTGGGAAGTGAACCACTGTCTTTTTAAATTTTAAAAAATTAGCAATTACTAAATTACTAAGTAACAATTAAAAAAATAATTAAGAGACTCTGTGGGCAAAAAAATTAATAAACTGATAAGTGAATATTTCACAACTAGTACAATATTTTTTTCCTACTGTACTAAGGTTGAAGAGCAAGTACTTCTACATGTCTAACAAATCTTATCATCTTGTCATGAGGGTTTGCCTGATGGTGCCAGTGAGCTGCTTAGCGCGTGGAAAGCACCTGAACAGCCAGACACACCACATAAGCATGGAAAACTTCATTCAAGAGTGACAATAAGGCATTTTGTGCAACTTAAGATTCAACTTTAGGTGCATGGGGTGGCAAACAAAATGTTTACAGGAAGAAGGTGTTTGTCCGTATAGCTTTACAGTCCTATTAGCACGGTAACAGCACTAGAGTCCAGGGCATTCCTTCGCTCTCGGAACACAAGACTCATCTCCCAGAGAGCGTAAGAGGAATGCGGCCATCGAGTCATTTCTCAGAAAGCAGACAGTTAGTGAAAGTAATATGTAGATGTTGTAAGTTTTTAGATAAATTTTGGGAGGGGCCGTATGTGAAACACTCTTTGATCAGCTAATCATTTAACTGGTTTGACGTTAGGTTATTGGTTCTATTACTGTTATGAAAGATTATTAATTAGCTGAAAAAGGAGAATAAAACTGATAATAAAAGAGCATGAGAGAAAAACAAAATAAAAAGTGGGTGTACAGTACTGTACAAAGGACTTAGGCAGTCACAGAAAATTATGTTTAAATGATTTTTGGTGGTGTAAATCTATGATGCCTGTCAAAGTGTGTCAGCTAAGCCATTTCAAAACCTCTGCTAAAGACAGGGGAACGTTAGGATGATTCCAAGGGCCCCACAGTAACAGCGGGCCTAAAAAAGTTGAAACATACTTGGAAGGTCTTGGTTGGGGGCCCAGTGTCCAATATGCTGTCATGGGCCCCAGAATTTCTTGACAACTAGCATATAATTTTTGACTCAGTCTATCTATGTATCTATCTATCTATCTGAGATGATACTGAAAGTTAACAAATGCATGAAATGGTTGCGGTGCCCTCAAGAAGAGGTTTGGGAACTGAAGTGGTGTTCTACCCATCAAACAACACCTCAGTAACTTTTTGGAATTCTTGTTCGTTTTTATCATTACTGTTAATTTTCATATATTGTACTGTTAAATTATGTTTTTTTTCTAGCAAATATACACTTACTACCGAAATAAACAGCTTTAAACATTTCCTTTAAATGCTCAAGACTTTTGCACAGTAATGTATATTAATGAAAGCATGGAAACAGTAGAGTTTCTGTCTGGATAACCTTTTTGGATACCTTATCCATGGGAAATTGCTACACAGTTTGTGACTGCCCCCTGCAGTTTTAAATAGGAGAAGTTGTAACTGAGAATACAGTGGAATTAAATGGTCTTTGATGTACTATAGGATTTCTTTCATCTGAGTTTTTTTTAGATTTTGATATTTAGAATTATTCATAAGAATAACAAATTAAGGTTATATTACAAAATTACATAGTAAAGCTATTAAAAATTCCCATAAATTCCATAGTATTACTCATTTTCACCGTTAAGTATTTGTGTTGTCAGTCCTTATTCAACACAATTTTGGTGGAAATTGGAAATATTGCAGATGTATTAGTTTTCATGAACTCTTTGCAAGGGCAATGTAGGAGACACATACGATAATAATAGTAAGGTGATAGGTAACATAAAGGTTAACGCTCTGAACTGTAAAAGAAAAGGTACAAAACATAAACTGACTTGGTACAGCTATATAAACAAAGATAACTGTACGCAACAGCTCAGAACAGTATGTCCCAGTCGAGCCGTGTATTACGTCTTCCATTGCATTTTAGGGATTCAGACCAAACGAAACTTGTACCTTTGTCATTTCGTGTTCTTCCTCACAAAATCATAAAGGTGAATGACATAATTATGAATAAATGTGTTTTTATTAATGAGCTCTGTCTCTCTTGCTTCTGGTATATAAAGATCGGGCATGTTCACATACCGAAAAACTAATAATACTCATAATATTTAAAAATAAAATACATTTCTTATACCGCGGCCACACTATTTTAAAAACTGATAGATCGCATGCTTCGACACGCCGCAATGCCTCAGGTTATGTTCCCCTCCTTTTATTAATAGCTGATTTGGGATCAGCTATTCCTCCACCACTCCGTACCTTGCCAATTATACGCAGACTAAACACACTGATCCGAGCTTACTTAGCAGGGATGTGATATCTACGGCGCCGCAGTGCCCCGCGAATTGATACGCAGAATTCTCCTTAGTACACCCACGTTCTCGTTTATTCCGCCAAAAGATATTTTCTGCAACAAAGAAACTCAAGAAGACCACTTATTTGTGTCAAGTATTTACAGTCGAACACAAGAACACAAAGTAAGTTTTAAAAACATATGGTTGAGCTATATTGTTATAGATGTCAGTAATGTATTAGAATCTCAATGGGGTCTACTTTTGAAACGGAAGAAAGTTCCAGTCAGATCCGCCATTTCAGAGTGGGCTAGGCGCGTTGTCAACAAAAGATACATCGCTTTCCGATTTTAGGAATATATGTATGTTGTTAATATTTCTTTATCTTTGATTATTTTCGAAGCTTGAGATTAGGTGGTATTTAAGTTGGTGTCTTCATATTTTATTCGACGACCAATATTTGACGTGTGGTTAAGGCTAGGTGGCTAGCTACATATGATACAAAGGATCGTTAGCTTCCTTGTTGAAGGATACACTTCGCTGGTGGGTTGATACAACCAGTAGGACACCTTTTACCACCTAGTCGCCCGTTTAGACTCTGTAGGAAACGGTGTACAGGCATTTACCGGCGCTGGCTTTTGTGTAACTTGGAAGCAGACAAAACAATTCATCTAGAAGAAGAGCCCCTTGACGGAGCCCTGCGGACCAGACCGACGAAGAGATGGCGAGCTCCGTTGGAAACGTGGCTGATAGCACAGGTAGCGGTTCCCGCTAACCAACGCGTTAACTTGTTGGCCTTATTTTACTTATGACCAATACTTTAATTTGGCGTAATATAGAACTACTAGTATTGCCGTCAGGTGTTTTAAACTGTCTTTGAGCTGAACTGTAATTAGGCATTAAGGTACCCCCGATGTTGCTATTTTTACTCATGTTCCTTTACTGTTCGGACGCTTCCGACTAAAAATTGATATTAATAGATTATATCGATAGATGCATCCCGTTAAAATGTAAGTCGTCGTTTTTAAGCGCCGGCCTATTTTGTAACCCGAAATGAACAGTACGTAGCTATTTTGGTGACGGTTTTCATTAGAAAATCCCTGCTGATTTAACAACGTGCCCTTCACAGCGCTGCCGCGAAGCAAAATGGCAGTATCAAAGCAACCTTCTTGTATAGAAACAGCGCGGACAGTCGACATCTGGCTGAAAATCAGTAATGAAAATATGCGAAACTTCAAACCCATTCGTATATATATATATTTTTGTTCACATTTGTTATCGTATATTGTCGTAATTTTACTAGGCGATCTTACAGGTGTATATTTGCTTAATATATTAAGCTTTCTATTTAAGGGTGTAATGGTGGGCCCCTTCTGTCTATTCATCTAACACATTTTTGGTCATTGTAGGATAAGTGGGTATAGAAAATGAATGGATAGATTGTCGGTTAGTTTATAACCGGGGTCTCCAATTATGATCCTGCAGTGCTACTATGCAGTAGGTTTTCTGTTCTACCTGGCTTCTGATGAGCCACACCTGTTACTGGTATTTACCTGAGAACATATGTGGCTGATCAGAAGCCAGGTAGAACAGAAAACCTAATGGATAGTAGCTCTCTGGGATGGGAGTTGGAGGCCCCCAGTCTAGAACATTTGTCCCACTTAGTTTGAAGTGCTATTGCTCATTGAACTGAATATTTCTTTTCTGTAATTCAGGAAAATACATGTCGATAGTAAGTGTAGCAATCACTTGTATTTGTGTATCAGAGGTATATTCCACATCACCCATTCTGAAGTGTTTTTTTATCCCCTGTTTGAAATCTGTATCTGTTTGTCATCACCAGTCATTAATTTGTCACATCATTTGTGCATCTTTGCTTGCAGAATTTTCTGAAGCATTTATTGTTTATCATTGTCATTTTTCCATTGTTGCTGTGCATTGTCTTATTTTCATTCATGTTTTGTTTCCTTCCGTTTTTTTCTAACATGTTGTTTTTCCCCCCCCCCTCCCCTTGGGCTGTGCTGGTGCTCCAGAACCGACAAAACGTATGCTTTCCTTCCAAGGGTTGGCTGAGCTGGCGCACAGGGAGTACCAGTCGGGTGACTTTGAGGCGGCTGAGCGCCATTGCATGCAGCTGTGGAGGCAGGAGCCTGACAACACTGGGGTTTTGCTTCTGCTCTCCTCCATCCACTTCCAGTGCCGCCGGCTTGACAGGTGAGACGGGCCCTGACTGGGCCCATGGTGGTGGTGTCTGCTGGTGCCACCCAGCCAACAGCACGCCCATGTGACGCAAGACTGGTGCTGCCAAGTGCTCTGTTTGGTGGCGTGATGCCCTTGTGTGTATCGCTTGTTATTCTTCTGTACCTCTCCCTAACCTGTTAGTCTTTTGTATTTTCTAAAACCCCACCTTTTTCTACAACTTTCTCTAAGCAGAGTTTGCCTCCCAAAGGGTGTTTGGAACTAATACTTTGTATGAAGTGAAAAATATTCTCTCATTTTCCACCTTTTCTGTGAGTGTGTCTTGTCTTGTTAGTAGAGGTAAGCATGTATATTTGTGGGTTGACTTGCTGGAATTTCAGTAAACCTGGGTCAGTTCGGGATTTTTTTTAACCAAAGCACCTTATTTCAAATTTTATAATTTGGGGGTAATTTTGCTATTATTGTTTGTGTTTTAAATTCTTACCTTCTCTGGTTTCTGTTGACTTATTTTTTTTAGGATTAATAAACTTTTAGGTCTAGCCTAGGTTGCACAATGAATACAGCCCTAGCTGAGCGCATGGTGGGAAAGCCCAATTAAGTTCTGGAGTTTTTTAAAGATCCACTTGTGTGTGAATATGAAAATGTGCATAATATGTCATACTTAAGAAATGATTTTCCAGGGTGGACTGCTGATGTGGGGTGGTAGTAGTATTGCAGTCTGTATTCATACTGCAAACACTAGGAAGACTAGCTTGTGATAATATGGTAGGTTCCCTTTATACATGATATCATCTCAAGTTGATGGTTGATGGGTGTAGCTTATTGTAGCAATTGTATTCTGTGTAGTGTTTGTTCTGGTGACTGGTCTGGTAACACTGTTTCGTTAATAAACTTGTAAGAACTGCAGTTGGAATTTCTGCTACTGTGGAAGTAAGTTGTTAGATGAGAAATTAAAATGTGGTTTACTTTTATCGTCTCTAACTTGATCTTTGAGCCCCATGCTTCTCTCAACTGATAGAGCACTTGGGTGTGGCTCATTTACATAGCAGTTTACGAATTTTATGAAGCTTTTTTCACTCATTAAATGGGAATACCAAAGGTTGTATTAATGTTTAGATGCAGTGACATTTGCATGGGTTCTGCCCTTATGTTATCATAATGGAATGTTTCCTATAGCAGCTCAGCCTTTTTGATGATGTCACTGTTATAATTATTGGGCTTATTCAGTTACTTCTGTAATGGATTCTTTGAAATTTTGTTCATGTGATTAAGTTATCTGTTGCAGTTGTATACTAGGATCGGGTTGTACGAACAGCATTCTCAAAGCGACTGGAAGTGTCGCTGGGACGTGAACCTGCTTCTGCCTCTGGCTCCTACTTCGCTCTGCTGCTTATGTGAATGGTCAGTCTCTCTGACTTGGGGGTTTTTGTCTCTTTGGGTCTGCAGGTCGGCTCACTTCAGCACCTTGGCCATCAAGCAGAACCCCATGCTGGCGGAGGCCTATTCCAACCTGGGCAACGTCTACAAGGAGCGCGGACAGCTGCAGGAGGCCATCGAGCACTACCGGCACGCGCTGCGGCTGAAGCCCGACTTCATCGACGGATACATCAACCTGGCGGCTGCACTGGTGGCTGCTGGGGACATGGAGGGGGCTGTACAGGCCTATGTTTCTGCTCTGCAGTACAACCCGGTGAGTGCCTCACCGTCCTGCCACGTCCTGTGTCGGCCTGAAAAGATGCCTCCGCTCTAACAGTCACTTGTGTGGGTGCTCTGGTCTGCATCGCAGGATCTCTACTGTGTCCGGAGCGACTTGGGGAATTTGCTGAAGGCGCTTGGGCGCCTGGAAGAGGCTAAGGTACGTCCTAGTGGGTTCACTGCTGCGAGGCTTGTTGTGTGTTATTTATTTTTCTTTATTTTTTTCTAAATACTTTTTGGTTGATTCCCACTCTCACTCTGGCCCCAGCCCTCCTGTTGGAGTGAATGAATCTTCCGCTTATCTGTCTCCCTGCTGTCATTTCGTATGGTGTTCTGTTGTCATATTCTATTTCTTCCCCCCCCCCAACACCATAGGCCCTGTCCCTCTTAAGAATGCCCCCATTTTCTCACTAGTTTCAGCTTCTTTAGTCTTTTTTTAGGAAGACAAGCCCAACCCCTTCCCTTCATACATTGCTAACAGTCCATTTACATTAAAAGACCATAATGTTGCTTTTATTCATCATATCTATAACTCAAGACTAGTTATTTTTTTTAGTTCTTCTGTAGACTCCCTCCAGTTTTTTTGTTAAAGAGATTTGAATTCTTTTCCTTTTTAAATGTAGTTAGATTAGTCATGTCTCCTTTCCAGCTTGCCCTGTCCTCTTGATCCAGTATGTGTTTCTTCTGCCTTGGCTTGATCCTGGTTCAGTGCCTTTCCGCACATGAAGAAAGGCTGGTCTCTAGAAATTGTGTAAGACGGGAGTTCCAAAAACAAAATTAACCTGTAACACTTGAGTGCAGTGCTGATTTTGGCGGGATAATGCTGGCTCGGTCTTCGGAGAATAAATGGACTGATGGACTTAGTGGTCTTTTGCTATGCAAAAAATAAGATGGCTTCTAACCCACATTTCCCACAATTTTCCAAAGAACTGCCCTTTCCCCACCTGAACAATAAAAGAACATCGGGAATTGAATAACAGCTCCATCTGAGCAGAGTAGAGTCCTCCTGCTGTTGCTCTTTGAGTTGTCCCTCTCACCCCCATGCCCCCACCCCCACTTAGCACTTTCAGGCTCTGAAGCTGCCGTTGGATTTGGTGTTGGCTGGAGCTCAGTGTGTCCACCTTTCGCTGGTTACAAGCCATCTTATTTGGTGCTAAAGGGGGGGTGAGGTGGGGAGAAGCGTTTGGGGGCTGCCCATTCCCTGTCCCCGCCCCGCTCTATTGCTCCACCCCCCCGCGCGCCTGCTCAGGGCCCGTGGAGTGTGCGCGCACGGAGCTGTCTGTCTGACCCCCTCAGCCCCGCTCGCCGCCAATCGGGACGAGCGCACGGGGGTTTCCAGGTGTTTCTGTCCGCCCATGAAATCTCTGCAGCACCCCAAGCAAACAAGACTCCCCTCCCGTTAAGATTCTGTGTGTGTAATAGGAAGTGGTAATCTGAAGTTTCCCCGAAGGCTCCATTGCCCACCTCCCATCCCTGCTCTCCTTGGGGTTGCTGGGGCTGCGCCAGACACACAGCTCCCTTTCTGCACTCCACTGCACGCAACAGCCGCTGGGATAGTGAGAGACAGAATGCACACGCGCAGCAGCAGCGGCGTTGACCTCTTTATTTCAGAACTGTGGAGGCTTCTAGATACAATTAAATCCCAGATTTTTTTTTCCTCCTTACCCATTGGCCAGGATTCAGGGAAGCAGGACAGGATAAAGAAAGCAAGATATTAAACCTGAAAAATAAGACAAGATAAATAAATAAAATGGAACTTTTTGTGCCCCAGAATGCTATGATTATATTATTCCCAGTAATTGTGATCATTTCATTTAAGAAAGATCAAGCCAGTCAGCCTCCCTCCTTTTTTTTCTATATTTAAATTGTAATTTTGATCGGAAATATTTGCATTACTGCAGTGAACAGAACAATCAAAGCCTTTCTTCTCTTTTGTCCCTTCTGTACATTCGTCTTGAACATACTGCATGATCGTAAATAAGGTTTTTTTTTTTTATTTTGTGAATAAGATCGTTATTTCCATATGAAAAATATGTACTGTTTGCAAATCTTTTACTAACGATCTTGTTTCTTATTTTGTCTCTTTTGGTTTTTTCACGACTGATATTGTTATTTAGAAGGTTTCAGGTGGGTGACAGTATTCCTGCGTAGGTGCCTGGCGGACAGGAACACTAGGGCAGCATCAGTCCTCTCCTCCTCTTCCAGCTGCGGCCACCCCCCTGACAAAGTCCAAAAATATGGTAACGGGTTTGTAACTGCCAACAAAAGAAAAACACACTTCACTCCATGCCTGAGTTCTTCTGTCTTGTGGCTTCCATTGAAGAACAAAAGAAGCGAGAGAAAAAAAAAAACGTAAAGAGCTGTAGTACTCATTTTACTGCATAGTAACTGCCATCTTTAAGTTAAAAAAATGGATTGGAAGCAATTTGCAAAAAAAGTAAGAACCCTCTAACTCTTTAAATTTTTTACTTATTTTTTCCTATTTTTATTTTTGTTTTTGTTGTTTTTTTCCATTTATTTGGAGTTGCAGCGATCTGCTGGGCAGCTGATGCGCTGTGAGTCTGCAGTAGCGCAGGGGCTGCGCAGCGACACCCTCAGGCTACCCAAGCGCAAGCAAGCGAGCTCCCCCCCCACCCTTCCCCCCCCAGCCTGTCAACTGCAGACCTTCCTGCCCACCCCACCAGCATGTCACCCAGTGGCCCCCTTCCTCCCCCCTGAGACGGGGTTTTTTTTTTTTGGCTTTAACTCCCCGCTGCCCCCTAGAGTATTTTCCCCCTTCATAGCAGATGGCCCTCTGACCCACATTGTGCTGGAAGCATGTCTTCCTGTTCCTCTAAAACATGAGGGGGTTCTAGAGTGTGGCAGCCTGGCAGCAGGGAATTCTGGGCTTCCGGTCTGCAGCTGACGCATAGGGCTGGAGTTGGCGCGTGCAAGCGAGCAAGCAAGCGAGCGGGAAAACAAACGTGGCCATTAGTGCGGCTGGCGCCAGCGAGTGGTGGCATGGTGGAAGCCATGCGCGCACGCGTACCTTTTGCGCTTGCATTACAGGGACCTTTATCTGCATGTGGCACCTGGTATTTAAGGTTTCGAGGGACCCCCCTGGCACTCAGCCCTTCTGCTGGGCAGCGTGTGCCATCTTCGTAACCTGGGCATTAGACTGTTCTTACTGTTCTATTAGCATGGCTCATAGGGGTGCAGCACCCACCCCAGCTGGGTTTAAGTGAAGTGCCTATGAGCATTCTCTCATGAAGGCCATAACTGAAAAATGCCGGTGTGCATGTAGGTGTCGGTCGGATCCGCGCAGCGCAGGAAAAAGCGGGCGGCTTAGCGCGGCAGATTTTGCGCACGCGAGCCCATGCTGCAGGCTCACTTTTTGCTTTTGTGGAGAGCGAATACTAATGGTGTTTTTTGTCTACTTTTTGTTTTCTTCCTTTTTTATTCAATCTTTTTATTTTTCCCTTTTATAACCCCTTCCCCTACCTGCACTTCTCTGCCTCTTCTTCTCTGGTTTTGGTTATTAACCCCCCCTTCAAGGCCTGTTACCTGAAGGCAATTGAGACTCAGCCAAACTTTGCAGTGGCTTGGAGCAACCTGGGTTGTGTGTTCAATGCCCAGGGAGAGATCTGGCTGGCCATTCATCATTTTGAGAAGGTGAACGGATGTGACTGCAGCGTTGAAATTGCCTGTCCCTGCCTTTACCTGTGCTTGTTATCTCGTCATAGGATGATTCACCTTAAATTGCTTAATGTTGTATGTCTTAGGCTGTGACTCTGGATCCTAATTTTCTGGATGCCTATATCAATTTGGGGAATGTCCTCAAAGAAGCAAGGATCTTTGACAGGTGGGTAATTTTTATTGATAGTTATTTTAAACTAAATCTGAATGTTTAGCTTTATTTCCTCTAGTCTGCAGTACATGAACCCCGTAGTTTACTCCTTTCTGTGGCTTACTTTCCCTACTTGTTCATAAAGGTGTATAAATTGAATTGTGGTCTTTCTCCCTAACAGGGCCGTTGCAGGATACCTCCGTGCCCTCAGCCTGAGCCCTAACCATGCTGTGGTTCATGGTAACCTGGCCTGTGTGTACTACGAGCAGGGCCTGATTGACCTGGCCATCGATACCTATAGGCGTGCCATTGAGCTGCAGCCTCATTTCCCTGATGCCTATTGCAACCTGGCCAATGCCCTCAAAGAGAAGGGCAATGTAAGTGACTTAAGCCTGTCTCTAGTGACAGTTATGCCATGTCCTACTTTCAAGGCAGGAACTGCACTACCTTGCTTGCCTGCCTTTTGATTTGCCTTTGCTTCTCCTAAAAGCTGGTGAAAATTTTATTTTCTGTGTTAGATTTCCTGGCTAAAAATGAATTTGTAATTGCTGTCATAGTCAAACTTAAGAAGCAGAGTGATTTTTTTATGTCTCAGAACCTTTTAGTTGATGATAAAATACCATGGATGCTTTGTATAGTCTGTTTCCCCAAAGTCAAGGGGGCCATTGACATCTTGTGGGTCCTTCCAGGTTTCGGAGGCAGAGGAGTGCTATAACACAGCGCTGCGCCTGTGTCCCACACACGCAGACTCCCTCAACAACCTGGCCAACATCAAGCGAGAGCAGGGCAATATTGAGGAAGCCATCCAGCTCTACAGGAAAGCTCTTGAGGTGAGAAGTTGTGTCTTGAGCGTGACAAAGGGTACCCACTTAGAAGATAGAAGTCGATGGTAGTTAGAAAATGTGGCCTTGTTCTTGTCTTTGTTCTGACCAAATGCAAATTTGTAGGTTTTCCCCGAGTTTGCCGCGGCCCACTCCAACCTGGCCAGCGTGCTGCAGCAGCAGGGAAAGCTCCAAGAGGCCCTCATGCACTATAAGGAGGCCATCAGGTATGCTCCGCTCTCTTCTCAGAGCGCGTCCTGCCTGTAGTTCTTCTTTTATCATCGTCTCTGTTGCTACTGTACAATTTGGCTTTAGAGGAATGTCAAGTATCACTGCATGCAATTTGGTAAGCGGCCCTGTCGCTGCCACAGGATCAGCCCAACCTTTGCCGACGCCTACTCCAACATGGGTAACACGCTGAAGGAGATGCAGGATGTGCAGGGGGCGCTCCAGTGTTACACCCGTGCCATTCAGATCAACCCAGCCTTTGCTGACGCCCATAGCAACCTGGCCTCCATTCACAAGGTTTGGCATTGTGTTTGAGGCTTAATCGCTCCCTCACCGTCTGATCTGATAGTTATAGCTTACTTGTGTGTGTTCGTGTTTTTGCAGGATTCTGGAAATATTCCTGAGGCCATTGCGTCTTACCGCACTGCCCTGAAACTGAAGCCCGATTTTCCAGATGCCTATTGTAACCTGGCACACTGCCTACAGGTGAATAGAGCCTCCAGATTTCCCCTGTGTTTCTGAATTTCCAGATCATCAGCTCTCAGTAGCAGTTAGGATACTCCCAGAAGTTGCTGGAGATTTAGCATCAGACCTCAGAGCAGGTTCATGCGAGATGACCCCGATTATCGCGCGCGCTTCCTCCAGATTGTGTGCGACTGGACCGATTATGATGAGCGCATGAAGAAGCTGGTGAGCATCGTGGCTGACCAGCTGGAGAAGAACAGACTGCCGTCGGTGCACCCCCACCACAGCATGCTGTACCCCCTGTCCCACGGCTTCCGCAAAGCCATTGCCGAGAGGCACGGCAACCTCTGCCTGGACAAGGTACCTGCGTTTCTTCGTATTCCGCGTTAGCCAGGTGTTATTTACCCCACCGAGAAGGACTTGCAAAAGTTTGTGTGTATAACACTTCAGCTATTTCAAAGTATGTCGTTTGGTTTTCTAACCAATAGATCAATGCCTTACACAAGCCTCCCTACGAGCACGCCAAGGACCTAAAGGCCAGCGGGGGGCGTCTGCGCGTGGGCTACGTCAGCTCTGATTTCGGGAACCACCCGACCTCGCACCTCATGCAGTCTATCCCCGGCATGCACAACTCTGAGAAGTTTGAGGTGAGGGCCTCGTGATCATTTTCAATACTGTGGAATAGTCTGATGGCTTTTAAACATGCCGAAATTTAGATCAGATTATGTTCTTGCCAGTGTCCATGCAGTGCCCTGGATTTTCCTGATGACCTTCTGCTCTTTTCTCTAGGTTTTTTGTTACGCCCTTAGCCCCGATGACAGCACCAATTTCCGCGTGAAGGTGATGGCGGAGGCCCACCATTTTGTAGACTTGTCCCAAGTAAGTGCAACACAGAGCAGACAGTCTGTGCTCCCAGCCAACCATTGCTGGTGTTACTTGTGGTATTTTTTGATTAATTTAATTGAATTTTTTCAATGGTCACTCCTCCTTGCATCCTCTGAGCCTTGCTCTGTGCTCTCTTGCTCCTGTACCTTCCCCTCTTGTTCAGATTCCCTGCAATGGGAAGGCTGCAGATAGAATCCACCAGGACGGTGTGCACATCCTGATCAACATGAATGGCTACACCAAGGGGGCACGCAATGAACTGTTTGCCCTGCGGCCAGCACCTATTCAGGTAAGACTCTGGACGATGAAGGATATTCATTTTCCTTGCTTTCTAGTTTTTATTTTGTGCACATTGGAAAACCCATGACTGACATGCTATATTAGAGCTTTTTATGCCAAACCTAAAACTATTTCCCTTCCTGTTCAGGCCATGTGGCTAGGCTATCCTGGGACGAGTGGGGCACCCTTCATGGATTACATCATTTCTGACCTGGAGACATCCCCCATCGAGCTGGCAGAGCAGTACTCTGAGAAACTAGCCTACATGCCAAACACCTTCTTTATTGGCGATCATGCCAACATGTTCCCACACCTCAAGGTAGATGTGCATTTGTTGGAAAATATTGGTGTGTGATTGTAAACACGTAACAAGTATGCTGGTCGGTCTAAACTATCATCAGTATTGGCTGATGTTGTAACTAACTGCTTTTTTGTATGCTTCAGAAAAAGGCAGTGATTGACTTCAAGTCAAATGGGCACATTTTCGACAATCGCATCGTGCTGAATGGCATTGATTTGAAGGCCTTTTTGGACAGCCTGCCAGACGTGAAGGCTGTGAAGGTAAGTCAGGGGCTACAGGCAAGAGGCTCCTGGTGCAAAGACATTTTCTGCCGTGGCTTCTGCCTTAGCCTGACCCCTCTCTTCAGATGAAGTGCGACGGCCAAGAGACCACTGATGGCAATGGCGCCCTCTCCATGCCCGTCATCCCCATGAACACGGCTGCTGAGGCCATCATCAACATGATCAACCAGGGCCAGATCCAGGTCACCATTAACAGCTTCACTGTCAGCAATGGGCTGGCCACCACCCAGGTATATGGGACTGCATGGCAGATGTGGGGCTCAAACAGACCTGGAATGTGAAGAGATGTTGGCATGGCTGTCGGAAGATGGTGCCCCTCCCTTCTCACATCTGTCTTGTACTTGTAGATCAACAATAAGGCTGCCACCGGGGAGGAGGTCCCACGCACAATCGTGGTCACGACGCGCTCCCAGTACGGACTCCCAGAGGACTCCATTGTATACTGCAACTTCAACCAACTGTACAAGATTGACCCTCCCACTCTACAGATGTGGGTCAACGTAAGTGCAGAAGTCACTCTACAGGCTCATTGAATCCCGGTGTTTTTTTATGTAAAAAGCCATAAATGAATGTACATGAATTTGTCCTTGTAAGTCTGTATGTTCACTGTAGTTGTAAGCTGGAGAATGTGGGTGTTGTCTGCTTTTCTGATTAGTGAAATGTCCCACTTATCATGCCCACTGCACTGCTTTTAGAGATGTAACTGCTCTGGTCAGGTAGTGCTCATATTTAGACTAGTTTTTCTAGGAATTCACAAACATGTATATGTATGATGTGTGTCCATATTTATAGTACTTCACAATAAAATGTCAGAGCAAAAATATACACTGGGAATGTTACATTAGATCTGAGATTTTGGCACATCCTGGGCTTGAGAGATTTTTAGTGTGTTTTTTTTAAATCTCTCTGCCTGTAATCCCTCTGGCACATGGTGTAGGGAACCCTGATCCAGGAGTGCTGGTGTCCAACAGGTTTTCTATCCTACCTGATGAGTTACTATCTGCCCGAGATCAGGTGTGGTTCATCAGAGACCAGGTAGGATAGAAGATCTGCTGCATACCTGCACTCTAGGATCGGGACTGCCTAGGGCTGCTGTCGCACATGCTCAGTGAGCAGTCTGTGATGGGACTCTGTAATGCCTAGCGTTACTGACCTTCCCCCACCTGTCCTGCAGATCCTGAAGCGGGTGCCTAACAGTGTGCTATGGCTGCTGCGCTTCCCGGCCGTGGGCGAGCCCAACATCCAGCAGTGTGCCCAGAGCATGGGCCTCCCAATCTCACGCATCATCTTCTCGCCCGTGGCCCCCAAGGAGGAGCATGTCCGACGTGGCCAGCTAGCCGACGTCTGCCTGGACACGCCGCTCTGCAATGGGCACACCACTGGCATGGACGTGCTCTGGGCTGGCACACCTATGGTCACCATGCCGGGTAGGGTCTGGGTGGTCAGTGGTTCATCTCTGCATCTGAGCTTGTTCAAGGAGAACATTTTGCCCAGTTGAAGGAACTTCTGAAGTTTATTGTAGGTGCTAGTAAAGCCTAGCCTCTGCTCTATGACTTAGTTCTTAGTATAATGGTTCCTGTTGAATGATGAAATGTAACAGACATGGACTCTGGTTCTGTCTAAATGGCATTCCTGCACAATGAGATTGAGTTGTAATGGATTGCTGGGGAAGCATGTAGACAAACCTTTAGTTTCAGTACAGTATGTCTCATTGGTCTTCACATCATCTGTGTCCTTCCCCCAGGTGAGACCTTGGCCTCTCGAGTGGCTGCCTCCCAGCTTACCTGTCTCGGCTGTCCTGAGCTCATCGCAAAGAGTCGTCAAGATTATGAAGATGTGGCGGTCAAGCTGGGAACTGACATGGAGTAGTGAGTATCTACATTACTTTTATGTATATCTGAGCTGGTATGTATTGGGCACAGCAAATAATCATCTCCTTTTTCATACCAGCCTGAAGATGGTTCGCGCTCGGGTCTGGAAGCAGCGCATATGCAGTCCGCTGTTCAATACCAAGCAGTACACCATGGACCTGGAGAAACTCTACGTGCAGATGTGGGAGCATTACTCTGCAGGGGCCAAGGCTGAGCATCTTGTCAATCTGCAGCCCCTAGAAAGCAGTGAAAGCGCCTGAGCTCAGCACCCCTAGTCCAGCCCTGATCCCAGCCACCCCAACCACCATCACCACCCCCTTCCTAGGCACATGGACTCTGTTGTGGAGCCTGCCAGGTTAATCCCCTCAGATCAGTCAAAAAACATTGGCTTTCTCAAATCCAAGAGATGTGGAGAAGGGGGGTGTCTTGGCTGAGCTGTTTGTCTGGAACTTGTACCTACACACACACACACACACACCACCACCAAGCACATATTACAGGTCATTGTGGTATTTCCTCCCACAATTTTTCAAACTCCCCTTGACTCTCCCCAAATAGGTACACCAAATCAATTGCAGTAGGAGATCCCTTTCAGCAAATTCTGAGTTCTATCTAGAGTAACAAGAATGGGTTATGGGGGGAAAAAAAAGGAGTTAACCAATGTGTATGAGAGTAAATTCAGCTTTAACTTGGATATGAAACTTGCTTTAGTCTAAACCTGCTTTTTTTTCCTGTGATCCTGGCTACAAAACATCTTTTTACACCCCTCTCCCCACACCAGAAGCCAACTTTTCAGTGTGTCATATCTTTTTCCCCATTGTACAATGTCTTGAAGACCAAGCAATGGAAAATTGAAACTGGAAATAACAGAAGCTTGACACTTTTTCATTAAAAGGGCCTTGCATAGATTTACTGTCCACAACTCGTGTAAAGAAATTACTACTCTTACCATTAGTGGCCCAGGTAAGTATTTTATCTTGGTTTTGTACTCTGCTTCCCTCCCTCTTTTTAGATATTTTATTTATACTTGAATGTGCTGTACTCGTACCTTCCGACACTCATAAGGTTTCGAATAAAGCTGTTGAATTAAATTTCACAGAATATAACTGAACCCAGGTCTTACACTTTGACAATGATGTGATGACTGTGATATGTGTTCAGTGTTGCTTTGCAGTAAATATCATTTTGGAGTAGAAACCTTTGAAGGTCCGTATTTGGATTGAATGCCATATGTTGGCTTTAAGCTTCTTTCCTATCCATCCAGGGTCTTATAAGTATGATTGAATTCTAGTTCCAGCCCAGATTTCGTACAGAAGGTATTTCTTAGAAGAAAAATTTGTCATGAAGGTTTAGCTTTGCTTCAGCTAGCCAGTTGCTATCTTCTGTTGAGTGTGTATTGACATACCTTTCATCTTTTGAAACAAACCATTCAGTGTTTGTTTCAATAGCAATATCCCAGTGCTTATCCCAGTGTTGCTTGACAGCAGTCTTATGGGTGTCTTGATATCCCTTTAAGTCTCATCGAGATTGTCACCATATCGCTCTCCAAAGCTTGAATGTTCTTGCCTGAGCATGTATCTCCTCTGCTCCTGGTTGGTGTTGGGTGTCTTAATCAGCTTCGTCCGGGTCACATTCTCAATTAAGATATCAATAAATTTGTCAGTCTGAAATGTTGGCCTCCTTTGTTTCAATGATGTGCACGCAGCATTTGAGAATGTAAGGCTAAACTTTCATGACATATTGGTTATATGCGTAGTCATTACCTTGTTGGAAGAAATGCTGTGATCAAGTGCAAAAATATTCCCCTTAAAATGGAATGTCACGGTGGATTGGTCCTGCCAGGCTTGTATAATCAGCACTATGTATTCTGGTATTTATTCCCCCTGAGCAGCAGCAGCAGTTCACAATCAACCAAGAAGTAATGAAATGCTTGATATGTATAATGTGTGGTATTGTAATATATCAATGAACAATTTATTAAACATAAGGGGCCTACTATCTGGCGAACGAATATCCTAGAGGAATGTGGAGTCGGAAAAGTACGTTTCGGATGCAAACGAATCACAACGATTCTGACAAATCTTTTAGTATATCGATGAATCTACAAGCTAAAAATAATTATAGTTTTCACGCGCTTCGTACTGTCGATCCCGCTAAAGTCCGTGTTCAGCAATACGAACTTCTACCACTTGCGATTATAAACATGCTCATAAATACGCAGACAGAATACACTACGTAGGACATAAATAAACACACCAAACGCACATAACCGCATATTTTTATTTTAAGTATTATCGTTGCAATTCCAAACTAAAACAGATAGGCACGGTTTTATCAATAATTTAGATTACATCAAGTACATAAAGAAATTTTTTAGAATAAAGAAAAAGTTACTAGTCGGTTGTTATATTCCATTCTTGTGTATATATCGAAAGCTGTTTAGTGTTTATGCATGTTTACATATCATGAAGGTTGTAAAACATTTTAGCGAGAGTAATACAGAACAGCATTTACAATTTCACCCCAGACCTCCAGGGGGAGCCCTATTGCATTTACAGGCTTTAATATCCCAGCGAGCTTCCGGTGCGCCAGTTTTGAAATAAATGAAGAAACGAAGGTATGTGTTCTATAGGAGAACAAGCATTTTATAGTGAAAATAAACCGCTGTACTTCGAATGCCGGTATCTAGTTCATTAGGAAAATAAACACATGAAAAACGCAGTATATTATATTAAAGTTTAAGTTGTCGCTTGGCGAGACCAGCTCTACCAGGAAAGATAATTTCGATTTTAGCATTAATTAACTTGTAGCTGTTGCTTGAACCTGATACTCGTGAGGAAAAGTACGTTTTGCTGCTTTCAGTTCATTCAGTATCCTTTAAGCGGAACGTGTCATAAAGATCTTAAAGGAGCTAGGTAACATTTTAAAACTTAGCAGCTGCAGTAAACGGAATGTCTTTAAAAATGAACGTAACGTCACAGTTCACGGTAGTACACAAATTTACAAGCTAGGTCTAGGGGGTTTTTTGTTTTGTTTTCAAGCATGCAGATTTAAAGAGCAGTGATGGACGCTAGCACGGACAGGCTCTTCCAGAAGGTGGCGGAGAAGTTAGGCTGGACTGCCAAGGGGGCGCTGGATCTATCCGAGAAGGAGGTGAGCGACAGTGCGGTCCAAGAGCAGTAGTAATTCAGTTATTCATTTGATAATAGTAAATAACTATAACAATTGTGCTTGTGATTTAATATTTGTAAATGTACATCTTCCTGTGAGGACTTAAATTAACAGCACATTCGTCAATGTTCATTTACCTTCAGCTGATAAAGAGCATTGGGAAAAGTAGACGTCAGGGTCCTTCTAGAACTGTAGATTCAGACAGCGGCAGCTCTGGAAAAGAGAACAGTCCTTTGAAAGGACAAACTCGACGGAAGGCGATCCTCCTGGAATCCAGTGATGATGATTTTGATGTGTGTAAGTGGACCATGATCAGCCAGCGCATTGACGAGAATATCAGTGATGGGAAGCCCAGGGGCGTCAGAAGCATTTTGAATGTGGGGGACACACACTGGCGGTGAACTGATATTTTATGTTAAATGTGGGCGGGGGTCCAAACGAATAATTATGAAATGTGAGGGGGACACATCCCCCTCAGATTTAAAGGCGGCAAAGCCCATCTTGTCCCCTGCCTTTCTCTTACAGTTCTTGTTGCGAGGGCCACACCTGCTGCGCGGCGTGCACTCCGTCCGCCAGAGAGAAACGCAGCTTGTGAGGAAAGGTGCGTTTTTTTTGTTTGTGATGACAATGCTCAGAATTCTGTGAGAGATGCGTAAGTTTATACAGGTGCTCCTTGAAATACGATGTGATTACAATCCGATGAACTCATCATAAGTGTAAAATAGAAGTTGAATATAATGTTATAAATAAATATATAATATTATAAATAAATAACTATTGTCAGTGAATAAATAAATGACTAACGAAATATCAGTAATTAAAAAGTCAACAAATGAATACACGTTTACGGTATTTGGTTGAATACAGAAAAAAACTTTGTTAAAAACGTTGTTAAATGATATGTGAGATTTTTAGGCTCAGCATCGCTACAGAGATGGAAGCATGGCTGTGTGGATGCTACCATTTCCCCGTACCAGTGGAAACTATATCATGGCATTTGGCTAGGGCGGGAACAGGTCCAAATTCAAAATGTGACGACTACTGAATGTGCATCGCTATTGAACCATTGTAACGTAGGAATACCTTTAGTCATACCATTATAACGAGAGGAGTACCTGTTCTTTGTTTCCAGAAAGATGGATATTTAGTAGTGACACTGGGTCCTCTGGCTCCAGTTTCTATCAAAACAATAGCTGGTGAATACCAATTGAAATATCACTTTGATCCTTGATTTTATTTTTTCCCCCGACCTTTATAGTTCACCTGCACTGGTGGTGAGTTCAGACACTGACGACAGCTTTGAAAAGTGTGAGTACATTGACTTGTTTGGACTTAGGGGAGAGTGAAATGGTTACTGAAATTTGAACATAGCAGAGGGTTAAGTGGTGGTACTACTGTTGACCACTGCTGTAGCACGTTTTAACGTGATACGGTTTCACGTTATAACATGACATTTTCACGTTATTATGTAGTATTTTCATGTTATAACGTGATAGTGAATATTTTTTTTATTATGTCGTGGCAGTAATACGCCAAAAAATAAATGAAGAAAATGTTATTAGCAAAAAAAGTCAGTTTTTTTCCCATTTTTTTATCAACTTAAATATTGCTTTCATTAAGTCAAATTTGTTTAATTTTCTTAATAAGCAGAAATAGTTAATTACAAACATTTGTAAAGGTTGGAATAAAATATAGTATCCTATTAAAGAAAATATTACTTTGTTATTTTTTCTCCTTTATAATAAAACAGACCTTTTCCATTTAAGCCTAACCATTGGGCCATTCCATAGGTAGGAAAAACAAAAAGATTATGCAGCCTAATAATAATTTGAGTTATTTAATCGTTCATTTCCACGATTTGAATATGCATAAATTTGTACCGCGGTTTGTCACACGATATGTTGTTGAGTACCTAGTATTTGCTGTTTATATCATGGTGTCTGAAAACCTAGCTATGTGAAGGAGCACATTGGTGTGTTTTAAATGCAATGATTGCAGTTGTTTGGTCAGTAGTTGTACTTTTACCTTCTTTACAGTCCTGAGCCGTGTGAAAACTCCAAAAACCAAGCCAGCCCGTGTGAAGAAGTACAGTAGTGATGACAGGTGTGTCTGGTTGGTTGTCTGTCTTGTGTTGCATATGATGCCTGCGGAGCATGGTTGTAATGCCCTTTGTTTTTGGAAAGTCTTAAACAGTTTATAGTGGACAGCTCCTCCGACGAGGACTTTGTAACAGACCAGAGAAAGAAGAAACCTCTGTCCAAAGGTGAGCTTTTGCGCCTTAGTGGATGGTTGGGTTGCCATCTTTGCATTTTAGTCCTTGCGTCCGTTATTTGATTTTAATTATCAGAATTAATCACATACTGTAATTGAAAGGACATTTGGATTATTATACTTCTTTTTGCACTGAGCGGGTGATCTCATGATGCAAGAAAACGAGGACACATTTGCTGATACCACATCCCATGCCTGCTTCACCTTGAAAGGCTTAGGTGGAACAGTGGTGCTACCGTAGATGATATGCTCGTGCCTTTTCACCTTGCACATGAGCACGTCCGTTTCCTCCAGCAAAAAGAGATCTGGCTTGCCGGGCAAACACGCCGTTGTAATAGCAATCTGCTTTTGATCATGTGGCACAGTCTTTTAAAGGTGAGGTGATGCACCATTCTGATCGGTTCATTGTATGACATGTCCAAAACATGCCTCTGAATAATTAAGACTTAGGAACAACCTTTTTGTGCCTTACGCTGGTGCAAAGTCTGTTTTTTCCACCGTCAAAATAGCTAAATGGATTTGTACATGCCCATAAATGTTAGTTGCACTTTGCATTACATCGTCAAAATAGAGCCTACTGTATTGATAGACAGAGTTGGGTAATTCAGGTCCAGAGAGTAAAAGTCCAGACTGGGATTTTTTTTCAACCAACCAATTGAATGCTCTGTGACTGACTCTTTATGCTCAACTGGTTGGTTGAAACAAAATCTTGGTTTGGACTTTTACTCTTTGGACCTGAATTACCCAACAATGTTGGTAGATAAGTACTATTTGGTTGCAATTTATTTCAGATCATTTCAACTCCTTTTTTGTTTTTATAAACATTGCAGTGTTACTTGCCGCCATTTTATATATCGCGATGTGATATTGTGCAGCCCCAGTTAATCTCTGAAATGCTGAAGCATTTCAGAAATGTTTTTATATAGTATAATGATGTGTAATTGGGAGACCTGCAGGACTGACCAAACTGTTGGAGGGAACCGACACTGCAAATGTCTGAGATCCATGTCACTGGGATCTCAGGACTTTTTAGGGTAAAGGGTATTGTGCACTAACCACAGGAAACCCGAAGGCCCCCAGCCCTGATCTGCGAGCTCCGCCAGCAGTACGGTACCCTGTCACCCAGCTGCAGTCCCCGGTTCCTGTGAGCGATGACGATGAAGGTGTGGTAATCAAGAGCACCTGGAAATCTCGCCACACCCGGCTTGTTCCTACATCACTGGAAACGAAATCCCCCGCGCCTGAGTCTCTGGCTCCACCCTCTCCTTCATTGTACCGGACGCCAGTCCAGCTGGAAGATTCCAGTTCTGGTGAGGAGTTCCAGTCCTTGCTGGAAAGACTCAAGAGGAATCACAGTATTGGTAGTACCAGCAACACACAGACACCCAAACCCAGCCAAGGTAATGTTAGCTTCTAATCTCCACCTAGAGTATGCATGCGCGCGCACACACACACACACGCACCACAGTGACATTTTTCTCATAACTTGAGTCTTCTGAGACTTCTTCCAACATCTTTACAATCCAGATTATTTAGTTCAATGCTAGAGATGTAAACCTTTGTAAATGACAAGATGCTGCTCAACATGGTCCCACCTGAGATTTGAACCAGCAACCATCTTGGTCTCATAGCATTCCTTCTTCAGTGTAGTTATTAGCATGTTGGTTTCTGATTTAAACAGTTTTTCCCTCCATGCTTTGTGCTTCATCTTAGAGCCTGTGCAAAAGCCCTCTCTGTCAATTCCACGGGGCCATGGTCCAGAACCGAGTGAGGGTAGAGCAGGGAAGGCCCGGGTGGAGAAGGGGACCCATAGCCTGAGCACACCAGTGCAGACAGTGGAGAGACCCGTGCTGAGCCAGACGGAGCCCAGACTCCTGGGAAGCAGGTAATGAGACAGAGCCTCTTCGAACCTCAGCTTCTGTGCTGCTAGACATGGCTCACTTCCGATGTCGTGATGACAGGAACAGTACACATCTGTTGGAGAACTGATTGTTCCATGCTTTGTAGCCGAAGCACAGCTTGTAAGACCCCTGGATGCTTCCTGCAGTCCCTCTCTAATCCTGGGTCCCAGTACCGTCGCAGCTTCAAGCAGCACAAGGAGGAGCTCACCGGCAGACTGTACCAGCTGTACAACAGCAGCATCTTTGAGGGAAAGGTCAGAACACGCACGCATGCATGCGCACGCACCGTGACACTGGCAGCCGCACGTGTGGTGATCAGTGTCTGCTCTGCCCCCTGCCGCTCCCCAACTTCCCAGCTCCCCTCCAACATGTCAGTGAGCTGGAATAAGAAGATGAGGAAAACTGCTGGGTATTGCATCTCAGGGCAGGAGCGGGGCAATGGAAACCGCTATGCCCGCATCGAGCTCTCGGAGAAAGTGTGCGACTCCGCAGGTGAGTCTGCGTGGCTGGTGAGGGTGTGCGAGCGCATATGTGTAATCTGAGAGGTGACACCTGCACCTGTATTCCTTGCCCCCTCCAGACCGCCTGAGGGACACGCTGGTGCACGAGATGTGCCACGCGGCCACCTGGCTCATCAACGGCGTGCGTGACGGCCATGGATCCTTCTGGAAACTCTATGCTCGCAAGGCCACGCTGGCCCACCCTGAGCTGCCCATGGTCACGCGCTGTCACAGTTATGATATCAACTACAAGTTTCAGTACCAGTGCAGCCGCTGCAAGAATGTGTGAGTTTCTGGAGGCCTTGACCTTGTTCGGTCGTTTAAAAAGCATTTAAGCAGTTAGCATGGTGGTTGTGCTCTACGATACCAGTCTAAAGTCTGGACACACTTGCTTTTTATGCATTTGTCTATTTTAGCTGTTATGCAGAATATTCACCTTATAGTAAAAGCCATTGAGGCAATGAAGTAATGCATATCAAATGCTGCAACAAACAAGAGAAGTGTTCAATATCCAAATTTTAGACTCTTCAAAACAGCCCCCCCCCCTTTGGCTTTGATGACAGCATTGCAGACTCTTGGCATTCTCTAAACCAGCTTCCAGATGTAGCCACCTGGAATGCTTCTCCACCAGTCCTGAAGGAGTTTTCACAAGTTCTGGGCACAAGTTGGCTATTCAATTAATCTCCAAAGCAGCTCTATGGGGTTTAGGTGGGGATTGTGGGGGCCAGGTCATCTGTCACAGCACTCCATCTCTTTTGTGATTCATAAGATAATACTTGCTACATAACTTTGAGGTGTGCTTAGGGTCGTTTTCTTGTTGAAAAACCAATGATTTTCAGTATGTGTGTCTACACTTTTCTCTGGTACTGTACCTGTCAAAGAAAATGCTCTTTTGTAACCTCTCCCCTTGCACAGGATTGGCCGCCACTCAAAGTCCCTGGACACGCAGCGGTTCGTCTGCGCTCTCTGCACCGGTCAGCTGGTGCTACTCACCCCTGCCAAGTCTCGGGGCCCCACACCCTTCGCTGTCTTTGTCAAAGAGAACTACGGCAATGTGCGGCAGGAGCTGGGGGGGAAGGGCCACGCGGAGGTCATGCGCAAGCTCAGCGCCGACTTTGCCGCCAAGACGCAGCTCGGGAGCAGCTGAGGGCCTCTAAGAAAACCTCAACACACACAGAGACACATGTCGTTCTTTCAAGTCTGCAGGGAACAGTCATTCACTTCATCCCTGTTTCCCATGTGTGAAAGGTGGTCCATGGTGTTGTTGGCGCTGCATGGCGCATTGGGTGATGTGTTGCTCTGGGATGCATAGGGCATAATGCCCATCGGTCTTGACCTGCAACACTGCAGGTGCTCCAGAAAATGTGACGTGTATATAGTGAAATTTACTGATATGCAGAACTGTACTTTTACCTGTGTAACGTTTGTCCTTATTCTGTGTACGCCTTCTGATGTTTTTTCAGCGTTCTTATTCAAAATTTAATAAATCTTTTGGAAGTTTTGTACATGTGTTGTAGTGTCAACAGTTATTACTTAGACAGTAAATGCCAACCAGCTTGCTATTGATTGACCTGTGATTTTATCCTTAATAGAAGTTGCGTATTTGTTTACTGAAGGCACCTTCAGTAAAGTACTTTTCCAACAGACGCGGTAAAATGTACCTCCCGGCTTTGTGACCTCAAGTCAGCTTAGCACAATAGTAACTAGCATTTACAGCAGGTCTTCACCTCGATTCCAAATCCAGGCCTTGTGTTCAGTTCTACCAGGTAGTTACTTTAATAATTACTGATTCACAACTGGTTCCTGGGTAAAGGAAGGCTGGAAATGCAACAGGGCTTGGACCTTGAGGACCGTGATATGAATAGCCTTGGTGTACAGCAATACAGGGATGGACCCCCTCAGAGTCTCACCAAGCAACAGTAGGAAGATGGAAAAACATGAATGGACTACTAGTCGCATGTAGCCTTGTTTTGTTTTGTGCGCACTAAGTGGCTGGATAAATGTTGACTCTAGCAGCAAGCGCTGCTGTGACAAACATTTAATTTCCACCTTTCTGTTTTGTGATATGTGGAGGTTTCTCTTTTTTATATGTATAAAAAACCTTTTCAGTGACGTCTGATAAGGTGATCGCCAGGGTGTAGGATATCGTCACAGTGCATGCAGGAGGAGGGCTGGTAGATTTTCCTAGCTTCTCTTCCATGTAAGCCTTACACCTGTTTGCTCCAGTGCATTTAAAAGCATGCATTTGCAATAGTCCCTGTCTTTTAATGCACTTACAAGATTTTGGTGAGTACATTTTTTTCCCTTTGTTCCTCAGTTTGGTTGTGGGCTTACAGTTTTCACGAAGTATTTAGCTATTCGCATTTCCTAATGAAATATTCAGGTAACTCTTTAAATTACTTGGTCATTTTCCATTCCCTCACTTTTGAAATGTATGTTACATTAACAACTGATTACATTGACACAAAGTAAAATGAAGTCATTAATTTGTATAGTCTCCCCTAATCTTGATTGATTGATTGATTGTTTTGAGTTAAAAATAAAATCCTGATTTGTCTTTTGATTTTTCTTTCTCAAGGGTTCAGGGACTTTGCTAACATTTGAACTTATCAAGCTGTCGTAGTGTCTGGCTTTCCTGACTATCTGATTTCTTTTTTTGGTTTATAATAATTATATTTGTTGTTTTATTAATAAGTGATTGACCTCTGATTAGCTGAGAGATGCTTTAAATGCAGGAATCTTGAGGCATGCAAATCCTTATTCCCCTCTCTGTGGTGCAGTAACGCTCACATTCTTAACTGCTGCAGGAGGGATGGTGGCATGCAATATTACGGAGCTAAAGGCCTCCATTCATACTTCTGACCTCTATTATGACATCAAGTTGATCTTGACCTGCCTGAGTTACGGGGTTAACTTGGTGCTGAGTGCCCCCTTGCTGCTAGCCATCATCCGATCACCTACGCTCTTGGGCAAACTGCGCTTTATGCTGCTGGCCCACCTGCTCTGCTGCAACAGCCTGCAGCTGCTCTTCCTGATGCTTGAGGCTGCCCTGCTGGCCTCCAGGCTGGGCATCCCCGTGGCCCAGTGCCTGGTCTTCTCCTTGGCCTCGCAGGCTTGCTGCATGGTGGAGGTGCTCCTCAGCGCCGCCCTGGCCGTGGACCGCTACGTGGCAATCAAGTGGCCCCTCCGCTACGAGCTGCTGCTAAGCCCCACCCGGCAGAGGGTCCTGGTGCTGTCTGTGTGGGCGGCCTCCCTCCTCGCCGGCTCGGTCACCTTGTACATGTCCTTGAAAAACATGCAGGTGGACCTTTTCCTACCGCGCTGCCGAGCGCTGCTGGTGGCTGACTGCCTCTCTGAGGCCTTTATGCTGCGGGCCTTCTCCCTGGCGATGGGCGCCCTGGTGCTGCCTGCCTGCTACCTGACCACGCTGGCCTGCTTCCTGCTGCTCTGCAGGGACACGAGGGGGCTCCTCCGCTCGCGCCGTGCCAGGGTCACGCTGGCCATGCAGGCAGTACAGATGCTCTTCTACTCAGTGCCCATCCTCATGGACAGCTACCTGCTACCCGGCACCCTGCACTGTGACTCACTGGAAATTGCTGCCTACACCATCTACAACCTGGGAGTCTCCCTGATCCCACTGGTGTATGGCTATCGCTCCCGGGAACTGCAGAAGAGGGTGCTGCCAAGTGCCCTGCGAAATCACACCCACCTCCCCCAGTGACCAACTGGCCCACACAGGCTCTCGCTCAGGCCGGGCCGAGCCCAGTACAGACGGAAAGCAGTAAGTGACACTCTTTCTCAGGGGCCCCAATGGGTATGGTCACCTGATGTGGAATCTCAGCGGTGGTGATACACTGAACCACTGTTTCTCAACCCAGTCTTTGGGGACCCCCAGGAAGTTGATGGGATAGCTACTGGGAGCTGGGACGGAGCAAAAATGTGGACTGTCTGTGGTCCCCAAGGACCAGGTTGGGAAACTGCACTAAATCATTCTCCATGGACTCTTTGTATCTGCATAAAAGTTTTCCAAGTAGAACAATCATACCCTCTAAATGATGCCACCCAGCTGCCTAGTAACCTTTTGTACTCTTCCGTCTCTTGTATAAAACACACAAAGAGACAATAATAAATCCTACACCTATTGATGTTATCAGGCAGATATTCTCCGTTTCCCTCAGCCTCAGTGATCTAGGTCAACACGCGGGACAAAAAAGGGCAGCATTTTTTTTAAAAGAGCGTAGTACTTTTTAAATTAAACTGATGCTCTGTACCAATGGCAGGGAAATGAAGGCGATGTATTATACACTGAAGTGCATGATAAACATTTGTTTCCCTATAACAAACGTCAGTGGAAAAGATAAGATGCTGCCGGCAAAATAATCGGGAATCATGCTAGGAAATGGTAAAGTATTTCAAGCACACGGATAAGAATAAGAGTTAATTTTTTTTTATGATTCCTTCGATATTTAAATAGAATATGCAGTGCATCTGTACAAAACATTCATCAATACACAACATGGAGCAAAAAAACTAGACAAAGACAAAAATGTAGCAGGAGTAACAAAGAAACCAGCAACAGGATCACTTCAGATACAGCCAATAGCCATCGGGGGGCGCTAGTAGGGCAATGGAAGAACTGGCCTAATTTGTTTCTCTACAGAGGCTGTAAGGGGAGATTACGGCGTATACGAGCAGGCACCGCCGCATAAATATATTCACGGCAATACTGGTTGAAGGTGACTCAAAACAAGGATTCGATTTCAGATGTATCGTAAATCAATACTGCCTCGCAAAAACGTATGAAAGAGGGAGCCTGATGCATTGGGTACTAAATAATACTACAATTGTACTTTATCTAGTAAAGGATCTAGGCATATAAGGTTTCCAGTTAGAGAGCAGATACAAAATCCCAGCTGCCCTGTTCTTGTAATCCTGTGACAGATTGTAATATACATAGGCACTGTGGATGTAATTTTGAAAACACAGCCCCAGTGGAGGTACATCTCACATAGAAAACAAACTTAGAAACACCATGCTCTGGGGGCTGTTTAATAGTAATTACAGTTTTTGGCACATTAGTTGTCTATCTCGTGGAATTCTCTTATCCTTTGTAATGCACATTTACTATATAGAAAGATACATGTATACTATCGCTAAAGCTCACATGACCTCTTAAAATCATACTTTTAAAAAAACAGTTCAGCGTGGCAGACATTCCATATTCAACTTGGTCCAAAGTCACATAGGTACCTCAACAAACATTCTTTGCTGGGTTAAAGCTCAGCTTGTGTTCTGAATTGCCCCCCCCCCCCCTTGCTTTGTTCTTGTTCCAAATGGTTATGTTGAAGAGGTAACTCTGGCTCCCTAGGAGATCAGCTGGTGGGTCCCCACAAAGCAGTGTTAATGCACTAGAAGGTAACTGTGTAGCCCAGAAGGAAGCAGGGCAGCTTGCCCATCTGGGGATACTGGCCCTTCCTGGGACTGACTGCCCTCAGTATAAGCTTGTCTTCTTCATTATGCGTAGAAACTCTTGCTGGTTCACCTCTCCATCACCATCCCGGTCAGCTTCATCAATCATCTCCTGGGGGAAGGGGCACCATCACACAAGGAAGTCCATTAATGGTAGCGTGAAGGACTATGGACACACGTCAATGAATCAATGTGATTACAGTGTCTGTCACGGTGAGATCAGCGAGCAACACACCAGGGTTTCTCTCTCTCTATTTTTTTTTTAACCCATAATTCTTAACACTGGTTGGTTGATGTGAACCGATGTGTAGCAGCTTTGTAAGGGACTACGGAAAGGTGTAGTTCTCCTCACTGCTTCTCACCTGCAGCTCCTCGTCTGTGAGGTTCTCCCCCAGCTCCTTGGCCACCCTCTTCAGGTTGCGGAAAGATATCTTCCCTGTCTCGTCGTCGTCAAAAAGACGGAACGCTTTCAGGATTTCCTCTTTGGAGTCCTTCTCCGCCTGTGGAGACACAGCAATGCTCAATGAGAAGATGATTCTGCCCCTTTTAAGGACTTGGAAGTTGCGGGTTTCAGGATGGACCGTGCTGTTGTAATGTTGAATAATGTTGTGTTTCTCGAGTTCTGTTGAGTTAATATATCCACACAGTGCTCACAAAGTCTTGGGACACTTGCTTAATTCAGCAATATTCAAAATATTGTAATTTATTGGTTTTAAAACACAAATCATTACCTTATTCATTTGTTTACAAAAAATATATAGCATCAGAAACAACCAATAGATTTTCAGTAAAACATTCATTTCAAGTGGTAATAAATTGAAACCCAAATTTTTTTTCTAAAATACCTGATCTGAGTTTAAAATTATTTTGTGAAACATTGATTGCTATTTAATTAGTAACACCTTTGCAATAACATAAAACACCAAACATTTGTGTTTAATATCCCTTTGGGAGCCAGTGACTACAATTGCAATTAATAGTAAACTGGCAAGATCAGAATTGAATGAGTCAGTCAAGAAAATTGACACTTAAAAGAAAACGTCTATGCCGAAGATATGTACTGATATGCCTGTCAATGAACTTCTATTATGACATCAATAAATCTGCGACGTTTTTCAGAATTGAGCAAGTATACCAAGAATATCTGTGAGCACTCTATCTTTAGGAAAACGTCTGTGATCTGCCATCTGTGACTGGTAAACATCACACCTTACTAAACCACTGTTAACCAGGAAAAGTTTACAGGATGTAGGCATTACTTTACAAAGATCAGAACTGATCATTATTTGCATAATGAACATAATGTATCCAGGTGGAAAGGAACATTTCTGAGCTGTGGAATGCTTACCATTTTCTGTGTCATGACTGTCAGGAAATCATTGAAGTTAATTTTCCCTGTGCCATCCTTATCGACCTCACTGACCATCCGCTTTATCTCCTCTTTTTTTGGCTCAAATCCCAATGCTCGCATGGCAACCTGTCACAAAGAAGGGAACCAGATTCCTAAAATCTGTCCATCCTCAATTATGAAAATCATTGTGACTTATAATTAAACTTGTCTAGCTTAATTGCATGGACAGAACATACAGCTTCATCCCATATATATGCGCTATAGTTTCTCTTGTTTGGTCATTTGATAACACTGCATGCCATCATACACATATAACAGAATTGCTTACATGTATATGCAGTGGATGCATGCAACATTAATGAACAACTGAACAGACACCATGCTGAATGAACCTTCAGCTCCTTGACATCGATATGTCCCGAGCCCTCGGTGTCGAACAGCTCGAAGGCCTCCCTGATCTCCTGCTTCAGCTCCTCCGTCAGCTCCGGTTTCAAAGCAGCCTTCTTCCGGGGTGCCATGGCTCCTAGGGAGGGCTTCTTTGCGCTGGTAGCCTGGGGAGGCAAAATGATCCGCGTCTTACTTATGACTACATAATGGTGTTTTAATACTGGGTGCGAGGATGTGAAGAAATACCAGCTTTTCTTTGACTTTTATTCATTCTGTGTTTTAATGGTTTAAAACGAATCCATGCAGTTAACGTCACATGCAAAAATAAACGCAACGTTGTCGTCATTTAAACCACACGCAATTGTAATATTTGTGGTAGGTTTTTTACGACTTCGATCTACTTAATCCTATTTGTATTAACATACTACATATAATTTAAAATATTTTGCTCCATATTCTGACGACAGAACATATTTAAAGGAATACCGATATATTTTGAAACAGCGTGATGACTAATAATATTTGTCCATTGTAAACTACACAATAATTATGATGCATTGTCAATGAAAATAACTGATTGTAATTTACGAATAACGAAAAAATCTGTACCAAGCATCTGAAAATGTAACTGCAGTAAACTGATGAACGATGATGTGATACCTTATTGATGTAATAACATACTGCTTACCATGTTCGGCAGCGAGGCAGCAATCGGAAAACACAAGAATGCTTTTTGCGGGCCCAGCTGTGTTCGCGCAAAAGATTCACAGAGTAACACAGTGACAAGGCTCCTTCTACGTTTGGACAGAAATCACGCTCCTCCGTGACATATGGCGGTCTGTCACTAGAGTGTGACCAGTATCATGACGCACGTTTGATTGGCTATGGGGAAACATTTCACATTGTTATTGGATAACAGTGAAAGTTTGATATTCAAGAATCGCGGTAGGTAATGGGCGAAAATTATTTTCATAATGTATGTTATTGGATACTAGCATCTACTCTAGTTATCTTTTATATGTCAAATGAGTTCCTCTCAATCACAGAGAACGCACTAATTCTGCGCAGTGGACACGTGATACAGAGCGCGGCTGTTGATTTGTCGATTTCTTCCGCGTGGGTGTGGTTTCAGACATCAGCCGGAGCGATTTCAAAAACGTCATTTTGGTTGGTTCGCGTGGTCAATACGAGGTTAACGCGATTGGATGGATGTTTGTTTAATTCACACGCTATTGGACGAGAGCTCCCCCAAACAATCAGCTGATGATGGCACTACTATAGGTACATGCGTGGTTCATTCATCGGTTTTTGCAGCGTATCTAGGTGAGTTTTTGTATTGATAGTTTATGTTTAAAACTTTTATAGCAGTATTATTTTTGTCTGACTAAGGAATGTCCTTAGCCTTTATAACGTGGTTAGGAAGGAGTATATTTTAGGGGTAATTACTGATTGCTACGAATGTAGCGTAATTTTTAAAACTTATGTGAGGTTTAAGTTTGCAGTAACTGCATTACCCTTTGGCATTTGATTGTTTGGTTAATTTATACTTTAGACTGCAGACCAGCTTTCTTCCTTTTGTCTTTTGGTAATCCGAATAATGGCTACACGGATACGGCCGGTAAGTACGTACTTCGCGTTTATTCATTAGATCCACCCGTCTTTACAACATAAAGACCATGTGCTTTGTGTGGTTGATAAAACTGTGCGATAAGCTACATTTTATTATAGATGAGAGGGGTATTTCAAAATTAGTTGTGCGATGTTAGGCAGACTATATAGTCGAGGTCCAGACTACTTGTCGGGTAGTTCCTTAAGAGGCATGACATTCAACTGTACTTTAAATGTAGGCGTCATTGCACGGAAATAATGGTATTCGAGTGTTTTAAATGAACAACATATGATATTACAATTGGACCGGGAATATTCATGTGAATGTGCATGTCAGAGCAAACTTCACGCATGCGTGTTCATCATGCACCTCCTGCAGTCCAAAATAAGTTGTACTCGGTGCTTGCTCCTGGGTTACTGCGATCCAGTAGGGCTTAAGTTTATGGAAGATTGATGGATGAGTGGGTGGATTTCAAAGTTCAAAGCCTGTTTTTGAGATCACCACATAAGCTTTGCAGGTGATATTAATAATAAACCGATATTGATTTTGCATGCTTGCTTGGTAATGCAGTTTTTTTTCTTTCCTTTAGAGTTCTAAGAGGTGCACAGTCATCGGTGGATCTGGGTTTCTTGGACGGCACCTTGTGGAGCAGCTCCTGGTCCGGGGATACATTGTGTCCGTGTTTGATATCCAGCAGTCTTATGAGCTGCCTGGGGTCACGTTTCACCTGGGGGATTTGTGTAATAAGCAGGTCAGTTTTTGCACATGCAAACCCACTCAATGGTGAAGCTGATGTGCCTGAACAGCTGGTAGCTGGCAAGCTTTGAAGAGTTGAGCTTTGGCGCTGCTTTTCCACAGTGCTGTTTCAGTGCCTGGAGAATAATTCTCCTCCTCAGTGCCAGTGTGAAGACTTCTGATCGTCTGCTTCCATTAGGCCCTGCTGCCAGCCTTGCAAGGAGTGTCGGTGGTGTTTCACTGTGCCTCCCCTTTTCCTGGCAGCGATGACCGCTCCCTCTTCCAAAGGGTTAATGTGGATGGCACTGGCGCAGTGCTGGAGGCCTGCCAGGAAGCAGGTGTACAGGTAGGGGGTGACAGCCAAATATTGAGAAATGAGCCATATCTCTATAGTTAGCAGTTCACATGTTGTGACAAGAAACTAGACTGCTTAAAAGTACTCGAGCAGTAAGTACTTTACTAAAGAAAACTAAAATAAACATTATCGTTTCGTACTGATTTTTGAATGCACAGTTCAGTGCTTGATCACTGATTATTGCAAGATAGTGGACTGAAGCTGAAAACAGGACTATGTGGATGGTATCAATGTGTGTATTTTATATATTTTAGAAACTGGTCCTTACCAGTAGTGCCAGTGTGGTGTTTGAAGGGACAGACATCAAGGATGGGAAAGAAGAGCTTCCTTATGCCAAAAAGCCGATTGACTACTATACAGAGACCAAGATTCAGCAAGAGAAGGTAACGTCCAGATTCCCTCTGTGTTTTTCCTATGGTTATTTTGCAAAATGCCATGTTCCACCATAAGTTATAGGAACTTGTGTATAATTGCTCTCCAGTGTATTTGCATCAATTTTGTGAATGTTGGTAGTTAGTTTATCTTTTACTGACCCAGCTGGAATACTGAGGAAAAAGCATGCATTCCTCCTGAGGCATTTCAGACAGTTCAGGAAATTGCACTGGAGACCAGGTCCACATCCCCTGTTTGGACATTCAGTCTGCAGCCACTGCAAAATAATATGACCAATCCTGACATTTTGTATGCTTTCACTGCCTTTCAGCTGGTGCTGCAAGCCTGTAATGAGGAGAAAGGCTTCCTTACTGTGGCCATCCGCCCCCATGGCATTTTTGGCCCCCGAGACCCCCAGCTGGTCCCAATCCTGGTGGACACGGCGCGCCGGGGGAAGATGAAGTTCATAATCGGGTCAGTGTCGCATGTCCTCCTTGAAGGACAGTGTTGCTGAGTCTAACCTGGACTGCGCTGACGGGTTGCTGCCCTGCTATGTGTGTATGCAGGGATGGGAGCAACCTGGTGGACTTCACCTTTGTGGAGAATGTTGTCCATGGTCTCATATTGGCCGCTGAGCACCTGCGTCCCAAGTCTCCTCTCTGCGGCAGAGTAAGGACCCTCCGGCTGCACAATGCTGGCTGCATCCCTGGCGAATGACTGACGATTGCCCTTTTAAACCCCTCCCCCCTCCCCATTTCAGGCCTACCACATCACCAATGATGAGCCTGTACAGTTCTGGGACTTCATGTCCCAGGTGCTGGTGGGGCTGGGTTACGATGCCCCACGCTTCCACCTCCCCTATTGGCTGGTGTACAGCCTGGCGCTGCTGCTTTGGCTGCTGGCTCTGCTGCTGAGGCCCGTGATGCGGCTGCGGCCCACCTTCACCCCCATGCGTGTGGCGCTGGCCGGGACGCATCACTACTACAGCTGCACTCGCGCTAAACAGGACATGGGCTACAGACCGCTGGTGGGCCTGCAGGAGGCCATCGTCCGCACTGTGAAGAGCTACCCACACCTGCGCCGCGGGGCCTGACTGATGCGGGGGTGGGGCCTGATCAGTGTTGGGGGTGTGGCTTGATCATCAGTGGGCGTGATCCAGTTTTCATACCACTGCCTTCTCTCCTGTCAAGGTGCTTGGTGTTTTGTTTCCATATAAGGCTGTGTGCGTCCTCTTGTCAGAATTAAAGACATGTGTTTGTGGTATGTCTGAATGTTATGACTGATCTTTTTATGTAATGTGAATGGACCATAACTGAAGCTAAATTTTATGCTCTTAACCCTCTTTTCTGAGCCCCTTCATTGTGCCTTGCTGGATTAAATGATACACTAAATACAGCGCTCTTTTAAAGTCGCTTTGATGAAAAAAACACATTTTACACCTCCTTTCTGCTGTATGGTAAAGTAGTGTCAGTGTGGGTGTTGGTCAGGCTCTCTACACCACTCAGTGTTTTGCTTAAGGTTTTTCACTCACCTGATATTTCTTAATTTATATTAACTTCTTGTCCCCGTTACTTTTTGAACAGATTTATTTTGTGCAACCGAGTACAATGACTTCTCGCTTTGCGAACGTAATGCATTCATGAAATGCTTTTCATACGCTGAGAATTTGTAAACTGAAAATATTAATCACGCAGTGGCTCAGTAAAGTGGTACTGATGTTTTCTTCATATCGTGCACATTTCTTTCCATGGTCAGAAGATATTCAGTTTGTCTAATTGCCCATAGTTTGTGAGTATGGCCTGGATGCAGCGTATCGTTGTATAGGCTGAAGGTGACCCTGACCAGGATGAAGTAACTGAAGGATAGATGGATGGATGGATGAAAGGATTTGCTGATCTCTGAAAATAGAAAGCGTATTTGATATGACCTTCTAAAATATCACACTGACATTATGGTCCTCACGCTTTTTATTAACGTATTACCACTTTTATTGATTTCTTTTGTTAATGTTTTGAGTGTTTCTCCATAGAATAAATTTCCTGTTTCACTGACCTTTTGAAGAACATGGAAACCCCAGCCCCCCCCACCTTTAAAATGGGTGTTTATTCTTTCTGCTTTGTACACCACATACAGCAAAGTAAACTCCTTGGAAAGTTTTGTTGCTGTTAATAAAGCTAAATTATTTTTCTATCCACACACCTCCTCTTTTCCCAAGGACACGTTTCAGAAATTTATTGGTAGAAGTCAGGTGTTTTTTTATTGAATTATCCTTTCTTGGCATATTTACAGAAAAGATACTAGGTTTGTGGGCCTCTTGACCTCACTACAGCCTTCCTATTAGTAGGAAGTTCTGCCATTGATTTTGATTAGTCGACCCTGCCCTGCATTTTAGTACTGGCTGACGGTTTGTTCTGCTTTGCATGGCTGACTTTGTTCACCGTTTTGCAGGAAGCGGCGTAAATCCTGTGCTGTGAAACCTGACCCTCCGACTGCCTCAGGTTAGGCGTAAGCGGCGTGTTTCTCCTCTTACTCACGTTCTGCTCACCGCTCTGCCTTCTTCCTCCTACCGGTGTCTCACGTCGATGGAGGGGGGCCGGCCGTGTCACCATGTGCTGTAGGAGAGGGCGACTTTGCTTGGGAATACTTGTCATTCCGGTGATTGGCGTGGTAATGGGGGTGTGGGCGGCCATGCAGATGCCTAAAATTCTCCAAACAATGAGACGGTGGAGGCATTTGCAAATGGAGTGGTCAGACGGGTTTATCTGGGACCTGCGCAAGGTGGTGGCAGGGTGCGTTGGTTCCCTGGAAAGGAACCATACCACCTGGACTGTCACTAAGAATGATGGCCACAGACTGGGCCTGCTGCATGGTGGCATGTAAATAGGAATCACGGGAGAGAAGGGTTTCTGTTCTCTGGGAAACCCTGGCAATGTTCCATCACTGCTCACGCCCATTTTTTTTTTTTAGTGATTAGTTGTCATTGCTGACACACCACAGCACAACAACAAAACGTGTTCTCTGCATTTAACCCATATGTGACATAGCAGGGGGCAGCTAATTCCGTTCCCGGGGAGCAGTGCTTGGGGGCGGTACCTTGCTGGTCAGGGATTCAAACTGCAATGTTTCACGAGTGTGCTTCCCTAACCATTAAACCACCACTGGCCACTTTCATGATTTTATGGTTAAGAAATGAATCGTCGCACTCATGCAGAATTATTTAAACAACATTCTGTGTCGTCTAGGGGCGGATGTTAGTGACCCAATGTCTCTCTGACTGGCGGGCAAGGTGCGTTCTGTTGCCACCGGCAACAGGGTTCGAGGCAGGCGGACACATTTTTGGTCTGAGCTGGGGGGGAGCTTCTGAATTATCAGCCCTCCCTGGAGCATTTCCATCCCAGTTCTGTGCTGGGAACCCTGGGACCTAATTTATTGGCTTTAATTTCACTTGACTTGGTCGGTTGACTTTAACATGCTTTTATTTACACACAGAAGCTGTGCCTCTGAATGGATGACACAGCAGAGGTATTATAAATTGGGGAGATCATTTGTTTCAGGAATTCACAGATAATCATATCAGTATGCACCATAATTACATCAGTAATGCATATCGGGAAGCCATCAGGGTGTAGTAACAGTGAACAATATTCAAAAGATTCATAGAACAGAAGTGCTTCTTAGTGAATTTGTATACATATAAATACATTTGGGAAAGTTCATCAGTATGACTTCTTGCCGCGTTCAGCAGATTTGGCGTTTGTTTCGCATTTGATCTTTGTTTTTGTGACATACCTTTTAAACTCGTAAAGTACTGCTAGTCCGATGCCTGTCAGAAGAGACTCGTCGGCCAAATGTGACTTAATCCCTCCCCCCATCCCAAGTAATGCTCAAGGAAATGGCAGAAACGTGTGTAGAAACAAACAAGCAGTCAGATGCAGTAACCTCCGCCCTGTACCCTGTGTGTGTGCTGGTGCTGTGTGACCTCGCCCATTCCTAGGGTGTGGCAGAGCCTTACTGACTGGTTGAGCTTGTCCGCAGTGTTGCCTCAACCTGATCACAGTGGAAGACACCTGTCAACCAGAAAGGAGCGTCTGATAACGCAGATTGACTGCCCAGACCAAACAGGTACGTTTCCCAGGTCCTGCTTTCTTGATTTTTCTACGTCTATGCTGTGTAAAACGTGTGTTTCTCTAATCGAGGCACAGCTTAGGTGAACCTAAATAAAGGCATTCTGCAGGGAAGTACAGTCAGCAGAAGTTAGAGTCACTATTTGGGTTTGTCATCTGGGCAGTGATATTGAATTTTGAAGTTAACTTCCAAGCTGTTTGTAATTCTATCTTCTGGTAATAGTCTCACCTTGTGTACTTCTGGCTAGCTCTATTTGTAGGTTTGCCTGTAATGTATTCTAAGTTCCCCTGTTATAACCATAGGAGGTGCAGTCATAGTATTCCTGCATGAATTCACGTTTTCCTTTTTCATATGTGTAATTTTTAGTATACTGCAGGTTGTATATAAATATGTATTGTTTCGTGCGCTTCTGTAATGTTAATTGAAGTTGTAGGATATTGCAAAACTATATAATTACAGATTACGCACCTGTGAGATATTGTCATAGACATAGATTATTACCTGCTATATAATAATGGAGATGGAAAATGCTTCGGGAGCCGACGTTGACAGACACACTGACACACCTACTTTCCCACAAGCAACATAAAACAATTGGGGGAATATACAGACCAAACAGGAACCAAACAAATGCCACCGGTGTATGAATGCATGTGTGTGGATGGGTGAATGTGAGGCATGAATTTGTAAAGCGCTTTGAGTACTCGAAGGAGTAGAAAAGCGCTATATAAATGCAGTCCATTTACCGTTTTACCATTTAAAAATGTCTCTTTAAGAGTCATTAATGGTCTGCATTGACCATTAGCAGATTTCTAGAAGTCATTGATGATTGGTTTATTTCCATCTCAGTGTTTGTTAGCAGCCATCATTGTGTGGAGTCATTTGTTTATGTATCATTTTACCAAAGTACAAACTCTGTTGCATGACATTGCAGGTATACAATAGGTTTGTATAGATAGATTATATATAGATAATATACCATGAGTATATGAGGAAATGTATGAAAAACACTGATATGGTTGATTCAGAAACTGTGTAAGTAAACCAAAAACAAATCCTCTATTTGAATGTGATTTTGCTTAAGTGATTTTTGCTTAAGGACCTGCTGTGCATGGGTAACCTCTTCTGAGGAGAATGTCCATTTCCCTGTGTGCGTAATGTCAGGATGGGGCAAGAGGGTGAATGCTGGGTGACTGTCGGGGCAGGCATCCAAGAAGGGGGTGTGTGTGTGAGAATACTGGGGGCCAAGGCAGAGCCGGGGCCTGGCTGAATGGAACACTACATTCCACTCGATTCGCTTCCTCCTCGCACGTCGGCTTTGACATGCCCAAATAATGCTTGTTTTGGAAACCTAACTGAGAGGAACTGTGTCTGAATAAATATAGAGAACCACTAGAAAGCTCATATAACTAAAGAATGCTCGAAACCTCTACAGGCTTAATTTATTTACCATTAAATGTAGACACCTTTATACTAATACTGAACTTACAGTTAAGTTAGTGAATGGAGCAGAGATCATCAGTACAGACAAAATTGGTAGACACGGTAGAACGGTGCTAATGTGTGACTGGAAGAACGTATAACATAGGAGTTCTACCGTTCCTGTTAAAAAGGTCTGTTTCCAATATTTCATATGATTTAGAGTTTGCACATGGTATTTCAATTGTCTACTAATGTGCCCATCTCTCTGATGCAGGCATCACCAAAAGGAAGTTCATAACAGTACAGACAGCCAACGACCATGTCGAAAGGTGAGTTTGTTATTTAATAGCGTCATAGTGGGTGACTTGCGGCGATCATGACACTGAGCAGAAAGCTCTTTGCCGTCTGAGGTTGAATGTGAAAGGATTTTGCCAAGAAATGCTTGTGGCATGATGGAACCCTGGAATGTTACCTTCAGTGGATGCTGATGCATTCCGGAGCTGTCTGCTGCCAACGGCTTTATTGTGATTGAAAATACACACCGTAGCGTTCCATTGATTATTCACTTCCCTTTCAACCTGAAAAGTGAGACCATCCGTGACATTCTTCCTGTCATTCTTTGCATTCATTTACAAATATTTTTCAAGAATAATTATGGTTTTTTTTCTACAGTGGTCATACACCATATTTATATATGGACAAAGTAAAACAAATATGACATGAAAAATAAGTCAATAAATAAATAAATCAGGCACGAAAGCAGCTATAAATGTGAGTTATATGAGGTCGAGTGCCAATTATCAGTATATGTCAGTTATCAACAATGTCTGAATCAGCACTCTGATATGTGAGTTTTCAAAGCAGCTTAAGGCAGCTAAGTTTGAAAGAGGCCAACGAGCCAAGCACCTGAAATGCTGGTGCAAAATAGATTTTTGTATTGAGACTTTGTCTCAAAAATTATGACAGCATATGCCAAATGCAGATAACCTGCAGCTTACCAACTGGGATAGGCAGGTACTTAAAAGGACAGTTGCTCAACAGTACAAAAGTATGGACTCAGGAATGAGCGCAGGATTGACTCGGGATCTCTGTAATAAGATTTTAACAACTCTGAGCTATTGGTTAGGTTCTCCCCAAACGAGCTTGATGGGCCGAATGGCCTCCTCTCGTTTGTAAATTTCTTATGTTCTTATGTTCTTATGTAACGCATTTTCAACAAAATGGTATTTTGAGAGCTTCAGAGAGCTGGAATTTACGACAGGGCTGCCATTCAAAAAAGGAGGGAGAAAAAAATGTATAGCGTGGTATAAACAGTCCAGAATCTGGACTTCTCAGAAGCAGAAGATGGTAACATGGTCTGAGGAGTCTTCTTTCACCATTTATCCTACATCTGGACAGGTTTATGTTTAGAGAAAGTTTAAGAACTGTCAAACATGGTGGGGGCAGTCATTGGATTTGATGATTTCTCTGCATGGTTGTAGAACAGCCATGATATATGAAGATATTTTGCAGGGCCTGGTTCTCTGTGGGGAGAGTTCTGTTCTAGGGTGACCACCTAATCCATTTCAGAGGGGACATTATGAGCCACTTCAGATTTTATAAACTACTTTAAAACTGAAAGGCTCCTGCGATTGGCTAATTAGTTCTTCTTGTGCTTTTATTGGTTTGTTTCTTTGCTTGAAAGACTCATCCAGCTGTTTCACATTAACAGTAGTGACACATGCATGATTATAGGAGACTGACCAATCAGCACACAGCAAGTACTCAGTGCTAAAGTGAAAACCAGGTCCTTTTAATTGAAATGGTAGTTTACAAACCCTGTCCTAGCTTATAGTGTGACCTCTGACATGGATTAACTGGTCACCCTACACTGTTCCCATATTCTGAATTGGGAATGGCAGCATGCACACTGTGAAACCGATTCATTTTGTGAACATCAGGATAAAGTCAAATGCTTTCCATGGCCTCCCTAGCCACCAGGTCTAAATATCGTAGAACCTTGGCGGGAAAGTCTAGAGTGCAGGTTGCAAAATATTCTCAATCTCGTTCATTTAGGTGTTTTTATGATTTTGCCCATGCATGAGGTGTGTTTTTGTTAATACATACATATTTGCGTGTTCCTGTGTCTGTTCGGTTGTGTGTGTTTCTCTGTTATGCATGCTCTGCACGAGTGTTCATGTCATAATGGGCTGCTGTGCCGGTGTGTCTGTTTTCAGAAGGGGATCGTCAGTCGGTACTACGGACCACGAAGGTCCGGACCTCCCTTAAGGATGACAGCAGCTGGATGAAGCCGCGCTCAGAACCACAACCCGAGCAGCAGAAGTCATGGTAACCCAATCACCCTCTACGACACTCGTTCACTAGAGGCACCTCCCACCCATCCATCCAAACACCTACATTCGAGTGGGGCTGCTGATCGATGTATCTCTTCCTTTCTGTAGGTTAGCGGAGGTGAAGGCGACACCTCCCATCTCAGAGCTGAGCCCCCCCCCATCCCCTACTGCTGCCTCAGCAGCCACCGATCCCAGCTCTGCCACCACCACACAGGGGTAAGCTTATGTAAAACAGAACAATAATGGGAGGCACATGCCATAATGGGGCTGGGGGGTAGCGCTCAAGAATTACAAGAGAAGTATTTAGTATTTTTTTAACATTACATACATTTATTTACCAGACACTTTTATCCAGAGTATTGATGAAATCACTCTACTGACCCTGAGCTTTGACCCAACACCCTTTCGATCACAAAAGATAGAATTACAAAACAAAAATAAGCAGAACAACCCACTCAACGGATCAGACTTACAATCCTGTGATTAAGAGATGTGTGATCTACCAACTGAGCTAACCTAGTTCTATAGCAATGCTGCGAGTGGGGTTTGAACCCACATGGGGAGCCCCCACTGGGTTTCGAGTCCAGTACCATAGCCACCTAGCATCATGCAGAAATGGAATGTACTCAGGTTACTAAATATACAAGAGAAAACTGAGTGATAGTGATTTCTTCTATTTTTCTGTTCTGTAGCCCCAAACCATCTTCAGGTTACCTTATCAGGTAAGACGGGTCTGTGGCAAAGCCGGAACCAGATGGAAACAGCCTTTCTGAGCACTGAACTGAATTATCGCTTTGGTCTTCCAGGGGTGTGTTCACGAAAACGAACAATGAAAAAGCAGCTGCGTCCAATGGAACCAGGTAAGACAAATGTTAAGACCCCACAAAGGTATTCTATGAAACAGGATGCTGTTTATCCTCTAGCACATTTTAGCAAGGAGTCTGATTCATGTCCGTTCTCTTTTTCTGTCAGTGGCCCCTCTGGCAGTTTCGTTAAGAAGCCCACTGACAGCTACAAGAAGATGTAAGTCATATTTTGTCTGCGTGTGCGCCGTGTTTTTTTTTTTGTTTGTTTTTTACCGCGGTGGTGTGTACATGTGCTAGTGTGGCTGTCTGATTATGAATGTTGCGCATGTGCGTTTCAGAGCCCCTCACATTGTCCGGTCAGGTAGCAGCAGCTCCTACCTGGATGACGGGGCACTGTCTCCCGAGGAACAGGACAAGCGGTAAGGGGCGAGACATGAAAGGATGTCCCCGTGGCAGACTCAGTCACATGACCAAAACAAGCCAAACTCAAACGATCAAACATCCCAGATCATAAAATTTGCAATAAGACTAGTGTCATCTCACCTGGGGGTATAAATGGGTTATAGAACTGGATATATATACACACAAAACAAAAAGCAGTAGCTTAACTTTTCAGCACCTGCAGCATGTATAGGCCATTGAGACAGACAGACAGACAGAGTAACTACAGTATCCAAACACAAAGTCCCAGCAGAATGACCCCCTCTCAGGAATGTTCTTATGTTGAACTTCTGCTCACTGATTGGTATTAATAGGTTCTTGGTTTGTTAGAAGTCGTTATGTAGCTCCTGCTCCAACACTGCTTACACTTATGCCTGGGCATTCGTTGGAAGCCCAGCCTAGCCGCACTTGAACCTCATCGACTCCTACACAGCATGTATGCTTGTAATGCACGACCTTCCCATTTTTCCCCGCCCTCTGCTGTTGCGGCTGTCAGGACGGAGGCTGCCAGCAATGTGCTCAAGTCATCCACAGTCCGGCAGCGCTCTTACGTTCTCTCAGCAGCTAAGAGATATGAGTGAGTGGCTCCGCCCACCTCCCGCATCACACCTTATCTTTGTTTACATTTGCTCCAGACACCCTGCTGTCTGTCCCATCAGTCTAACTTTCAATCTCTGCTTTTGCCCCGTTTCTGAATTCATGATTTATCTCACAGGTCCGCAGAAAAACCGCAAGATGTCGGTCTGCCGTTCGTGGCTAAACGGTAACCCAGCTGCCTTTAAGCATTGTCATTATTATTATTATTATTATTTTAAGCATTATCAAAATTCTGTTTATCACCCAATTCTGCCTGTCATTGCACTATAATGGCGGTTAAAAATTTACAATGTTTTTATGTCTTTGGTAGCATCAATTTGAGTGCAGAAAGCAGTGTACTACCAGGCACAAAGAGAGATATATCATATATGGAACTGATAAGCAGCCTTATTTTTCTTTGTCTCTGTGTGCGCAGGGTGGTGATTGATGATGAGGATGACATTAGTTGCAAAGACAAAGGAATGGATAACACGGCGCCCCCTGTTGGTAGCCAACAAACAGCTGTGCAGGCTATACCGCCCTCAAGGTGAGAATCTGACATCCCCTTCCAGCTCCCCAATGCACTGATCCTATCCTGTCCTCTTGCCCCATATTCGTCCATCTTCAATAACTGGGGGGGGGGGGTTATGCTGTTTTCTGAGCCAGCATAAAAAACTCCCAGCACTATATTGGATTCCATTAACTTAGTATCATCTATGTTTCAGTCATCAACATAGATATTTGTCTGCAAATTGCATGACAATCATAATATCTATTCTTTCTTTTACAGCTCAAAGTTGCCCGTAGAACCTAAAACTGAGGTCACTACAGTTAAGACCAGGTAGAGGAGCAGAAATATTTTCTAATTATTTTTGGACTCCCCAAAGATTTATGATGATGTCACTCCATGAGCATGTTTCTTATCCTAATTTTTTCCAACCAGTGTTCAGAGCCCCAAAGACATTCAATTGGTCACGGAACAGAAACCAAAAACAGAGGCTACTCCAGTTAAGACCAGGCACGGATATGTAGACATGTGAAGCCCCCGAATGTGGCGCCTTGGACCAGTGTTTCTGAACCCGGTCCTCGAGAATCCCCAGACAGTCCGCGTTTTTGCTCCTTCCATGTGGGTTGCCTGGCAAGGATATGGAAGGGAGCAAAAATATGGACTGTTTGGGGGTCCCTGAGGACTGGGTTGAGAAACATTGTTCTAAACATAGGGTTTATGAAAGCGAGTTGCTGCTTGTATAATCTTTCATCTTGCAGTGAATTGTTGTTATGAGAAGGACAACCTATGCTTTTGTTTATGCTTGACGTTGATTGGCCATTGTTGACTGATTTGCCCTCAATGTATAACTATGTGAATAAGTGTGTGTGTGTACCTCTCCATATACCCTACACTCCCCATGATAGCATCCAGACCCCCACTGCTCTTATTGGCTTAGTTATTATGTATAATGCACACATTAATATATTAATATTAATCATTCTCAACTTCACTTTATTGCAGCTCAGTGGAAGCACCGAAAGTGCCCCCACCTGCTGTTCCTGCCCCGGTCGTCTCCACCAGGTAGAGTAATTGCCCCTCTCATATATTTACAAATTTCACAACATCAAATATGTTTTCTTGTTTAACAGCAGATCACTGCTAATGAATTTATTGCTTATTCACAGCCCCAAAGAGTCTAAGCCAGTCGTGGAACAGAAAACTGAG
>JAODKC010000002.1:22553462-22564374 GCA_026777985.1 Mormyrops attenuatus
AGCGCACAGAGGGCGTCCACAGTCTGCGCTGCCTGGATAAGCGATAGCATGAAATGTGCTGGTTAATATTAATCATTTTGCATTTATCGTACTGTCTTACAGCTTGGTGGAAACACCAAAAGTGCCCCCACCTGTTGTTCCTGCCCCAGTCGTCTCCACCAGGTACAATAAATGTCCCTCTCATGGCTTGACCACCTACAGTCCTGCCTCACTTCATTTCTCTACTTTTGCATGACACTTTATGACCTTATGACACGGCTGATAATTACCATTAGAATAATCATTTCATTAATAATTACTAATTAAGTTTTTTTCTGCTACCAGCTCTAAAGATACTAAACTGGTTGAAGAACTGAAAAAGACAGAGAGCCCAGCAGTCAAGGCCTGGTAAGTGTCATGTACGCTGGGTACAGAGATGGGAAACGAGGGCAGGAGTCCAAGGAGTCGGGGGAAAACGTGGGATTTATTCAGGGCACGATAAACTACTGAACATAACACTGCAAACAGAGATGACATTAATGACTGGACTAGGGAAACAGACTCTGACACGGACTAAAATACACCACAGTAATCACAGGACTTGAAACAGCTGGGAACACAGGGATTCCACAGAAGGTAGAGAAAGGGGGTGTGGCACACGGGAGGGTCAGGTTGATCGGGGCATGACAGTAAGGAGACACAGGGCTGTGGTTTCACTAAAGCAGCCACATCATACACAGGCTTTTCATAAACAGGATGCACATCACACGAATTGCTTCCAGGCTTTCTTCTACTTTTCGTGTCTGAGGTCTGACCTTCACAGGTCCGAGTGAAGAGTGGTGAGGGCAGACGGTCTGATTGTGCCCCTTCGTTTGCCTGTAACATATTTAATGTTGCTCCGCTGCACCAGGGCTGCATGTTCAGATGTGACCTGACCTGTGTGTCCCCTGAATTACCTTTAGTGTGTAACTATTTGATTGTCTGCTTATATACTGATGTCTCATCTAGGATTGTTCTCGTCTTTATGTTCCATCTCTGCCAAGCAGGTGTCTGAAGTGCTCTGGCTCTGATGAGAAAAGCCATTAGCTGTAATACATTCATAATTACAACCATTGTTCAAAGTGGCCAATGATTTTTGGGGGTCCCAAAAATGGAATTCAGTCTTCTTTCTTATTGGGGGTCCTAGACTCCCCTCTCATTTTGAACTGTGATTGTAACAGTTCTGCTGGATTTGTTTTACCCTCCTGCAGCTCAGTGGGAACACCGAAAGTGCCCCCACCTGTTGTTCCTGCCCCGGTCGTCTCCACCAGGTAGAATAATTGCCCCTCTTATGTATTCACAAATTTCACAACATCAAATATGTTTTCTTGTTTAACTGCAGATCACTGCTAATGAATTTATTGCTTATTCACAGCCCCAAAGAGTCTAAGCCAGTCGTGGAACAGAAAACTGAGACCCCTCCTGTTAAGAGCAGGTAATGATATATAAAATGTGAGGCCAGTCAGTCTGTAACAGCGCACAGAGGGCGTCCACAGTCTGCGCTGCCTGGATAAGCGATAGCATGAAATGTGCTGGTTAATATTAATCATTCTGCATTTATCGTACTGTCTTACAGCTCGGTGGAAGCCCCGAAAGTGCCCCCACCTGTTGTTCCTGCCCCAGTCGTCTCCACCAGGTAGAATAAATGCCCCTCTCATGGCATGACCACCTTCGGTCCTGCCTCACTTCATTTCTCTACTTTTGCACAACACCTTATGACCTTATGACACGGCTGATAATTACCATTAGTTTAATCGTTAATTAATAATTACTAATTATACTTTTTTCTACTACCAGCTCTAAAGATACTAAACTGGTTGAGGAACTGAAAAAGACCCCAGCAGTGAAGGCCTGGTAAGAACATACATTCATAGTTATAACCAGTGTTCAAAGTGGCCAATGATTTTTGCAGGTCCCCTAAAAAGCATGATAAACTACAATGACATTCAGTTTTCTTTCTTATTGAGGGTCCTAGACTCCCCTCTCATTTTGAACTATGGTTATAACTATAATTTGTTTTACCTTCCTGCAGCTCAGTGGAAACATCCAAAGCTGTTTCTGATTCCAGTCCTGCACCTGCCCCTTCATGCAGGTAGTATGAATTCCCTCCCCAATCAGTTATCCCTCCTGTTTCTGTTCAGCATCCTCTCCTGTTCCCTAAATCCCCCTTTAAGTGCATATTCCTACAGATGATAACTCTGCTCGCTCTTCCTTACAGCCTCAAGCCATTAGTGGAGCAGAAAAGCCCCGCAGTTAATACCAGGTAAGGATGTCAAGAACGTCAGGTGAATCAGTCATCACGCCATATGGCAGGCTGCTGTGCTGCTCTGAACGGATAAGCAACCATTTAAAATATATTGATTAATATTAATCATTCTGCATTTATTGTCCTGTCTAACAGTTCAGTAGAAACACCTAAAGTGCCCCCAGCTGTTGTTCCTGCCCCGGTCGTCTCCACCAGGTAGAGTTTATTCCCCTCTCATTCCACGACCACCTTACTGCCCTGCCTCACATTGTTCCTCTACTTGTGCACAACATCCTATGACATCCTCCTCATTATCTTTTAAATAATTATGTCAGCTAATTATAAGAGTGTTTCTTTTTATCCACTACCAGCTCTAAAGATACTAAACAGGTTGTGGAACAGAAAAAGACTGAGACCCTTCCAGTTAAGACGAGGTAGGGAATTTGAAAAATGTGTGATTAATGACTCTGTTTCAAAAGGCATCCTTTACTGCAGTATCCTCAGCAAGGTAGCCCCTGTCTCTTTAGACCACTGAGGCCCCTGCTCTCCTTCCCTGTTAATTTCCCCCAGACCACTTCCTGCCATCTCTGCAATCTCCTGTAGCTACAAACTGTGTTTTTTGATACTAAGTTAGTCCTGGAACAGAAAAACAAAAATAGAGACCTCTGCAATTAACACCAGGGGCTTGTATCATGAAACAAGATTTGTTGGATAGCTCGATAACTGTGTTGGATTTAAGGTGCCCCAGTTTAAATGGACTTTATCTTTGTTCACTTACATTTTCCCCAGACTACCTTAAATCTGAGAAGTTATCTTGCTAAACCAGTAATATCCAGCTTCAAAGGTATAGGATTAAGATAGGGCTACATAGAGATGCAAGATTAACAAAATACACGTGACAACAGCAGGTTTTACATGAGCACCGGCTGCTATCGTGCTGAAACTGCATCAAAACTACATCACAAACATCTCTTTTAGAGAAAATCCAGCAGCAACGAAAGGCCCTGTGCCAGTTCTTGGATTATGTGACTATGTGTCAGTGTGTGTAGTATTAATGTTGTGATTGTGTACTTCCCACAAGCGAGTAGAGTGCATTGAGAATGCAGGCACCGCACATGCATCTGTTTTAGCTTAAGGCTTTAAGCCGTCCTGTAGCTCTGGATGATAATTCTCCGTCTCCTTACTGCAGTTCACCTGCTAAAGCTAAACAAGCCCCAGAGCCCAGTAAAAACATAGACAATGAGGACCTCATCTTTCTGGCTGAAAGGTTTGTTTATATAAAGTACCATTCATTCTTATATTCATAGGTAGCAGTGACCATTCTTCGTTTTAACGAGCAGTGTGGGTTTTGCGTTCTGCACATACTTCAAGTCAGAATTTTTACGCTTTACACTGTGATTATGTGTATTTGCTTAACACCGCTTTGCTCCCTGTCTCCGGCAGTGGGGAAAAGTTTTTAGACCCCCTTCCCAGTGTACCTGAGAGGTAGGTCAGTCTTGTGCTTGCCAAAAGCATGCCGATACAGTAACATTTTGAGAGCTGATGTCTCTTGCTAAGAAGCTATAACGAGCATCGTGGAATGCATGGGAACAGAAACAGCATTTGTAAAGATTTACACATATGAATTATGCTGTTAAGTATGGTGTTAAGTACATTTAATTAAGGGTAAAAAAGTGTCAAAGATATATTCACTTTTACCTTCAGCCAGAAGACTCAGATAGATCAGAAATCAAGCATCTCATTGGACAAGCTGGCTGATGATGTCATCCCATTCAGCATTAAATCCATCAGGTAAGTGTGTGAGGAAAAACAACAATAAAGCTGAATTAACTTTGTTCTCATTAACGTTTCTCTACCACTTGCCATATTCCTGTCTCACATCTTGCATTCCTACCTCAGCACCAGTGAGTCAGTCAAAGCCAAGGAACCCACTACTACCCAGAGGTAAAGACCTGAATGTTTTGTCTCTGCTTTTCATGGAACTCATTTTTAAAGTGTCCAGGAGGAATGATTTCCTCTTTCTGCTGTTCTCTCAGTCCCACCAAGTCCACTATGACAACAACAACATAAACCAAAAACACACTGGTCCACATTTTTGCTCCCTTCCAGCTCCCTGCCAGACAGTCCACAAAATGTGGACTTTCTGTGGGTCCCCAAGGACTGGACTGGGAAACATTTAGCTAGGGAGCTGGGAGGGAGCAAAAATGTCGACTATCTGTGAGTTCCCAAGGACTGGACTGGGAAACATTTAGCTAGGGAGCTGGGAGGGAGCAAAAATGTCAACTATCTGTGAGTTCCCAAGGACTGGATTGGGAAACACTGAACTATAGCTGATAAGACAGAGAAGTATCCTTCGCATTGTCTCCTATTCTAGTTTGGCTGTTGATGTTTGTTTGAGAGTGAGCAGTGATTACATCAGTATTCTGTATCTGAGATTTGGAGACTGTGAGTATATATCTGGTTCTGAAGCTGAGATTGATACTGAGGCCTGTTTGTTTCTGATGTTACCTTTAGAGTCACAGACCATGAAAGCCAGAAAGGTCCTTCCAGCACACAGACAGTGACCACATCTGTTATAAAAACCATGAAATTATTTAAAGGCTGTAATTTACTCCATGTTTAGACAAATATGAAGGAAATACGTTGTAACAGGCAGTAATTTAATAATATTTCCATTCTTAATGTATTAAAAGTCAATAATGTGATAATAATGTAGTATTTTTCTGATTCAGAAATTTTTGTACATTATTGGTATGCTATTACACTATTGACTTTTATACATTGCCAATGGGAAAAAATTACTACGTTATTGGCAGATAGTATTGTTTGTATCTCAGCTCCACAGATCCCAGTCCTCTTAAAGAACCACCCAAATCCACTGATATCAGGTGAGGCAGCATTTGCAACCAGTCCCGTTTGCAGTGACAGATCAACACTGTCAAGTAAAAACATCTCACATTTAGTTTATTGTGATTGGCATAGTTTTTGTCAAATGTGGTTTATAATTTCATACATTTACTCAGCTGGATGATTAAAGTTCAGGATGTATGTAAAATCCAGATATTTCAGCTCTGTGTCAGAAATACAGCTTTTTTAAAAAACAAATTTACTGTGTCTATTTTAATTATATGTACAGTGCTATTTATAAGTACTCTGTGCTCTTGAGTAAAACATGTTCAATGGAGGACGAACTCTCCAAAACATTTCAAGTTAGATGCTTGGATGACATAGTCCAACATCCACTAAAAAACTGTTTGTGTTCAGTGTCATGGATCTGTTTGACCCTTTTCCTGTGGATGCCGACAAAAGGTAAAGGAATTAATATTTATCCTTTGTGTGAAAACTTACCATACATGTTATCGGAATGATAATCAAAAAATACTGTGTTTTAGATCCACAACCCCAGTTTCTCCATTGAAAAGAACAGAGGACAGGTGAGATCTGACCTGTTCCATTAGTCCTGGTTTCATCTAGGAGCACCAGGCAGTGAATGTTATTGAGGGTAGCAGAAATTAAACAGAATATCAAATACAAAGCTGAGTGTGGTATTGACTAGTCAACAAAACCCTACAGGAGATGGTGCTCTGGATAAACTTGCAGTTGTTGTCATTTATTTTTTACATCACCTTTCAGCTTTGAGGAGGACCTTAATGACCTCTGTGAAGACCATGAAAACTTCACTATCACAGTGGAGAAAATGTGAGTCAACTCTCTTCCACAGAGCCTCAAGGATTATGCAGTTGACATCACTAACCTCAAAAATGCATGAAGATTTATTTGACATTTTGTACACCATTACTCTTATAAGTATGCAGAATTGTATATAATTAATAACTCACACAGTTCAAAGGAACACCTTGTCCTTCACTTGAAGTAGATTCCTTGAAGGTGGGGTGGGGTGCTAATAATATTGTAGGCTGAATAGCTCTTTTTAATGCTTAAGAGAGAATTTTATTCAAATGAACTAAAACTTTGTGCATTACAATTACAGACACAAGCAAATGCTTTCTGTAAAACAGGCTAACAGGCTAAGCTATGGTTGAAACTGCAGCCTTCAGGCCAAAAGTCTCTATGAACTATTGACTGTTATACTTTTCGATTGAACAAAGTATCAATTTTCGTAGCTGTCCAATATGTCTGGCTAAATCATTGTTTTCTGAATTCTGTAGGAAATCTTGACTGTAGTTTTCATGTAATGGGCAGCAAGGTGACCCTGTGGATGGCATAGTTGCCTCAAACATTCAGGGTTGGAGGGGTCAAATCCCTCCTGTGCTCTGTCCATGTGTGATGTCTGCATATTCTTCCTCTATAGGTTTCCTCTAAGTCACCGTTTCTCATCCCAGTTCTCAGGGACCCCTAGACATTCCACACATGGGTCCCAGCCAATCAGGAACACTAAATACCTGATATAGGCGTGTTGGGAGCTGGGAGGCACCAAAAATGTAGACTGTTTTCCATAGTCATGTAGTTAGTTAGCATAATTGGCATAATCCCCTAAGGTGCCAGAGTTTGTGCCTGTGTGCTCTGAGGCGTACTATGCAGAGTGCCACCTGGACAGGCTGCAGGACGCCTTGCGACCCTGACTAGGATAAGTGGTTAGGACAGTGTTTCCCAACCCGGCCCTCAGGAGCCCCCTAATAGTCCATGTTTTTGCTCCCTCCCAATTTCCACCACATCGGTACCAAAAATGTGGACTGTCTGGGGGTCCCTGAGGACTGGGTTGTGAAACAATGGGTTAGGAGGTAGAGAGTTTCCGTGTACTTGCTTGTCCATGTGCATACCAGAAACAGCCATTCATCGTGTGACAAACAGACAACACCCATCACATTAATTCATGATTCAGAGAACAAGTATGACACACTAATAAACTCCTTTAGCATCCAGTATAATTCAGTAGGATAGAGTTTCAAGTTATGAAATAATGTTATAAAGTCACCAAATGTCATGGCAACACAGGAGGTAGTGCTGTTGTTTCATAGCCGTATAAGAAAAAAAAAAGTGTGTATATATATATATATATATACGTATATAATATAGTGATTGGTCAGATATGCTATGACCAGGTTTGTTGGAGGGACATTAATTCCATGGAAGATTTAGGGGACCCAGCACTTGACAGGGGCCCTTGAATACATACAATTATACATAAAATATGGCCCCAAAGTGGCATTTTGTCAGGGGGCCTAGAACTTCTTGGTACAACCCTGGCTGTGACACTGGGACAGTCAGTATAGCAGCCTATAGGCAGGAAGCAAAAGAGTTCTTTACAGATGCAGTTACAGTAGAACCGTGGTAAACTAGGGCAGGGACACGCCTCTGACTGGAATATCAGGAGAGACTTGGTGTGCCGTAAGTCACACTGCCATCTCAGTTACTAACCACAGGTTCTGTGAAAGTGGGAGTGCAAGAGCAAGAAGCTTAATAAGAGAAAGACAGCAGGGCAGAGACTTATATGCTCACGTTGTACCTACACGTTACTCCTGGACTGCTAGTGTAATCCTCTGCTGCCTTCTTCATTGCAGTGAGCCACACAATCCGTCACCATCTCCAATGGACAGGTAAGTCTCTTTATTCCTCAGTGTCAAAGCCATCTTTTGGTTGTTAGTGAGAGCTAAACATCCATTATGTGGGTAGTTCTTGTTTTATATGGTTGTTTTATTGTGCGATGTATATAGCTTGATGGGAATGCCATCAAGCCTGTACAGTTTTTTTTCTAGTACAGAAAAGGTATTACAGTTCCTGAGAATAACTGTGTGGTTTCATAGATGCAGCTGTCTGGAGATACACTATGTAAAGTTGCCGTTGTAGTACGAATACATAATCACTTGTGGTTTCTAACTAATACATGCACTGTGTTTGGTCATAACTGTAGATTTTCTAGTTGCCTCTCCCTAAATACACGCCCTTAAATAGGTCAACAAGACTGGTCTAACTGGTTTAGATAAAGAAAATTCAAAGGTGAAGAAGTAGACATATGTATGTATGTATGAGAGTTTTGTGAAAATATGAAAAGGTGAATATGTGGAAACAAATTTTGGGGTTTTCCTTTTTGTTAAGTGAGAGGACACCTTTGGATTTAAGTTTATGGCTGGTCTCAAAACATAGTGACAGTTACTCCTTCAGAGATGAACCATTCAAGTGGAAGATTTTATACAGCAGATTTTCTGTTTTCATATATTTCACGAATGAAATGCATGTAATCTGGATTCAGCACTGTGAGAGTCACGCGTCACTCAATGGGAATATCTTCTGAGAAATGCACTATTAGGCAATTTCGTCGTTGTGTGAACGTCGTAGCATACTTACACAAACCTAGATGTTATAGTTTGCTACACAGGCTAGAGTATACTTTCTAAGTCAAGAGTACACTTAAAAGTACAGTACAGTAAATACATAAATCATAACATAGCTGTTAATTATCCATTAATAAGAATTATATACTGTACATAATTGTATATGCTATACTTTTACACGACTGGCAGTGCAGTAGGTTCGTTTACACAAGCATCACCACAAACATACGACAGCATTTTTCAGCTCCATTATAATCTTACGGGACCGTCGTATATGCGGTCCATTGTTGACCGAAACATCATTAGTGTATTTCAGTACATTTTGAAATGCATAGAACATCATATTCATCTCATTGCTTAAATTATAATGGGGAAAGGATTCATTTTTGTATAATTGTGTTACGATGATGTCAGTCATTTGATACGTCTTAGTTCTGTTCATATTAATTGTAACTGGAAGAATATTGTGTAACTTTACTTGAGGGAGCACAAATATTGTAGTTACTTAGTTTCTGGTTAATTAATACATAAATAAGTGTTAATTATGTACTGATGCCATGTTCATTCATCAATCAAAAGCAATCAAAATGGTTCATGAGCTTCATGCAGCTACTATATTTGTTCATGATTTGAACTTGAGTAGTAACTGAGTTACTAAGGTACTTGTGCTCCCTCAAATAAAATGTTACCAAATATTGTTTTTGTGTCCCAAACAGGACCTTGGAAACCACTAGCCAGGAAGCCACCCCCCCTGAAACCGAATCCAAGAAGTAAGTTGGGGGGCATGTCAGATTTAGTGGGTGCATGTGTTGACCTTTGACCTGCAGAACCTATCCACTGGGCACTGCTTCAGACTAATGGCTATACTTTCGCCCATACTCAGGGGTATTGTGCTATTGAAGGAATACGTCAACACGAAACCGGCTACAGGGATCTCCAGCAACAACCTGTAAGTGCATCTTGAGAATCTGCTACTCCCTGAAGGCTCTGGATGCTGTTGAAGGAGTTAAATTTATTAATAAGTTATTTAGACATTGCCGTCCTCTGCTGTGGCATGGTGTCTTATTCGAGGTTTTGTGCACCTTCTTCCCTTGCAGATTCTCCGGTGACTATATTTCATCCAGTGTTTCCAGTTACAACTACAGCAGCCTTCCATCTATCTCCAGGTGGGTTTCTTCACACTCTCTCACACACACACACACACACACACACACACACACACACACACACACACACACACACACACACACACACACACACACCTACCTACCTACCTTCATAATATAAAGCGCATTTTATTTCAGTAGAAGCTAGTAACAGCTGGAGCAAGATAATACTTATTTCAATTTAATGTGAGGGATTTCCATGAGCACTCAGCATGCATGGCTTATTGATGAAACTTATGCCAATATCCTCCTGTCTGCAGTACATCGAGCGCCTGCACATACTGCGGGCTGCCAGTGGGCAGCGAGGCCAAGATAACCATTGAGCACCTGAACATCTCTTGCCACCCAACCTGCTTCAAGGTGAAGTTTTGATCAGGGGTGCAGGAGGGGGATGGATACCCTAGCAGATTTTGGGAGGGGGGGGGAATACGTAAAATTATATGGAAAATTAGGCCAGGGGTGACATTTTGTCAGGGGGCCCAGAATTTCTAGGTACTCCTGTAGTGATACTGTTAATTATTAACTGATTTAAATCTTTATTTGATCAATTGAACTTGTCTTACAGAAATGGTAAAAGCACGTCATTACAATACTTTGGGGAGTCTTTTGAGTTCGCTATGTCTTTGTCACTATGAGATAATAGACGAGTCGAGATGTTGGGGTCGCATTGATTAGCAAGGCGTCATATTTCATGGATGGTGTACTTGTGGTGCTCTCTTGATGTTACGTGTCGACACTACTGACATCTACGGCATATTGCAGTGTGGCAAGTGCGGTAAGCCCATGGGAGATCTGCTGTACAGCATGTTCCTGCACAAAGGTGTGGTCCACTGCGAGAGCTGCTATGCCAACATCTAGGTGAGGAAGTCACAGAAGCCTGGAGCTTCAGCTGAGAACCCGGGTCATCACTGTAACCCGAAATGTTATATAGTGTTGGCTGCCATGTCCTTCACTCAGCATCTAGGATACTGGCAGGGAACACTGAACTATTATATAACAATGCAGAAACATTTATTGTCTTAAACGTTGAATTGACTTGGAAGAATACTGACTGAAAGTTGATATTTCCTGAAGATCACAAATCAGCATATCTTTAGAACTATCGCTAGCTATGACACCCTAATACTGTGGGGGGGGGGGGGGGGGGGGCGGGGGGGGGGGGGGGGGGGGGGGGGGGGGGGGGGGGGGGG
>JAODKC010000002.1:22591144-22606206 GCA_026777985.1 Mormyrops attenuatus
GCTTCATCCCGCCCCCCCCAATATATTTGCACTGTTATTCTTTTGCCCTTAAAGCCAAATGCTGACTCTGTGCAAGGCCAGGAACAGTCACCCTCCCCTTCGCTGTATCTTTCGCATTGCTACGCATAGCCTCAAACAGCAGCTGGACTTTTTGCCAGATGTGCTACTGAAACCATTAGCACTTTGCTGTGAAAAGCATGCCAAGACTTGACAGATTAAAGGAAGAGATGTGACTGACACGGTGATGACAAAACGGGAAAAAGATAAAACTGAAAAAATGTAGTGAGGCAGAAGAGGGAGAATGTGAACCAGTCAAAAAAGATTTCTTATGCACTCTGGAAAGTACAGGCAAATTCTTTCACTTACGTACAGGCATTTGTTGTTACAAACTCACCTCTACTAACACTTTGACAGTTCGAAATACTTTATTAAATATGGTTTTGGTCTGGTTTTGTTCTGTTCACTATCAAAGCCCCATCATCTTTATCATTGAGCCTGTCAGTAGTGTCTTCGAAGGTATGAATAATTTAAATCATAATAGATAGTTGAAAAGAAATTAAAAAATCAAAGACGTGGAGATCTAAGTAAAAAAATATGGAGATTTTTACGCAGGTTTTGTCGCCTGCATATGAAGGCATTCCATGACCCTGTAATGAATAAGAAGTTGGAAAATAGACAACGAGATAGAGTGATAAGACCTATGTTTAAGGCAGTATACTTAAAAAGATAAGCTATATAATGTATACAGCACTGGGCAAAAGTATTAGGCAGCCAAAGAGAATGATATTACAATGATCTTCCTCTCCACCCCAGTGTTTGCAGGACCATCTAATATACCGTAGCACCTCTAATGGAGGAGTATGTGACCAGGGCCCCACCCTGGAGCCAGGTCTGGGAGGGAGCTTGTAGGAGAATACCTGGTGGCTGGGGCTCTAACCCTGGGGCCCTGTTGGGCTTAGCCCGAAAGGATAACATGGATCTGCCCTCCGGTGGGCCCATCACCTATGGGAGGGTCAGGTGCAGTGTAGATTGGGTGGCAAACTAAGGCAGGGGCCCTGGCAGCCAGAGGTAGCGAGATACTGAGTAGATATGTTCGGGTTCACCTCAACGCATGGCTTGGACTCTGGAAGCAAACTCCTGGAGAGGGACTGGAATTTATTCCACTGTGTAGTTGCCCTTGCTGAGAGGCACCGGGCAGATGTGGGCCTACTTATAGCTCCCTGAATCGGCACCAGTACAATGGAATTCATTCTGGTGCATGAGAGGGTCACCTCCCTTCGATATTGATTGAAGGATGGGTTTTGACTGTGTTTATGCACCAAACACCAGTTCAGAGTATCTGGCCTTTTTGGAGACCTTGGGTGCTGGAAGGCATCCCATCTGGGGACTTCATTGTTCTGCTGAAAGGGTGAGATTGGGAGAAGTGGCCCGCTTGATCATAACCTGTGTGGTGCCCTGTCATTGGACTTCTGGGCTAAACACAGTTTATCCATAGAGAGCACCATGTTCGAACATAAGGGTGTTCATATGTGCAGCTGGCACCAGAGCATCCTAGGCTGCAACTTGATCAATTTTGTAATCACATTGTCTGATCTGAGTCCATATGTTATGCATATGGAGGAGCTGAGCTGTCAGCTGATTGCCACCTGGTGGTGAATTGGATCAGATGGCAGGGGAAAATGCATGATAGACCTGGAAGACCCACATACATAGTGAGTGTTTGCCCGGAGAATCTAGCAGAGACTCCTACTAGGGGATCTTCAACTCACACCTCCAGCAAAACTTCTCTTGCATGCTGAGAGAGGCTAGAGACATTGAGGCTGAATGGGCCATGTTCCAGGACTTCATTGCTGAGGTGGCAATCCCTGAACTCGGTGGTGGACACCAGCAGTAAAGGGAGCTGTCAGGCTGAAGGAGACCTTCCGAGCTTATTTGGCTTTTGGGACTCCTGAAGCAGGTACCGGTAGGTCAAGGGGAATCTGGTTTTGGCAGTTAGGTCAGGTTAAACTTCCCCATGGGGAAATTTGGCTTGGGCATTTTACATGGTTACTGAAGCAAAAAATGTGGGAAACCATGGAAAATGACTTTTGGTTGGCCTCAAAATGATTCTGAAAAACCATCAGGCGACTCAAGATATGGGAAGAAGGGCTTTAGCCATGTTGTTTAATCAGGCAGTGGAAAGAGGCTGAGGTCACTGAAGTAGTCAAAAAACTCTTCAGTGGAAAGACTCTGGGGGTGGATGAGATTCACCCTGAGTTCCTAAAAGCTCTTGATGTTGTTGGGCTGTCTTGGCTGACACGCCTTTTCAACATTGCTTGGAGGTTGAGGACAGTGCCTTTGGATTAGCAGACTGGAGTGGTGGTCCCAATCTTAAGAAAGGGGACTGGAGAATGTGTTCTAACTTCTCAAATGGAGAGAAGGGTTCTTCCATTAGTCGAACATCAGGTCCAGGTCCAGTGTGAATTCCATCCTGGTTGCGAAACACTGGACCAGTTCTTCACCCTTAGAAGGATACTCAAGGATTCATGGGAGTTTGCCCAACCAGTTTACATGTATGTCTTGTGGACTTGGCAAAGGAATATGATTGTGTCACTTGGGGGGTCCTGTGGGGTGGGGGCTGCTTCGGGAGTATGGAGTACAGAGTCTGTTGTTACAGAGCATCAGGTCCCTGTATAACCAGAGCTTGGTTAGCATTTCAGCAGTAAGTCAGACCTGTTCCTGGTGGGTCCTGGAATCCAACAGGGCTGCACTTTGTCACTGACTCTGTTCATAACTTTTATGGACAGAATTTCTAGACATAGCCAAGGGCTAGAGGGGCTCTGGTTTGGTGACCTCAGGATCATGTCATTGCTTTTTGAAGATGTTGACTTTATCAGGCTGTGATCTGCAGCGTACAGTGGGGCAGTTTTGCAGCTGTGTGTGTATTGGCCAAGACGAGGATCAGCACCTCCGAATCTGACATCGTGGTTCTTGATCAGAAATCGGTGGATTGTTCTATCCTAGTGGGGATGAGTTACTGCCTTAAACAGAGGAGTTAAAGTATCTCAAGGTCTTGTTCACAAATGACAGAAAAAGGGAACAGGAGATTGACTGGCAGATCGGCGCAGTATCGGCAGTAATGTTGAAGCTGTACTGTTCTGTCGTGGTAAAGAGAGCTGAGCCAGAAGGCAAAGCTTTTGATTTACCAGTCAATCTACGTTCTTACCCTCACCTATGGTCATGAGTTTTGGGAATTCAATTCAATTTGGTTTGGTCTGAAGCCAGACTGACATAATTTATTACCATTATTTTTCTGTAGGGAGGAAGACAGCTGAACAACAACTTTCTCCAGGATCTGAAACAAAAGGAAGATTTGAGTTAGGTCTATAATTTCCTAAATTACTGGTTTCAGGATCTGGCTTCTTAAGAACCGGTCTAATAACAGCTATTTTAAAAGTCTTTGGAACATATCCAAGCCTAAGAGAGGAGTTTAAGGAGTTTAATGGGGTTGTGCTAATCAGTGGTGGGAAGCTTCTTAAGAAATTTCATATGAATTGAGTCTACAAGGCTAGTAGAAGATTTGCAGGAGGAAATTAAGTTCTGAGTGTTTTGCAGGAAAGAAAGATTCATAGGTGTCATTATCAGTACTAATAGGACTAGCAGAGGTCTTGTAGCTGTATGTTGTTACAGCTGTGCTCTGGATGGTCTGTCTAATCTTAGTTATTTTACCATTAAGACATGCAATGATGTCATCACTCCTAAGAGCTTCTGGGACTTGTGAGTTTAACATTGAAAAATTCTTTGTTAACCTAGACACAGATTCAAACAGGATTTTAGGATTGTTTTTGTTCTCTTCTATTAGCTTGAATAGATACACCGACCTAGCAGTCACTAGTGCTGAGGCTCTTGTTCCAGATGGATATGAAGACTTCTAGTCTGGTTGAGAGCCATTTGCGTTCTAGTTTGCATGAAGCCTGTTTAAGTTCACGCAAATGATCAAAGAATCAGGGGGCAGGTTTCTTATCTACATGCTTTATCTTCTTAAGTGGAGCTACAAGATCAAGAGTGCCGCGAAGCGATTTCTCCATGTTCACATTGATTGAAAGAATGAGATTGTGGATAAAACTGGCAGAAATGAGTTTCCTCTGGAGGGTGTCTGGGCTCAGCCTTAGAGATAGGATGAGGAGCTCGGACATTTGGGAGGGGCTCAAAGTAGAGCCTCTTGTCATCCGCATCGAAAAGAAAGGTGGCTCAAGCATTTTTCTAGGATGCCTCCTGGGCGGCTCCCTATGGAGGTGCAGACCCCAGGGCAGACCCAGGACACACTGTACAGATTATATTTCTTGGCTGGCTTGGGAATGCCTTGGTATTCCCCCAGTGGAGCTGAAGGAGGTGGCTAGGATGTTTGGGCATCCCAGCTTAAACTGCTGCTGCTGTGACCTGGCCTGGATAAGCAGCAGATAATAGATGGATTTTCTAATGTTAAATTGTGTATTTTTTTCTGAGGAAATATAGAATATACAATATACATACTATTCAGATAAATAGCCTTAAATATTTCCTTTGACTGTCTTTTGCACAGTACTGTATGTATGCAATACATGTACAGTACCAGCAAAAAGTCTGGACACACCTACTGAAAATCATTTGTTTTCATCAAGATAATGACCCTAGGCACACTTTCAGGTTATGTAGTAAGTATTATCTTGTGAACAAAGTAAGAGATGGAGTGCTGTGACAGATGACCTGACCCCACAATCCCCCCACCTAAACCCTACAGAGCTTCTTTGGGATGAGTTGGATTGAAGAGTAAGAGCAAGGTAGCCAACTTGTGCACAGAACTTCAGGACTGGTGGAGAAGCATTCCAGGTGGCTACATCTGGAAGCTGGTTTAGAGAATGTCAAGAGTCTACAATGCTGTCATCAAACCCAAAGGGGGGCTATTTTGAAGAGTCTAAAATTTGAGAAAATTCAGAGAAGACTTCTTAGTTGTTGCAATATTTGATATGTTCATTATCTGAAGGCCATTTACTATATGGTGAATAACAGCTAAAATAGAGACAAATGCATTAAAAGCAGGTGTGTCTAGGTTTTGACTGATACTCTAAAGCATTTTTTTACAAATGCAATTACTCAAATAATGAAAAAACTGCCAGTGAAATCCACCATGGATCTTTCTTGACATGCCAAGACGTGCCACTCATTGGACCAATCGGATGTGTAGAAAAACAAGTTTTCAGTCACGGACAAAATAAGCAAACCAGTCATTCTGCCCTGAAGGCTCCAGTCCTGACTCCACTAAAGAATGCACCAGGATGATGCTCTCTGTTGAGCTGGGAGCGGTTGGTAGCCTCTAACAGAAATAGGCTTCTGGTGCATAGGAAGTCAGATACTGTGTTTGCAAATACACAAGACCTAGAACTGGACTTAGATGTAATACAGCCGTGGAAAAAATTAAGAGACCACAGCAAAATTTTTTGCTTCCCTCATTTATTTATGGGTGTGCATCTGTGAATAATATTTTTTTTTTGTAAACTGCAGCCTGGTTCTTCCATGTTTCTCATTGCTGAAGGGCTTCTTCCTTGCTTTATGGGACTTCAGTCCTGCTTAAGGAGCCTGATACGCACTGTCCTAACAGTGCAGTTCACTCCAACACTTAAAGTTTCCCATTCCTTTTGAAGGTCAATAGATGTCATCCTACGATTCATGAGAAATTGTCAGATAAGTTGACGGTCATTTCTGCCATTAGAAAGTCACTTCCGCCTTTTACCTGGCTGGTGTTAACCACGATTAACCCAGGATTTAAAAATGCTGATTTGTGTAAAAATAAAGAGTGGGCTGTAGATCAACACCAAAATCAGAATCACAGATTTACACCAGAGAAAACAGTGCAAGCGTTGGAAAAAACGCAAACCTTTTTTACACAAACCAAACTGATGATGGGCTTATTTTGTGATACTGAAATTTGTGCAATGAAGCAGGCAGTGTATTGACCATTCCACTCTGTATGCATTTTACTGCATTACATTCAGCTGCTTAACACAATAAACTAAGGTATTGTATGCTGCATATGAATACCTAAACCCAAAACTGCAGCTTGTGAAAACCGTGACCACTTAAAGTTCAGTGGCTCCCAAAGGGGAGGTTGCCAGATGATTTCCAGAATATGTGAATAAAATTTTAAACCATTCAAGATAGTTGCTGGAATTGGCAGTGATCTCCTGATTCAATATTATATTGATATTTGTTTGCTGATTCAATATGTATCATGATTTTTGAGTAGGTTGAACCGTATGGTCTACATTTAAAGACAAGGGCTGTTACTGTATGGTGCACGTATTAGTCATGTTCCGTTCGGTTACATCACTTCCAGTTCAGAATGCACAATGAGACAAATGAATACATTTCTTGACACAAGCATAACCTAGATACATAAGTAAAGGTTCAATATGGAAAACATTATGCTATTTATGGCTGTGAGTTGGTTAGGGGTAGCGTTAGAGGGCTCAAAGATCCCCCCCCCCATGACACACAAATCAGTGCTTTGAGAACATCATGATTTCCCAAATTATACCAATACTGGATAGAGGGTAGCTGCTTTTGCCAGGAAATTCAGATTGGGATAAAAAATAACTAGTACAGCCCCATTTCCAAAAAAGTTGTGATGCTGTGTAAAATGTAAATAAAAAAAGAATGCAATGATTTCCAAATCATATAATCCCACATTAAATTGAAAACTGAACATATGAAATGTTGAAACTGAGAAATTTTACTGTTTTATGACAAATATATGCGCAATTTGAATTTGATGCCGGCAACAAGTTTCAAAAGAGTGGGGACGGGGGCGCGTTTACCGCCGCGTTGCATCACCACTTATTTTAACAACACTCCGTAAATGTTTGGGAACGGAGGAGAGCCGTTGCTAGAAAGTAAAAAGTAAAAATAAGTTAAATTCTTCCCTGATATAGAATTTTAATTGGTCAACAGTTCGGGATCTTCTTTGTCGTTTTTTTTATTTCATGATGTTCCAAATGTTTTCGATGGGTGACAGGTCTGGACTGCAGGCAGGCCAGTCTAGCACCCGGACTCTTCTACTGTGGAGTCATGCTGTTGTAATACGCGCAGAACGCAGTTTGGCATTGTCTTGCTGAAATACACAAGGCCTTCACTGGAAAAAGATGCTTTTGTGGATGGCGACATATGTTGCTCCAAAACCTGTATATATTATTCAGCATTATTGGTGCTTTCCCAGATGTGCAAGCTACCCAAGCCATGGGCACTAATGCACCCCCATACCATCACGGATGATGGCTTTTGAACTGTCTGCTGATAACAAGCTGGATGGTCCCTCTTGTCTTTAGCCCAGAGGATGCGGCGTCCATGATTTCCAAAAAGAATTTGAAATTCTGATTTATCAGACCACAGGACAATTTTCCATATTGACTCAGTCCATCTTAAATGAGCTTGGACCCAAAGTCGGTGGCGTTTCTGGATCATGTTTAGATATGGCTTGTTCTTCATTGCATGCATCTTCATTGCATGGTGGAGTTTCATCCTGCATTTGTGTACACAGACAGTGGTTTTTGGAAGTGATAAAGTGACTGCAACTATAGACTGGTGTCCTATTTTAATGCAGTGCCACCTGAGATCACGGCTACCCAATATTAGATTTTGGCCTTGTCCCTTACGTACAGAGATTTCTTCAGATTTTCTGAATCTTTAAATGATATTATGTACCATAGATGATGAAATTCCTAAATTCTTTGCAATATTATGTTGAGGAACATTATTCTTAAACTGCCCACACAGTCTTTAATAATAATAATTGATACTTTATTAATCCCAGTAGGGAAATTGTCTTTTAGGCCTCCCTCAACTTGCTCTTTGCAGAGTAAGTTATCCGCGAAAGGTTGCCACCTGTAGCGGCGCCCAGGGAGCTGGGGGTTAAGGGCCTTACTCAAGGACCTGCAGACGTGCTGAGGCTGAACCGGCGACCTTGTGATTACAAGCACACAGGCTTAGTCCACTGAGCCACACACTGTCCCGAGAATGGTGATCCTCTCCCCATCTTCACTGCTAAGAGACTGCCTCACTAAGAGGCTCTTTTTATACCCAATCATCTTACTGACTGGGATTTAGTTTGTTATCACTTTTAAGATGTCTTATTTTTAAGTTTTTATGTATTTTACGTATTTAAGTGTGCAAATGAGTGTGTCTTAGGTTTTGTTACTCAGACATGTCGACAAAAACACCACTAAGGTTGGGGTCGCAAGTCTCTGCCAATGCTATTTTGGGGGTTGTGAGCTGAAATGTGTGGGGGAACCCATGCCCTAGTTTACAAACATTTACAGGAATGTTAGCCAAATGATATTCAGGTTTAGCCTGGGACAACGAAGGAATGAAAGTAAAAGGGCAAAAGTTCACCATCTTACTGCCATTTCTGAATAATACCTGCATTTCGAAAAAGCCCCAAAATATAAGACTAGGTCAAAGTAGCATAGATTCTTATACTTTATATAAACTAGCAGTAATATTGTGTTATTATTTCTTGATGTAGAATTTGGTGTGCTTGTATAAACTGGCATCCCGTCCAGGGTGTCCCGTTTTGTGCCCTGTGCTTCTTGGCATAGACCCTGCACTGGACAAGCTTTTAGAGAAATGGATAGATGAATGTGTACATTTAACCTTAACTTTGTCATTTTCATCCCATTTTCATAATTCTGAATTATTGCTCAAAGATCATTAATACCAAACAGGAAATACTAACAGACAAAAATATACTAAAATAATATGTCTCATTTCCTTTTACACACAGCCTTTAATTTACTTGTCGCTATTTTAGCTATGTTATTTAAGGCCTTGCAACGACTAAGAGAAGTGTTCAACTTCTCAAAATTTTGTCATATTTAGACTCAAAATGACCCCCTTTTGCTTCAATAACAGCATTGCAGATTCTCGACATTCTTTTAACCAGCTTCCAGATGTAGCCACCTGGAATGCTTCTCCAACAGTCCTGAAGGAGTTTCCACAAGTTCTGGGTACAAGTTGACTACCTTGCTCTTACTCTTCGATCCAACTCATGCCAAAGCAGCTCTATAGGGTTTAGGTGGGGATTATGGGGACCAGGTCATCTGTCACAGCACTCCATCTCCTTCCGTGTTAACAAGATAATACTTGCTTCATAATCTCAAGGTGTGCTTAGGGTTGCTATCTTGTTGAAAAACAAATAATGTTCAGTAGGCGCGTCCAGACCTTTGCCTGTAATGTACGTATATATGTCTCGTTGTATGTAGAGGGTTGTTGTTTTCAGTAGGTCTGTCCAGACTTTTGACTGGTACTGTGTGTCTTGCAATTGGGGTGTGATGAGTCTTTAAGGTACATATAAATAAGACTGCATTCCCTGTCATTCTCTTCCTTATCAGTACCAGGGTTAGAATTTTTTGGCTGAGGAACAGCTTCCTCCCCGACAAACTCTGCCTCCCTCTGACCCCAGAACAACACCCCACCCCCAACACTAACTAACTTTGCCCTCATTGTCACCAACATACCTACTGGGTACTAGGCACACCTGTTGCACCCTACCAATCTGCTGCTCCTTTTTCTTCTTAGTCTGTTATGCATTAGTCTTACCTCTTGTTCCTGCCCTTGTGTAATATACCTCAGCTGCCTCTCATTCTACTCCCTTGTTAGTCTTTGTATAAAGGTGTATACAAAGTTTGCCAGGCTGCTATAAAAACATTTTTGTATCACGGTCAAGAGCTGAAAAGATAATTCTTTCTTATCAGCATGTCTTGTTACTTATAGAAGTTATTTGACTTAAAATCTCACTCTGAGTGTTATTGATTCCTGTAAGTTAAAACTGTCAGTCATTGTATAGAATTCCATCCACTGTGACTTTTGAAGCCCCATTCTTCCCATGACTAACATATAAACAAATCCTATAGTTTATTTGTATTTGTTTGTTCAGCCTGGAGGGTAATCCACGAAGCAGGATTAAGGGAAAGTCTGACTTATTTCAACAAATCTGGCTCATTTAAGTGGGAATTCCGTTCCATCAACGTGTCTTAAATGAATCCCTGCTGAGCTTCCATGGTAACTTACGCGAGTGAACAAGTCTGCTCCGGACCAGGTTAACTGTCCGACATGTGGGAACAAGTTCCCAAAAGATCGTTTCATCGGACAAAATTCCACGCTCTCACTACTCATGTCATATAATAAATATAATAAAGCCTATAAAAAAAATCACGTGTCAGTGTTCTAATTAATTCCAAAATAATTCAAGTAAAAGCATACCCATATTACAAAGGTCAATCATGAAATGCAATTACTGACACTGAAAAAAAACTCGGTTAAAATCATATGAACAGGAAGATATTTTTATATTTTGTTCAGTCACTGTGTACTTTGAAAGTTTATCAGTAAAATAGCAAAGACAAAGATACGCTTATTTGTGCAGAACATTTCACACGGATGCGATTGAAAGTATTTTACGGAGACCAAATAATACAGAATAACATTATACAGTAAGAATGACACGTGAACTCAACCCAGAAGGTTCCTCGTTGGATATGGGGATCGAACCAGGAACTTTTATGGTGCAAGGTAACAGCATAAACCACTGTACCAACGTGCCACTCTATTAAGCATTTGTAACATTTACAAAACTTACGCATTTAGTCTGTCTGCAATTCTTTGCCAAGCCAACTCCCTGGCTGTGTTTATGGCCACAGTATTGCCTTTTTTAGCGATTACATCTTTGTATTTTTCATAAATCTGAGATCATAGCATTGATTAGCTGTGGCACTTCCAGCATTTCAGAGCCAGAACACAGTGATTTGGTGTCTGTGGATCCTCTTGAGGAATGAGCAGGTGCAGCTACCGAATCATAAAAGCCCAGTGATCCCTGGGAAAAAAAAGCAGGGGTTGTTTCTGGGGTTGACCAGTTACTACAGGCACTTTATTCACAATTTCTTGGCATTGGCCAGCGTCTTCATGGACCTTAGCTGAGAGGGTTTCTGGTTGGATAAAGCCGAGGTCCACCCCCAAATTAAGTATCCCAATGGAGTATGAGGGGTACCTGGGCATCCTAGGGTAGGGCAAAATCAGATGATGAGAACACTCAATCAGTCTGCCACTTCCTTGTTCCTGGTCACTGCAGGTTTCCCTTTTCTTTTGTAGAACCAACATAAATGTGCAAATGCAAAGACGTAAAGATAACTCATTGTTTAATATTGCTTAATTTTGTGTAATACATTACATAATACATAACATTTTTATATAATGGAATAATTAAATTAATAGAAATAATAATAAATCAGTAACACTTTCTATGAATGCCATGTCTATCAGAATCTCTGAACACAGTAATTTCACATTATAATGCATTCATAAAGCATTATTAACATGGCTGTAAATATTTATTAAAAGGCACATTATACATTATAAACACAAACACATTGTAGCCGCTCACTGTGATCTCGTACTGATCTCACTGTGATCTCGTACTGATCTCACTGTGATCTCGTACTGATCTCATGGGTTATCTCATACTATGAGACTTCTGCGGTACCATGCACATTACATGCACAGCATTCAGTTATTCACAGAACACACAAAATAAACTGTACAATTCTATTGAAAAACAAACAAATCTGTTAGGGGAAAAATATTAAAAGTGAAGAAACGTACAATTAGTTGGTTGCATAAGTGTGCACACCCGTAAACAAATACAGTCATGTGAAAAAATCAGGACACTTTTCCTCTGGAGGAATTAGCGTCTTAGTTAATTACTTTTATTAATTAAATAAGTGAATTTGTTTCTTGTTTTTGCATAGGTGATGGAATTACATCACCTTTATCTACAAATGTAATTTGAAACAAGATTTAATATTTATATTTCTTAATAAAGTACTAATGGTATTAATGGGTGTCCCAATTTTTTTAACATGACTGCACTTTGTTGAAGCACCTTTTGATTTAATTACAGCATTCAGTCAAACACACTAGGGCCAACCACCAACAAACCGCAACGCACAGGTCAAGCACAAAGCCCTCACTCCCTCCTCTCTCGAAATCTTCACTTTCTCTTCCAAAATTTTCTCGCACCCCCCTACAGGCCAATTGGACCGTAGCACCATCCACAGGCCCTGGGGGGGGGGCATACAAAGTGCATACACGGAAGCCATCACAAGTCTTTTTAGGTAGAAGTCAGTCCACATGCCGCATCTTGACTTGGCTATATTTGCCTACACTTTCTTGGAAAAGTGCTCCAAATCAAATTGCAAGGGCATCTCTTGTGCACAGCCCTCTTCAGGTCACCACACAGATTTTCAATTCAATTTAGGGCTGGGCCATTCCAAAACTTCTTCATTTTCTTCTGCTGAAGCCATTATTTTGTTGTTTTGGATGTATGCATGCGATCATTGTCGTGCTGAAAGGTTAAATTCCTCTTCATCTTTCTAGCAAACACCTTCATGTGTCGAGTCAAAAGTGACTGGTATTTGGAATTGTTTATAATTTCTTCCACCATGACTAAAGTCCCAGTTCTAGCTGAAGAAAAACAGCCAATCAATTTTGGAGGGATGTCCAGTAACGTCACTATGTTCTCCACTTCTTGATGACTGTCTTCATTGTGTTCCATGGTCTAATGCCATGGACATTTTTTGTACCCTCGTGATGGATACCTTTTACCACTGAGGTTTTGTAAGCTCTCTGCAAACCACGGCTTTTGCTGTAGGATGTAACTGAGTTAATCAGAGTCACTTTAATTGATGGCAGGTTTGTACCCAAAAAGACTGAACGCTGTAATTAAATCAAAAGGTGTTTCATCAAAGTATTACCTTAAGGGTATGCACACTTAGGCAACCATTGTACATTTGTACATTGTACATTTTTTTAAAAATATATTTTCCCCCAACAGATTTGTTTGCTTTTCAATTGAATTGTACAGCTTATACAGTAAATCACATTAAAGGTGGGGAAAGTTTTAAATGATTTATTGTGGTCTCATTTTTTTCTTAATTAAAAAAGGAAAAGTAAAAACAAATTAAAGCATTAGTTTATCTTCTCTAAAATCTTGTCTTTTAAAAATATAAATCCGTTTGGAATACTTTGTGTATAGGGCTTTTTCTATTGACCGTTCGGCATTTGATCATCTACGCTGAACAACCAATCCTGAAATAGGTGGGCGTTAACGTTTCAGTTTAGACCAATCAATGTCCTTTAGGCATCACTGCAACTTCACCAGACTCCATGATTGCTGATTCAGTTTGAATAATAACAAGCGAGTTGTAGTAAGTGAAATACTTCAGTTAATTTTGAAGTTCCATTTAACCTTTTTAGTCAGACATTTTATCTTAAGATTCTGTCGGAACGGCATGTTGGGAATGATCGTTTATTTTAAAAAGCCGGTTCAAACAAGTCACAGGCCTTGACATAACATAGATAGAGGGCTCTCAAGTTTAATCAGATGTTTAACGTTAGATTACATCGGCAGAGCTCTCAAGTCTCACGTATTGTCTGGGACACACACATTTAACACAACAATCTCCCACGCCAAACGACATGTCTCTCTCTGAGAAGTGATAAAGCTCGCGCCACAGAAATTAACAGCTAATCCAAACTTGCACCTTCTATTTTTTCTGTTCATGGGGGACATGTCACTTCAGTCCACTGCCCCTTTGTTACTGGTGATATCTGAAACTTGTTTGGTTAAAAATGAGCCCTACACGTTCCAATTTATGACTTTGTGCATTTAATTTCTCGTGTTGGAAATATATATATATATATTATATATATAAATTATATATATATGCATCTTATTGATCAATCGACAGATTTATCAGTTATGCATGATCATAAGTTGGTTAAGTTGTGTGTCATATTAAAGTCACATAAAAAAACAGGGATGAAGTTCATACGGGAAAATCAGGGGCATATATTCTGTGCAGTATTGGATATAGCAGCCTTCTGGACAGTTACAGTTCAGCAATGAGTGTTTTTATGTCAGATCAGAACAGAGATTACATTTCAGATAGGTGCTTTAAATGCCTCATCTGTCTGTTGAAGTTACAAAGTGAAGTGTAATTAAATATAAATCAGTAGTTTGTTGAAAAGCATTTATATATTGTTTATAGTAAAAGTAAAAATAAACTTTATTGATTTCAATTGTGTAGCCATTGTGGTTTATGATGTCACTGGGCCTGTTATGGCCCAAATCAGGTAGAACCATGTCTGGGCCGTCACAGGGCCGTCATTGTTTGTGGTATCTGGGCCAGAGGAAAATGAATAGTATGGGCCGGATCAGGCTCAAAAGAATTTTGCTATCTGGGCTCAGTTGCTCGGTTCAGGTTGCATCCATTGCTGAACTGTAGCTTAACTTTCATGCGCATTGTGTCTGCTGAACTTGGTTTTGCTTCCCAATCTGATCCGTTAGGCAGAGTGTGTAGGTCAGATCACTCGATGGTGAGAAACTCGTCAAAACTTTATGAAAATAGTTGACGCCAAAACTTAATACAGTAATTAACATAATAATAAAAAAATACAGTAAATCTCTGAACACAGTGGTAGACGTCAGCCAAAACTCCAATGATGCAGTGGAAACTACAATTACTGTAGTTATTTAGGGCTCAAACTGGTGATCACCAAGAACGTAATCTTTCTCTCAGGGTCAGCCCCTGCTGTTCCACTCTGTGTTCCTTCCCCATTTGGCCAGCAGGCGTTGCTGGTCATCCTGTCCCTCCTGTTGGCAGTCTTTGTATTTTCTGCTGCTCCCATGGCTCAACTTGTTGAGCATGTGGTTGTCTGTGAATCCCTTTGTCTCGTGTTCAAATCTCACCTCCTCTGCTTTGTATTTTTGTTCCCTAAGTGTTTCATTTGTATGAGTTTTTCTAGTTCGTGTCTGGTGATTTGTATTTGGTTTTGTGCCCCAGATTGTGTTTTTACCTGTCTAATTCCCCAGTGTTAGATTCTGTTTCCCTGTTCCTTGGTTAGTTCTTAGTAGAGGTCTGCGCGGGACTGATTTTTCATCCCGCTCCCGCAAGTTTCTGTCCCGCTCCCGCAGAAATGTGTAATATTTCGACCCG
>JAODKC010000002.1:22606306-22630133 GCA_026777985.1 Mormyrops attenuatus
TTGTGGCGCGGCTCTGCGTTTATTCCAATTAGAGGTCTGTGCGGGACTGATTTTTCATCCCGCTCCCGCAAGAAACTGTCAAATGTAGACCCGTTGCAGACCTCTAGTTCTTAGTTTTCCCTGTTTAGTTCTTGACTTAATTAGTTTAATCTGTGGCCTGTTTTCCCCAGTCTTTCTTAATTAGTCTCACCTGCCCTGTGTTAGTCTTGTTACCCAGTTTAGTTTCAGTATTTAAGTCCCTCCCTCAGTTTAGTTCCCCAGTATTTTGTTGAATGTTCTGTTGTTTGTTATTGCTTGATGTTGCCTGCCTGCCTACCTACCCCGTTTGTACTTAGTCTTTGTTTATCCCTCTGTAGATCATTTAGTTTTGTTAGATATTTTATACACTCTTAGTTTTATTTTTGTAGTGTTCCCAGTGTTTTCTGTTTTGTTTAATAAACCCCTTCTGCCCCGTGAGCCGCAAGTGGGTCGCCCACATTTCTGTTCCAACCGGCACTATGCCTCGTTCTCGCACCAAACCCACCCCGACTCATAGCACTTTTGATCACAGAGCGTTAACCTGCTGAGCCACTCACCATATTAACCGTGCAAATGATACAAGTTAAAACAGATAATTACCCACAGACATATGATCTACATTACCTTAAACTGCATTTATTCCACAACCTTAATTCTAAAGGCCAGGTCCCATCTGTATCTGTATGAATACAATACGCAAACTCAACTTTTTTTGTATGTTTTTGTGGGGGAACCACTTTTTTTTTATCATTATCAGTTAAAATACCGAAGGATATGGGGTAAGGGGGGTCCATACCTATCTTTGCCTATTGGGTCCCCAAATCACTAAATCCGCCTCTGGGTACAATATGATGTCATATGTATGGCACAGTGATATCAGACAGGTGATATAATGATGTGATGTCACTGTGAGATCATTATGAGATTAAGATTTGATCTCATATACGTTACATATTTATCGTGGCGGTATCTAATATATATCATTTTCTGACTGGGAATGTGTTTTAATTTCTTTCATTGCTTTAACCTTAACTGTATTAATTCTGAAAACCCTCATGTGGACCACGCCTCCTCGTTAACCCCGTGTGGAATCCTTCCGTTTGCTTGCTGTTTTCCATTTCCTGCTTGTTATCTGGCGTATTTAGTCCGCGTTCTCTCTCGTCTCCCCAGATCGGTCATTGATGTTAGTTGATGCTTGTCTCCCGTGTGCTCCCCGGTTTGCTTTAGCTCCGTAATAAATCCCCGTTTCATTCCTATGCCTGGCTCTCTCTTTGCTCGCCCGCTCGCACACCATGCAATCTTGACAGTATGTTAATTTTATACTGAATATACAGACTATAAATTCTTTTTATAGTATTGTAACATGCTTGTGTATGCAGTTAATCATGATTAAAAAATATTGTTTCATAGCCTTATTAACAATCATTTCTAATTTTGAAGTGTTGGTCTTCTTCTCCTACAGTATTTTCTTTGTCATTTCTAAGGGTGCAAGCAAGCTAATTTCAACATGCAGTGGTGACAAGACATAACAGATGTGCAGATAAGTGAAAGAAGAGTGGTTCAGCTAGAATCTCACATATTTGCGTGGGTGCGCTGGTTGATTGCCCATCTTGCCTTTGCCACAATCCGCCATGGTCCTATGTTATAACTCTTTTGCAAAGGAGAAACTACATACCAATCAGTTGTGATTACTTAAAAGAGATTCCTAAAAGTGCCTACTCCCATTAAGTGCTGCGGGCTTTTCAAAGGACGCAGTAAATCGAGAGTTTAAAATCTCAGGGACAACACTGTGTGTGGTTTCATTTTGCTCATGACTGTAGGGCCACCAGAATGAGCATCAGCATTTATTTTGAGCGAAGTATTAAAGAAGCTTAAGGCTTCTGGTCTTTAATAAATGTGAGAGGAGCGTGTGTTATAATGGATTCGTAAATAATAGGGAAACAAAATTGTTACATGTGATTATGTATCTTCCAACTGATCCTCTTCAGAATGATGTGGCTTTAATGGCATCGATGCCACACATTCAAGCAGGTATTCTTAATTTAGTCTAATGATTCAGAAACAAATGCATTCTGAGGGTATTATCACCTGCACAGACTCTGTGTCATACACAGAGTGATGACAGTGGCAAATATCAGGTGAAACTGACAATGCAGTCTCTATGTAAACAAATCCTACCTTATCCTTTTTTATCCTTGCGTTATGACCCTTCAAAGAAAACATAATCCTTATTATACATCCAAATTCTCTGAATATCTGCAAACCCAGAAGAGTAATCTGACTAACTTCTAATTAAAAGTATGGGGTGTGGTGTTCATAAATATCTTTAAGTCCTTGTAACCTTGCAATATCCTCACCAATCTATATAAGCTGTCAAAGAATAAATGCTGTACTTTTCAATATAAAGTCTCTCACACTGATATGCAAATTCAAGAATACAACTAACCTAACAGATACAGCGATCAGCGATAACATTAAACCCACCTGCCTAATATTGAGTATAATCTTATGTCTATAATATTGTCCTCCTTGTGCCTCTAAAACAGCTCTGACCCATTGAGGCATGGACTCCACAAGACCCATTGGCATGAAGGGGTGTACTTAGTTTGCAACAATATTTCGGTAGGTGGTACATGTCAAAATAACATCCACACAAATGCCAGGAGTCAGGACCCAAATTTTCCCAACAGAACATGACCCAACGCATCACACTGCCTCCGTCGGCTTACCTTCTTTTCATAGTGCATCCTAGTGCCATCTCTTCCCCAAGTAAATGACACACACACACCCGGCCATCCACATGATGTAACAGAAAATGCTACTCATCAGACCAGACCACCTTCTTCCAATGCTCTACGCCCCAGTTCTGACCCTCACGTGCCCAATGTAGACGCTTTCGGTGGTGATTAAGGGTCAGCATGGCCATTCCAATCGGTCTGCGGCTCTGCAGCCCCATATACAGCAAGCTGTGATGCACTGTGTGTTCTGACACCTCTATATCATAGCCAGCATTACCTTTTTTCAATAATTTTTGCTACAGTAGCTGTTCTGTTGGATCAGACCAGATGGGCTAGCCTTCATTCCTCACATGCATCTATGACCTTTAGGTGCCCATAACCCCATTGCCGGTTCACCGATTGGTCTTCCTAGGACCACTTTTGGTAGGTATTGACCATTGCATACTGGAAACACCCCTCAAGGTCTGTTGTTTTGGAGACGCTCTGACCCAGTTGCCTAGCCGTCACAATTTGGCCCTGGACAAAGTCACTCAGATCCTTACACTTGTCCATTTTTCCTGCTTCCAACACATCAACTTCATAAACTGACTGTTCACTTGCCTAATATATAATGGCACCCTTGACAGGTGCCATAGTAACAAGATAATCAATATTATTCACTGCACCTGTCAGTGGTTTTTAATGTTATGGCTGATTGGTGTATGTTCTTATTTTACAAATTTGCATTTTAATGTCAATATCTGGAACCCTTTAGGAATAAGTTAAAACGCTCCAAGTGTTTTACAGACACATCGAGTGTTTTAATGACAATGTGATAATGTACATTTTTCTGTCACAAATAATGCATGAATGGTTGAGCAGCTTGTATCAGGGCAAAGCATGAGGAAACACAGATTAAAATGTATAAAATACAGCTTTAAATACAGGCAATATATATAATCTCACCCCCACTGTTAATGAATCCAGTTATCATTGTGACAGTCCTCCATTAATTTCAATGGAATTGCTTTGTCATATTTTTTTCTTTTCTTTCTTTCGCTCCTCTGTTTTATGCATGCTATCCCAGTTCCCAAAAACATAAAAAAAGAACATGCCATCATACATAGACCTACCATAAAAAACAGTCGTGACTGGTTAGCACTGGTTTCATCAATTTTACATGAGTTTGTTGTTATGGCGATTCGTGGGATAGATTTCGGAATGTCGTTAACATGACAGGGCTCCAATGACCTGTTAACAAGCAGGTTGACCCATACAGTGGACTGCAGTGGAACAGGCCTGCCACTGTCCCTGACTACTATGAGGAGGCGGTGTATCCCATAATCCTTCAGCAGCAGTTGCTGAGCCAGAGTGATGTTCCCTGAGTAGGCATCTATCTGGAATGGGCTGCAGTCTGGTGGTTCACAGGCTCCAATGTGATAGCTGATATCTGAGTTTATCCCGGAGTCCTTGTCAATAGCAAATATTCTGGTGATGGTGGAGCCCAAAGCTGTATCTGGCAACACTGTCAGACAAGAAAAATTGCTGCTGGGAAGGATTATGTGGGGCTGATTGTCATTGACGTCCTCAATGAAGACAGTGACCTTGGCAGTAGAGGATAAGGAAGGCTGGCCTCGATCCCTGGCTAGAACCCATAGCTCATAGCGGTCTTGTTTCTCACGGTCTAGCTCAGCTGCACAACGCATTATACTCTGGCTGTTGTCCACCACAAATAGGCCACTGCCATTTAGCATCTGCATCTCCACCTGCCCGTTTTCTTCTTTGTCTGCATCCTTGACCCCTAGCAAACCCACACGGCCCAGAAGGGGGAAGTTCTCCGGGATAAAAAAGGTGAAGCTGGGGTTGAGGAAAATGGGCTTGTTGTCATTCTGGTCCAGGACACGGACAATCACTGTAGCAGTGGCTTCTAATGCTGGAGAGCCACTGTCCCTGGCCACCACAGTGATTCTATGTGAATCCTGTTGTTCTCTATCTAAGGAAGCCATCAAAAATAACTGCCCTGTTGTGTGGTTGATTCTGAAGAGGGCGTCTACATCAGGCCTTAGTCTGTAAACCACTTTGCCATTCTGTAGACTGTCTGCATCAGTTGCTGCCACCTGCACGAGAAAAACTCCAGGTACGTTATTCTCAGAAACATCCACTTCATACAGGACTTGGCGGAACTGAGGGACATTATCATTAACATCTTCAACCTGGACTGGAATAATTATTTTGTGATTAGTGATGGGAGTACTGTTCACAGATATGGAGACATAATATTTGCTTTTCTGCTCAAAGTCAAGTGGCTTTGATGAAAACAAATGGTATCTTCCATCTTGTGGTTTTAATAAAAATGGCACTTTCCCATCAATACATAGGGTGCCTGTAAACGATTCACTCAGTTCTAAAACAGCCAAAATTGTGGAGGGCTTGTTCTCCTTTAACAAGATAGTGTGGTTTGAGTGCTCTGCTATTAACTTGATATTGATTACTGGCTGCTGGCTATCCACTCTCAGAATTGATACAGTTAGTTCAGCAGCTGCAGGGGTGCAGAGTGGACCTGATGCCAGGAGTTTCAGGAAATGCTCAGAGGAATCATCACTCTTAATGGTGCTGGACAAAGTGATCTGGCCAGTGTCCTGGTCAAAGTCAAACAGTACCTGAGACCTTCTGGAGGTCTTTGGGCTGTAGGAATACGTGATTGCAGCATTGGGGCCGAGATCGGGATCGATTGCTTTGACTTGGGTGACCACTGTGCCCCTGGGTGAGTTTTCTTGAATGGTAGCAGTTTGAGGGGCATCAGAGGGAAATGTTGGGCAATTGTCGTTGATGTCCTTCACTTCCACAACTAAAGTGGTGGTGCCAGTCTGTGGTGGGAATCCATAGTCAATGGCAACAAGGATCATACGATGGATGCTTTGGGTTTCCCGGTCCAACTTGCCTTGCACAACCACAACTGGTGAGGGGCCCTCCTCTTCAACTCTGAAGAAGCTGCTGAAAGTATCCAAAGAGTATTGGACTTTTCCATTGATGCCTACATCCTTATCCCAAGCCTGGTCATCCAGGAGGAAACTGGTTCCCACATTAACATCCTCTGAAATGCTAAGGTGAATCTCACTTTTGTGGAAGCAGGGTGCATTGTCGTTGATGTCCTCCAACACCACATTAACCTTGACAACATCATGCTCAGGGACAACAATGATGAAATGCTGAATCAGGCAGTCTCCAGACTGCTCAGGGCACAGGGACTCCCGGTCCATCCTGTGCATGGTCGTGTACAAATCACCTGTATCACTGTCCAGTCTCAGATACTTGCCCGACGTGAGGACCTGGTACGGAGGTGTGAAGTTGTGGGCAATTGTGGCAACCTTGATGCCCTCTGCATGCTCCTCTTTAACACTGATGTTCATCTCAGAGGGTTTACACGTTATCTGCTGGATGAGGACCATGCTGAACAAATACTAAACAGAAACAAAAATGTCAGGGATGCCAGCATTGACTTTATAAATGTGTACAAAGTAAATGTCATGTGCTCTGTAATCTGAAATATTAATATGATCAGAGATATAAACCCTAGTCTAATGACCAATCCTCAATACAACATAAATACTCTATACCTTGGAAAAAGAAAAAACATAAATGTTGATGGAGTGTTTACTGGGAATTATATGAAACATCAGTGGTCCACTCACTGGAAAATAAAAATGTTATGAATTTTGCATTTTATTACAATACTTCCATGTTTGAGGAACAGCATTAATACTAACATTATCATGGAACTCTGTGTGGTTCCAAAAGTTGGCTATATACTTCAGATGGAAGTGACGGAATCTGCAGTTTTGGCATTATGATGTTGTATGATGGATAATCACCCTGGTGATCACTGTTTCGGTGTACTGCCAGTGCAGGGTGTCTCATGTGAATGTTTTCATTTGTTCTAATAACACCCACACTCTATGATTGGTTGGCATAAATGTGATGCTGCAAGGTTGATCAGCAAGACAAATTATTCAGTTACCAGCATGCTTTGCAGCACACTGTTCTTTAGATAAATACCAGGAACAGGTGTGACTCATCATTAGCCAGGTAGGATAGAAAACGTACTGGACAGTAACTCTCCGGGATCGGTGTAGGGGACCCCTGGTGTAAATTAATATGTGTATTAGTGCATTTCTGCGAATAGTAATATATTGATTCTTGAGATTAGGGACAAAACTGGTTTTTATTACCTAAAACAAATCTTGATTATTTGTTTAATAATCAATCTTTGCTAAATGAGGTTTTGGCTATCCTAACATATTTTGGAAAAAAACTCTGCATTGTATTTTTTATAAATTACGTTTGCTGGATCAACACTAGATTTTTGTCAACACCATCATACATTTCTATATATTTTTTTTATTAGATTATCACAGATATTTTGACTCTTAGCAGTTTCTTGGTTCTCTTAATCATGCACACCTACATAAGAACATAAGAAATTCACACGAGATGAGGCCATTCGGCCCAACAAGCTTGCTTTGGGGAGAACTAAATTAGTAGCTCAGAGTTGTTAAAATGTCATCTAGCTCTGATTTAAATGAACCTGAGGTTTTAGCTTGCAATAGAATAACAAGAAGACTATCCCATTCTCTGCATGTTGTGTAAAGAAGTGCTTTCTCAAATCCAGTTTAAAATATTCTCCCACTAATTTCCACCTATGGCCACGAGTTCTTGTATTTCAATTAATATTGAAGTAACAATTTGGTTAAACAGCATCCAGACTGTTAGAATCTTATATACCTGGATCATGTCCCCCCTTAGTCTCCTTTGCTCGAGGCTGAACAGATTCAACTCAGCAAACCTCTCCTCATAAGACATTCCTATAAGACCAGGAATCATTCTTGTAGCCCTGTGTTGAACCCTTTCTAAGGCAGCGATGTCCTTCTTAAGGTATGGAGACCAAACCTGCACACAATATTCTAGGCGGGGTCTTACCAAGGAATTGTATAGTCTTAGTATCACTTCCCTTGACTTAAACTCCATACATCTAGAGATGTAACCCAAGATCCTATTGGCCTTTTTTACTGCTTCCCCACACTGGCGAGAGTGGGACATGGAAGCATCAACATACACATCGAGGTCTTTCTCATACTGTACAGTAATCAGCTACCTTTATTTCAGTGGAACCCATAAAATATCTGTACTTTATATTTCTGCTCCCTGTATGGAGTACCTTACATTTATCTATGTTAAATTTCATCTGCCAGGTACTGTATCAGCCCAGTCTCTAATTAAATCAAGATCTCACTGTAGCCTCTGTGCTGCTAGAACAGTATCTGCTACACCACCCACCTTGGTGTCGTCTGCAAATTTAAACAGTTTACTGTATATATTGGTGTCAATATCATTAATGTAAATTAGGAACAATAGTGGTCCTAAAATTGAACCCTGTGGTACCCCACTATGAACGCAGGCCCACTGAGACATTGTGCCTCTACTGTAATAACTACCTGCTGTTTCCTTTCTGTTAATCTGTTTTCAGATGAATCATATCACCTCTTACAACCATGTGTTTCTCACAGGAGCCATCTTGTTTAGCCTCATTTGCTAGTGACCTGTAGAAACTACTAAAATTAAGTATTTTTTACAGAAAATTTCACATGAATCCCATACTTCACTGATTATTGTGTTGACACACTATGTTTGTGACACACATCATTAACAAATAGGTATAAAAGCAAAAGAATATTTAATACATCACTTTTAATTCCTTTGTAATGTAATGCTTCACGACAAGACTTTTTCAGGCACTGGTCACATATTATTTCCTGTTTAGTCTTTCGGTTATTTGTATGAATGATATGTTTTGTCCCAGATCTCAAGAATTAATGAATAGTCATAAATGTGTAATATTTGCTGTGAAATGCATGTGTTCTTTTCAGCATGAAACTGAATGTTGTGTAAATTGCTAGCTTCCTTGTCTGTTCCACTGCTATTATTACCCATTAGTGCCTGTTAATAAAGAGATCAAATTCCATTTTAAAAGATGTCATTTCCTTTATTAAAATGACTCACGCACTCCCCAGTACGTTTATTTGCACGCTCTGCGTGAGTATACTGTATTCTGCGTCCTCTAGGGCAGTGGCGGTATCATTTTTAGTATATGACAGATTGTTCTGACGTGTTCAATTTCGTTTTGTCCGGACGTCGTTCAAAGTATACGGCCATATGAAGCCCATTTATGTAAAGCGTCCCTTTGTACTTCATATTGTAGCAATCCTACAAACCTTTCTCACAGGCAAACTGTTATTAGGACTAAAGTGCCTTCCTTCAGGACGGGAGGCCTGAGTTTCAGTCTCATTGCTGGCTGTCCCCCGCAGAATACACACATTGATTTCTTAATTGCATGGTGAACATAGGCAATCCTAAGTAAGAAGTAAGCCAGGTACTGCATTTTGCTGTGGGTGCTAATCAGCACGGCAGTCATTACATCTCAAATGTAAGATCAGTGTGAAAGTGTCTGCAAAGTGTCTATGAGCCAGGAGGAGCCTGTGCAGCAGTCAGGCCATCAGGCCTCGGCACATCGGCCATGCGGCTGTGTTTCTGCATTACTGCAGATAGTTAAATAATTGACTCAGGAAACCATAGACATGCTTCAGTGTGACTCTTTCACTAAACACACCATTTCCATGCTTTGGTTTTTGTTTAACAGATATACATTGAAATAGTTACGTGTAGCGAGCTACAGCCTGGTTAAAATTTAGTTAGCAGGAACTATCAAATAACTGTTTATATAACAGCCAGTAAATCATTGCCATGCCTTATGATAGCACAGGGTAGTCAATGGCTCTAGAGAAGTCTTGGTTTCACTGTGTATGATGATTTTGGGTCACATGAACAATGAATAAAGTGTGAATATAATATTAATAATATTATTAATATTATGCATTTAATGATTTTAATTAGTTATATGTTTCATTCCATTCTAAGAAATGAACAGCGTATATCATAAAAATTGTGTTTATTGGTGGTTCAGTTCATTTTTTTCAAAGGACATATATGAATAGTCACTGATTTACATGATTAACACTGTTTTATTTGTTTTAAGGAGCAAAATATCCAAAGATATTTAGATGCAATTAGTCATTTTTATCCGCACAATAATTTCTATCACTAATAAAGCAAGAGTTCAGTTAAACCATTAAGTAAAATGTGATTTCAATTGTGCAATTCAGTCTGCAGCTCAGTCTATCCTAATAAATAAAAAATTCAACTGGATGAAAAATCAATGTATTGCGTGTGACTCAAGGACTAAGATTTAACAAAAAAAAGGTCCTAAATATTTTTTACTCATTTCTGCTGCAAGATATTAACACAACCTACAAATTAACAGTTACTTCTTACTCTGAATACAGCAGGTAACATTTTAAACTGCCACAGAATGTATTCACATATTTAAGTCCTTTACATGGATTCCTTCAAACTCTCGATATTGTTTATAAGGTTACAATGCTATGCTTCAATTACATTCTGTGCAGCTTCTCTAAATCAGTGTGTGTTAAAGTGCACCTCCCATCCCATGCCTATTTTTACATACACACAGCCTTTTCAAGACACCTTCAGGTTTTATTTAGCTAAATAAGCAACCTGGCAATAAACAAATCATAAATACAGTAATAAAGGTGTTTCTTAATAGCAAATCCTTGGCAAAGAGACTCGTCAGAGCATTAATATCAGAAAATTAATTTCTGAAATTCAAATCTACTATTAAATGTAATGAAAGGATCTTTTAATCTAAAATGTGGTAAGATATACACTGTATCATTGATTTAACAAAATTCACAGATTTTTACTTTTTATCACCTTATAATCATAGATAGTTGCAGGGAGAATCAATGGCCAAAGTCCAATATTTAATTATACAAAATCTGTGACAAAAGGCATACATGTTTCCTAAAGTAAAATTACTTGAACATGTAACTTGAACGGCACTCTTAAAAATAGTTACTAATGATCTCTAGTCACACTGATTTAAGTTTCTTTTTACTCCCCAGATTCACTGTGAGTCAGCAAACTGTCATAAGATTTTCTGGATTTATAATAAGCTCTTGAGGAATGACTGACCTGTAGCAGATTTTTCCTGTTCATGTTAACATGTATCGCTGGGCTCATACCCACAGCACTGAATGTGTCTCAGATGGCACTCCTGGTGGGAGAAAGGATGGGCCTCCTTTTCGGGGAGGAGCTCCCTCTCGCTTTTTCAGGTAACTGTATGCAGGACCTGGCTGTGGACCGCACCGCAACCACGCCCCTCAACCGGTGTCTGTCACCGGGGTATTGACAGCTACCGTCTTGGTTAATTACCGGGCTGATATAACCTGTGCTGCCTGTTCCCTTGTTTTGAGGACTTAGAGCGACTGATTCACTCTTCTGTTCTGTTTAGAAGCAAAATTTACCATTATCTGACAAATAAGTTTCATATGTTCCATATCTTTGTATTATCGCACATTATTCAAATTAGTGTTAGTTGAGTTCAGTTTTCTTTCCAAATGTCAATTATTTTTCTACTAACATTACCGATTACTGAAACACATATTGCGCACCTTATTATTGCTCGTCAATAAAAATGCTGCCATCGTGTGGTCAAACTTTAGTCTTCCTGAAGCAAAAGACGTAAATCTTGTACATCATCCCCTTGCAGCATGTTAATCCTTAACCTTCATCGAGTGAGTGTATTATGAGGGTACGTGAAAGTGTCTGTATGTATTTGCTGAGCTTTCTGGTCTTTTTGTTTATTAATTTTTAATAATACTATGTAATACGTTCGATCTATCCCCAATTCATTTGTAAGTCACTCTGCAGATATAGTTTATCAAAACAGTACAAATTGATATATCAATTAGGCGTATATTTGTCACATTTTTGTATTTTCAGTAGCAAGAAATAATAAAAAGATCTACTTTGAACTGAAGCTGAAATAAACTAAAGTTCAGATAACGGCGTATTTGCCTAGGCGTAAAAACCCATAGTATGACCATTGAAAATGCAGTGATATAAAGTTTTAAATAACGGGTATAGAACACCAAATATGGTGCATTTTTAAGCCAGAAAATTATAATGCCCAAAAAACGGAAGTAGCCGTAGCACAAATGAGAATGCCCAGGATCGTTTTTGATTTAATGAACTTTTATCTTTTTAAGGTGTGAAGGTTTAAACGACAAAGAACGTAGACTATGCAACGTGTTACTTGTCTGGGGAAAAAACTCTCTCCCACGATTAGTGGAATTGATATTCGGAATATTTTAAGTTATTTCCTCTTAAATCATTTTCCCCATGACGCCTACTGGTCGGAACCCACTGCACGGGGCGGTCCGGCTTCGCTGCATGAGAAAACACACTTAAACCCCCGCAACCCAACTTTCATATTAGAAGGTTTTGCTGACCCATCAAACGAGGAGTTAAACAATGACCTCCGAAATCTGTGCAGGTAAGTAGAAATTTATACTTCTATTTAACATATTTTTGGTACTTTAGCCTAATGCTAAAATACTAAAACAAGACATATTAAGCAGAAATACGAAGTAGTTAAAAGAAACTATTTCAAACACCCCAATTAAGGTAATAACAATGACAAAACGTTTATGCGTTTTACGATGGTATAAAAATCAATGTGCCCGGTGGCAAAGTTTAAAGCTACATGTGGTTTTGAAGAAACTGCGCCATATTTCAAACCTCAAAAACTGGGATGTATTTATTTATTATTATTCTTATTTTAATTTTTCGTACAACCAAAGATGATTTTGCGTCTGCGTTGTAGATCTGGAGGCAGAACTCGGAGAATTGCTCCAAGAATTTCAAGATGTGGTGGAGGAGCTTCGCGAGCCCGCACAGGCTGCCCCGAACGTGTACCAGCAGCATCTGGTGCAGGCGAAGAGACGCGCCGGCGTCAGCGACGGAGTCAGCGACAGCGGGATAGACTCGGACCAGAGTGAGTGACCCTCAGCCACTCTTTGCTAGTCATTCACCTATATACCAATCTAATGTAGCATCATGATCAAAACAGAGAATCAGACACCATGACTAGTCATTAATTTCAGTGTATGCCCCCTGGAAATAGTTCATCTTGTCCTTTTATCTAACCATTATGTAACCAAGTAAGGTGAGTGACAAGCCGGATCCAATCATATAATGACTTGAGGGGAAAAAAACAGAAAAATATTCTTGACGCCATCATCACTTTATAACCATCTTATGAAACACAGGTTCCACCTTTCTCCATCTTTATTCATGATAAGTGGCATTGTCGTTTTAACAGAGCTGGTAGGAGGCTGATTATAGTGAGTTTACAGAGATATTTATAGGGACATCAATAGCCCTGTGAATGCAGTATAGTATAAGTACAATCACTACATGGATAATGCTTACTTGAAATCACTACCTGTAAGGGGTTTGTTAAACCTGGGATGTGCACCATGAGGAGTATGTTATACCTCTAGGTAGTATTTATATTGTACATGGCAGAATTGGAGGTACTGTACATTATTTTTGTGTGAAATGTTGTAGGTAGGGAACAGTCACCTGGAAGCAGCTTGAATACCAGTGAGGAGGAGCTGAGCACTGCAGGCGTGAACCTGACTCAGAGAGGTAACATTGCTGGGTACCCAGTTCTCCTTACCATCACCAGACATGCTGTACTTAACAGACAGGGAGTTTCGACTGCAGGAATCTGGGCCATAACTGGGCAGGGCTGGGAAGTTCAGAAGCTGTTTTTTTAGCATGAAGTTTAAGTTTAAGTTCAGCTTAAGGGGGATGGGTACGTTCTCAAAATGGGTTTGTGGAAGTAAAGGACTACGGCATGACTGGAACAATGAAAATGCCTGTTGAAACCGAAACGGAGGCCATACACTGGCCAACAGGGCGGCGCTGCTGCTCTGTTGTGAAAGCGGCTTGCCTGAGCCCGTTGGGGTTTGTGATTCCCGCTTAGCTGCCTGGCTGCCGCGGCGGGCCGCGGGTGCCGCCAGCGTGACACCAGCTCATGGGATTATGGGATGTTTAGGATGTGATTTGTCAAAGCTAGCCTTTGAAAGGAGCCATGAAAATTCTCCAGCGTTGGAAAAAAAGGGGGGATTTGGATTCCTGCGCTTATGTAATTCTGGCAGTACAGTAATGTTTCCTACATCCAGGGTATTCCAGAGGAAATTCCATTGCGATTACAGCTTTAGCCTCTTCAGACTATACTCTTCCTTCTCTACTGCATTCTTTCTGCTGATTTTCTTTTTTTTTTTGCAGCGAAACTGGGAGACACCAGTGAGCTTCAGAGTTTTATTGACAATCTGGACAAGGAACTTGCAGGTAAAATAAGATAAATCTGTGACGATGAGGGGGGAATTTAAAAAACTGATGGTTGGATTATTTGTGGTTGACAAAGAACAGCAAACATTTTAAAATTTCAGCTTTTGTCACCAAAGTTTGTGTGACATCATCCACAGAACACATGATGGGTTAACACTTAAATGCTTTTAAGCCATAGCGCGTCCACATTTAGAACTGGGGGCAGAACTCGGAGAATTATTCCAAGATTATCAGGCTATTCGGTTCATGCACCGTTGGTGCTGCCTGTGAGTGTAACCATTCGTTACGCCATTATGTCCCAATTAGCGCAGAGAGATTTGTTTTAGTGATGCCTGATAACTATAGGCTGCCCTCCACCCTCTTTCGTGGTGCACAACAAAAGCAGCTCTGAGTAAAGCATGAAACGTCTGCAGAGTTTTGTCGATAGCTCACAGCAGAGTCTCCTTGATTTCCGCGAGCGAGAGCTGTCGCCCATCAACAGCGACTTATTTTAACAAGAAAGTGACACATCTGAAAGCCCGAGGGGGATGTAGAAGCGTCACTTTGGCTGACCCCTCCCTCGCTCCGTATCAGCAGAGGGGCTGCTGTCTGACATCATGTTCAGTGAAGACTTCGGCAGTATTAATGAGCTTCTACTACATCAAGTCTCCTCCCCCATGATCTAACGAGGGGCTTGTGCGTACAAATCAGGCCATTGTTGCTTTTCTTAACCGTACCTACTTTATCTCCCTGACAGAGATGTAAGCCCAGGGAATCCAATCAGGCCAGAGCATGCTGCTTGCTGCCTGTCCACCACCGGCAGAGAGGAGACCGCAAATCCCTGTCGTCCATTAAAATGAGTCCCACCCCTCCCCTGCTTTGGTTGAAAGGTCAAAAGTAGCCAGTAAAGAATATGACACAATCAATCCACTTGGTCCCTGACTGAAGAGAGAGTCGGACGAGTTCCCGCGAGTCCTTGAGGAGAAGACTTGGCTGCCAGTGAAGCTGCGAAGTGACTAAATCCTCTTCTAATTAAAATGTGTGTCTGAGCTGATGAGGTCTCGAGTTTGCATAGCACACATCTCCATCAACAGACTCATAATTAGTGCGAAAAACCTGGCATCCTGCCGATTGCCGGAAAATGGAAGGGCTTTTTAATTATGATGTCAAATAAATAACTGAGTTGCAGTGGCTTTATATTTAAAAAAACTAGGGTCAAAGAGGAGGGTCGAAACAATAAATACAAGTTTTACAGATTTTGCTTTTGAGGATAAATCAAGACTGTAACTGTATTTTAGTGTATTTTATTACATCACTGGGGGCTGTTTGTGAAATTTTTTTATAGTTTTCCATTGTACAGAAGTTGTAAAATATCGAAAAAGAATATTTCATTTTGTATCAGTATGTACAGTGACTGACAATGTTGAGCTGATTGATGTATAATATATTTTTACGTGAATTTTAAATATGCAGTATTATAATGACACTGAATACCCTATGGTATCTTTTTTTAAATTGAATTACATAAATAAAATATTTACGCCATTGTTATTTTTCAAGTAAGTTGTTTAAAATGTGCCTATTTTTGAATCCCTGCATGTTTATAGAATGCTACTATAGGGTAAATGTAGATCCATCCATATTAATAAACTAACCAATACATTTTCTTACTTTCATTTCTGCATTTTGTCTTATCATTAGGGGTGGCTGATTAAACACCATGTGAGTATATACAGTTCAGTATTTAATGGTTTTACTAGATGAATGTTTTTACAGTTTATTGCAATAACAAAAATGCTGCAGTACACAATTTTCCTAAGGTACACCCCTCTGACTGCAGGAATATGAGTGACTGCAAAACAGGGAAGGTCAGGTCAGGTTGGGGAGCATGCGCTGATGCAGGGCGTTGCCGCACCCACCACACAGCGAAACTCCTTGGGATCCCGACCGGGCAGATACACGGCCCAGTCCCACTCTCCGGAAATGGCCATCCATTTGCCGTAACCAGGTGTTACATTGGCGTGCCCTTGGCCTGGTCCAGCCACTTTGGTCCTCAGCAATGAGGATCCTGTGAGCCGGATAACCATCAGGGAATCGCACCACATAGCCGTGGTGCCATAACTGACGCTCCCCCACAATGCAGGTAATGTGCCTTATTCGGGACTCCTCTAGCAACCGCTCATTCAACACAAAGTTAAACCAGCGGTATCCAAGGATTCTCCGGAGAGACACAGTACTGAAGGAGTCCAGCCTTCGTCTCAGCTCAGTCAAGTCTGGACCCCAAGACCCTGCCGAACACCCAGTCCATACAAACATTGAACAGAGTAGGAGCAAGAACACCCCTGGCAAACCCCATAATCAACTGGGAAGAACGGAGAGGTTCTCCCTCCACTCTGCACAGCACTCACTGCACCAGTGTACAGGCCGGCCATGGTGTCCGGTAACTTTGGGGGGATCCTGCGAAGTCTCAGGATGTCCCACAGGGCAACTCGATCAACTGAGTTGAACGCTTTATGAAAATTGACAAAGGCTGCAAAGACCCTCTGCCGATATTTGCGCTTGCACTCGATGAGAACCCGCAGTGCAAGGATACGGTCGATGGTAGACTTCTTAGGCGTAAAACCAGACTACTCCGGTCACTGACAGGCAAGCAAGTGATCACGGATCAAAACACTTAGATATAAATGATTTGCAAACATTAACACTGTAATCTTGCAGTTTCCAATAGATCAGTCTGGTTTAAAACCTGTGGAGTGTCTTTGGGATTAACTGGGACATAGAATTAGGGCAAAGCAAGACAGCTCCCTTTGGTAGTAGAACTTACTAGTATAACACAATAAGACTGCTTTTGTACCAGAAACCTCTGTGATGCACTGAAGCTGCAATTAAGGCCAAATGTAGACTGGAATGCTATTAATCTATGCTCATAATGGGATAAGTACCATCCTCTTCAGTAATGCAACAACTGATTTGTTTGCTCTTTGGGCCCTGTTTCTGTTCAGCAAGTAATTCGGAAGAGACAAGCAAGCTGTCCAAGACAATAGTAACAAGGGCGGATTCAACCAAAGTCCAGTGGGGTCATTTGTTTTCTGCTGTTGTGGTTCTGGGATCCCTTCCTTCGGAGAAGGAACATCTTGAAAAATCCCCATTCGCCAGGGGCTCTCAGACTTGCCCGCATCTATCCTCACTTCCTCTCCAAAAACCCAGTTTCGGTTGTCGTCAGCTTCTGTCGAAAAAAAGGAAATCCATGCATTCAGGCCTCCAGCAGTGAGCTGACTCCTCAGGCAGGATGTGCGTTATTTGCACAGCAACACAATAGTGATGTTTATCTCTGTTTAGACTCACTGTAAGAATCTGTCTGCAGTTTGTAACAAGTTAAATTTGTCTGATTTGTAATAAAAAATCTGTACTGCTGAGAAAATAAAGGAAGGTGGTAAGCAATTTTGAACTTCCAAATAAGAACACTGAGCAATACCTGGTACATTTTTGGAGGATGATTAAATTATCAAAGAACTATCCATCCAGTCATCTCCCAAGTATTTATCCAGCCCAGGGTCAGCGCATGCCAGGTGCCTATCCCTGGAGGCGCAGGGCATAAGACTGGAAGCATCCTAGGTGAGACGCCAGTTCCAAAAAATAAATCACTATGTTAAATGGCTAGCTATTAGTTGCATAACTGACATTTCGATTCGAAATGACAAACTCTTGCCCATTTATAGTGATGGACATTTTACTGCATTTGTCTAATCTGCCTTGCTCATACGTACTATATTTTCCCAGATAATGTTGTATGACTTTACATTAAGCTTTCTGCCAACCCAGATGTCTTTTAAAATACTTTTTGGGTACATTTGATTTTGTTAAATGAATAGTGAATGCATAAATACATGTCAAAAGCTAATTTATGTATGCAGTCTGTTGGTATGAAAGGCGTTGTCAAGAGTATAAGGTTTGTAGGGTGTAAGAGTATGTATGTAAGCACTTACAGTAGATATGAGCTTAATTGGTCATGATGTATTTGTGCTTTCTTGGTTTTCCAAGGTGATTTCGCATTCTTTGAATAGACCACTCTCCATCCGTGCTAACGCTTTTTTGTTCTTTTCGCGGGCGGACCCCTTTGCAAGACGTTTAGTGCAGCTTGCATCACACTTTGAGCAATATGCAGTGGCGGAAGATGGTTGCTTGTTGTTGTTCTGTCACTCAGGCAACAGTGCTTCAAAGGGAAGCATGTAGTTGACGGCCGTCTCGACCGACTCATCTGAAAAACACCTTACTTAAGACCATGTTTTTAGTATTTTATAAACATTCATAATGCATTAGAATGCATTCATAAAGCATTATAAACACGGCTATAAATATTTATAAAAAGGCATAACACATTATAGGTAGTTTATTATGCATTATGAATGCTCTATGAAGCTCTCATCTATAATGCACTATAGATACCTTCATAATGCAGTACAAAGCATCCTTAATGCTCATAACGACCATTATAATGCATTACAGAGATATATAATGCATTATAAATGAGAGCTTCATAGAGCATTCATAATGCATAACATAAATAATGCATAACATAACATACGTCATGCCTTTTGATAAATATCTATAGCCATGTTTCTAATGTTTCGTGAATGCTTTATTATTTGTTATAAATGTGTTTATAAATGACTAAAAACATGGTCTTTAAGTGTTAACCTCATTTGTAACCTCACAGCCCCCGAAGCCCCGCTGGATACGTCACCTCCGACATTTTTCCGAAATGCCACAATGCAGCTGGCTGCTTGAAAGTCTTTGCTGACTTCCTCCCATAGCTGAACGCACCACTTCCTCCTTGTGAGTCTTCATGTGATTTCGGTTAGCTGACTTCATAAACAAGTCATCATTTTAAGTCGCACGGCCGACATTTAGTGTGTAATAAATAATAAGTTCCTTCACTCTGTCATGAATTCTCTACGGTACAACCTTCGTGCATCACTAATTCATCCATTTGTACGATTGTTCATTAATCTGAAACATCTGTTACAGTCAGTTGCCTGATGAAGCTGTTTGTTCTAAGTTCTCAGAAGGGTTTCTCACTTTTGTGGCTGTAGTCTGGATTGTACCTTAGTTACATTTCTGTACAAATTAACCAGCTGTCTACATGCATACAAATTCCAGGTGTTTAAGTAATCGGGAGGAAATACTTCCTGTTAAAATACATTTCAAATTTATTGATAATCTTTGCATAATAATGTGTAAGGCAATTGCTTCTTTTAGACTCCAAATAAAAGCTCCATTAAATTAAGCAGGTTAAGTTACATTTTAGTTACTTACATAACACTTTTATCTAAAGTGCCCACTTAATAGCTCGATAATTTCACTGGACATACAAAGGTTTAGTGCACAGTGTGACCTTCTCCTGGGACTTGATCCTTGGGTTTACCAGTCAATACCTTGACCACAAGGTTAATCACTCATATTAGCCTGGAATAAAAAATCAGTACATTGGACTGGGCTTAGCTAGCCATTGCTAAAAGGCTGTTCCCTAAGGGACAGACAAGTTGGACATTCCTCAGATTCCCTGTTTGATTGCTCACTTCCTGCACCAGGCAGCATGTTGCGGAGGCACACGTAGCATCCTTGCATTATTCCAAACTTGACCCGTTTTTTGTACACATGACCCCGGCTTCTGACATTCACCGCCATCACGTTTCCTGATGCAGAAAGATAACAACGGATAACTGGTCACCCTAGTACAGTTTGTTTCGGATTGGGAGATTTTTAATGATGTTACTGTTTGCGAACTTCCTGCTTATGCTGGAAGTGGATGTTATGGGGCAGAGATGTACTGGGGTGAGAATGATAGCTAATGTTTAGCCCATGAGCAAACTGCGACAGGTAGGGTCTGAAGAGGGAGGATACTGGGAGGATCCTGGGAGGATACACCCACCGGGCGAAATCATGCCTCACTCGATAGGAGCAGTGAGTCTAATGGCTTTCGCTGTGAAAACGCCCCACCCCCCGTGTTTTTTCCAGTAATGAAACAGGAGGTGTTGTTCTTCCCATTAAACAGAGTGATGAAGAGGTTATGATTAGCCACCCGTTATCAACTGGAGCCTACAGCAACAAAATATTGCTCAGAGGACACCGCTGCTATCAACTGTGTAATTCATTTGCTTAGCAGAAACCCCGTTCTGGACGGACAAAGGCGGACAAAGTATTTCATGAGGGATTTCAAAATGAGGATCTTTGTGAAGAATTTTACAGCAGTACCAAGCACAAGCCATCTCAGCAAGCAAAACATCAGCCCTGTATACATTTTTTTTGCATCAAAAATTCCTTTGAAGGCAACATTCCTTTTATTAATGTGCCATTATAATGAACAATTAACTAAATACAACAAAAATGAGTGTTGTTTTTTTGTCAGCACTCTCTATTATGTCATAATAAATCCTAACATACTGTATTCTGTATCATTATATACGGAGTTGAGAACTTTATTAAAAATTCATAAATTAAGTAAAAAGTAAACATGTCCCTCATCACCTTTGAAACGGTTAATGGCGTAAAAGTGCCATTTAAGTGGCACAGCTTGTGAGATAATGGGACTGAGCGATAAATGAATTTAATTTCCAAAAATATACTTAAAGTGCTTCTTAGTGGCCTTGGTTGCAGTTTAAAGAGAGAATGAAAAAAGGCTGAAGAAGCCTTAGAGGCGAGGCTGGCGGAAACCGTGAGGGGCACAGTAAAGGGGGCAAACACACCCTGTGGTAAATGAGAGCTGAGGAATTAATTGTGAGCCTGGCCAGAAGTGTGGGACACATGGAAAGACAGCAAGTGTTTAGTCCTTTTCCATATTGCAGAAGTTGTGATGATGCCACAATGAGCCCAAATGGAAAGCGACTATCTGTGGCATTCTGCTCGGCGGATGGAGAGAGTCACGTAATAATGCTACTAATCGTTTCAGGGTTACGGGGGCGAGTTTGTGTCTGCAAAACTGAGAACTTAGAAATTGTGGCAGGGCTTGGGTCTTTGCGCAACCCCCCCCCCATGTCATCCGGGGTCTCATCCACGTTTTTTGATTTTCCCCCACAGTCCAAAAACATGCTAAGGTGATGTGTGATTTGGAGTTGCCACATTGCCCATAGGTGTGATTGGTTGGCACCCGATCCTGGGGAAACTCCTGCCTTCCATCCATGGGCTCCACACCCCTATAATATTGTATAGGACATGTGGGTATAGGAGATGAATGTTTAAAAGAATACAAAATGCCATTCTGTATCTGTATGGGTTTATTCCAAAAATGACATTTAGTTTCTGCTCCTGGGTTCTCTTAAATCCCCATCGGAATTCCATCTACAATGATACAATGAAATTAAGTTCGGTTAATGTTTGTCCAAAGCTGAGACTGAATGTGAACATATTCTGCTGTCGTGTTTTGCTTCACCAGCCTTCCAGGCCACATTGACAATCTGTGTAAAATACTCACCCTGCCCCACATTTAAACCTCCAGCAGGTGTTCTCCGAAAACAAAGGTTGTTTATGAGAAACAAGGCACACCCCTTTTTGTCAAACAGGAAACCAGTCAAACCACTGGCTGTGACTGGCTGTGATTTATTCCAGAATATGATTTATGCTCCAGCTCACTGGTCTGTATGCAGCCTTAGCGCACTACTGACAAGAAATTTATACACCAAGTGCGTCGCTGACCCTCTCCTGCTTCAAGCTAAGTGCTGCCTTCCTGGAAGCTATGAAGTACAATATCCTAATGGATACAACTGGACAGTCTCCACACTTGGTATTTGTCCACAGCTCCAGAATTTTGGTGTAGAGGGAGAGAAATCAGCAAATCTGTGGCTCATTCCCACCGACAGCTTTATGTGCTTCACTGTGTTGCATTTATAATTCATATTCTGGATCAATAAGCCATAACACTGCACACCGGATAAAGGATTCTTTTGGGATGTATACATTTTCACACCTGTGTCTGGGGTCATAAACTCAAGATTTCCATCCTAGACACTTCCTTGCAATCCTATAGCCTAAGGGAAATCTGGCTTCCATACTGATGTAAATCAAAGTAAAATCTTTCATATAAATTTTTGACGAGCCTTAAAGTCTATGTCAAAGACAGACATAAACACATTTGTAGTTAACATTAAGTAGTTGCCATTATGTTTCTGTCAACATTTTCACTATTTTCTGTAACTAGGAACCACTGACTGGTGTCCACCATTCGATAGGTGTTACCACTCCCATTTGGTTCACCTTCTTGAGTTCCAGCTTTGTCTCTAACCTTCACCAGCACCTGCCACAGCCCACATTAAACGTTAATGAATTACCTTTCATGAAAAGAACAGTAAACAATTTGTGCTTACGCTGGACCTGTAGGGATTGTTTCGGGAAAATGGTTTGCTGACAAAGCAAAGGGCCAGCGTGTTGCTTGGTTCATTGATCCAAAGTATTTCACTGATTACACAGGCCTGCGATGGAAACATTTTTTCAAGTTTCAAGTTTCATTTGATCAGGTTTTCACTGATTCTTATGTTTTTTGGGGCGCTGAATCCATTTTTTTTCCCCATCACATAAGGTTTTCCCGCAAATCGCCATATTCAACTAGGCTGTTTGTCATTATTCCCTGATGTCCATGCTGTACTCACACAGATTATTTCAGAATTTGAGCTTGATTCTGTCAAAGTTGAAATATAAGGACCATGAGTAGACTATATGCAGGGATTTAAAAGTTCTTTCTATACTATTGGGACAGCAAGGGGGATACACCGAGTATCCCTGTTTCTTATGTGAATGGGACAGTCGAGACAGAAGCCATCATTGGGCAAGAAGGGATTGGCCAAGGCGAGTGGTATTGGAAAGTATAAACTGGAAAAACGTTGTGAGGGCACCTGTGTACCCGAAGGAAGTACTTCTGCCTCCACTCCACATCAAACTTGGGATCATGAAGCAGTTTGTGAATGTTCTACCAAGAGAAGGCGAGTGTTTCAAGTACGTGGGAAACAAGTTCCCAGCATTGTCAGAGACAACGTTGAAAGAGGGAGTATTCATCGGTTCTGACATCCACAAACTGGTGAAAGATCTACAGTTTGAGACAAATTGGACGAGAAGGAAAAACAGCTTGGCTTTCGTTTAAGGTAGTGGTCACCAAATTCCTTGATAACCACAAGGACCAAACTTTGCAGCCATCGTTGAAAATATGTTGACAAAATTAGAAGAACTAGGTTGTTCAATGAGCCTCAAGCTGCATTCCCTTCACTCTCATTTGGACTTTGAACTTGGGTGCAGTGAGCGAAGAGCAAGGCGTACGGTTCCATCAGGATATCAAAGAACTGGAAAGGAGGTACCAGCGGCAGTGGAACATTAGCATGATTGCTGACTATTACTGGGGCAGAAACTGTGGGCAGAAAACACTAAAGGAGAAGCCTCAAGAGAAGTTTTGAAGGACAGCGAAAACACCATTGAGTGCATGTGTAGAAACCCATTTTACTGGTTTGATTTTGGACGTTTGTCTTGAAAATAATTTACAATGGAGATTATTCATTAAATTTGAAAGGAATGTAAATAAAGATTGAAAAAATTCTTACTGGTGATCAGAGCATTTTTTTTCAAGATTATTCCTTGTGTCTTGTGGGAAAACGTTACGTGATGGGAAAAAATGGATGTTATTATTGAATTCGGGGGCGGGGCCCGCCGCGACAGAAGGGGGGGGGGGGGTGGGGGGGGGGGGGGGGTTGGGGTGGGGGGGGGGGGGGGGGGGGGGGTGGGGGGGGGTGGTGTGGGGC